>JAZHYW010006890.1:0-381532 GCA_037355805.1 Ixodes ricinus
ATTGTAATTACTGGTGCACCGTATGGCCGCCACGAAAAGTTGAAACTCGCTTTGATTTTTCGAACGAAGTTGAGAGACGCGCACAATGCGTTGATTGCGGAGCGCAAGTCTGTCTGCTTCTTTGGCCGGGTTTGTGGTGACGTCAGAACTCGCCGAGCTCTGATTGGTTCTAGATTGAAGAATAGTGGGTAGACCTCAAGGCAGCTTGCTTTGAGGTCTACCCACTATCCTTCAATCAGAACCAATCAGAGCTCGGCGTCTTTCTGACGTCACCACAACCCCCAGCAAAGAAGCAGATGAACTTGCGCTCCGCGCATGTCTTTTAACCTCATTGACTTGTTGGCTCTTCTAAGGCGCCGTCACACTGGTGAAAAGACCGTGTGCACATGCTATCTGATTCCTTGTATGACAGTTTCGTCCCGCTTGTCATGCAAACACTGTCTGCGGGCATGTTTTGAAGCATACATGAATTAAACATGCTTCGAGCAAGCTTGAAGCGTGTGCGCGGATAATTGTGTCAGCATGTCTGCAGCGCACACAGTGTCTTTTGTCTGATGTATGAGCCGCGTGACTGTGCCGTGAAAGACGGGCTCACACCGCATCGTACAAAAGACAGTCTGCATACAGATTCAAACGCGAGTCACCACGAGATCTGTGCTTCGAATGCCGCATGGCAATGAGTTCAAGGAGAAAATTTGACACGCGGCATTCGAACAACGGATATTTGTGGTGACTCGTGTTTGCAGACTGTCATCTTGTACGGTGTGTAGCAGTGTGACTCCGACTTTAGGCTTGTTGTCTAAGAGGCGAGAACTTCTTCGCTAAATCTAACGATAACTCGTCCGCCAAAATTTAGGAAAATGCGGTCACAATTTCGTTATGTTGCGCGGTAGCCAAAACAAGCTCATATTTATTTTTATTGTACAATAAGAAAAGGACCGATGACTAGCGTACCGAGATCATCGTGTTTTAGCGTTTACTCAATAAGTAAGACGGTGCGCTGCAGAAAATAAAAAAATAAGCTTTGTTTTGAAAACACTATATCGCGGGTACAACAAACAGTCCAAACGTTGTCGTCTCAATTTTTTTTAATAAGGTACTTTTTTTTGTCGTGTCTACCCAAAGCGTGTCAAACTGGAAAGTGTACGCAAGGCTGTTTTATTAAGAACGCACTGTTCTGGAGTGCCGCTGTAGCAACTACAGGGTAGCTACTTTGCGGTAGCCCTGGTGGTATTAGATCTTCAAGCGAAACGAGACTGCCCTGAGTGTTCTCTTAGGTTTGCTTGCAGGTCCTTCGTACCAACTTACACGAGCTTTGTGATTTGTTTGGACTGTAAAATATCGCGTCACGCTAGTGAAACGCGTTCCATCTCTGTCACGCGTAATCCTCATAAAAATCATCACTAAGTTTCAATTGAGTTTCTAATGTATTCTTATAGAGTAGAGTACATTAGAAACTCCATTGTAACTCAGTGCCAATTTTTGTTAGCAAACGCTTAATTAAGGCGTTATGTCCGCTGTACATTTCAAAGATTTGCACTCCCACACGAGGCGCCACGATAAAGGGTTAAATGAAGTGTTTTTGTTTGTTTCTTATTATTTACAATAAATTAGTTCTTAAGCAGAAAATAATTAGAACACGTTTTATTGCACCCAAACAAGTGTAACCGAGACCGAAATATATAAAAATTATACGTTAAGGTGTGCAAAAAAGATATATATATATTTCTAACGGAAACAAAAAATGACATTTGGTCACATTTTTTGTACTATTTCTTATGTCCTGTCGGAGTAGAGCATTTTTTAATGCTGCAACAGCGCTAAGTTAGTATTTAACATTAGTTAAAAGATGTGGCACTAGGAAAGGAAGCAAAAGACGATAGCGGAAAATGGAAAAGGACGAGCGGTAATTCATTGGTGGTTCTGAGAGAAAGAAGAGGAAAGGGCGAAAGAAAAGCGGAGAATGCGAGCACATGCATTGCAATGCGTGTTCGTTTCGCGTCGACGTCTTGAATTTGATTGACTGCTTCTCAACTTTTATTGCCCTTTACACAATATCTGCCACCGGTGTTTTTAACTCATTTCGTGATGTCAAGCTAAACTAGGTAATTATTTTTCATGTAGTGCATGGCTTAATTTTATTTCTTAACTTCGTGTCAATGATCTCGACCGACCGGGACCGCCGATGGCGACCTCTACACTCCCCGCCCTTCCCGATCTGTTGAAATCACTGGAAATTGGGCGGACCTTAACCTAAAAAGATTACTATAAAAATCGTATGTTTATGGGGAGCCCCTTGGTATCAATATTGTTTTCTCAATCAATACAGGAGCCAGAAACAACAACAACAACAAAGAAGTGAGAACATATACACCGAAGATATTTTTACTAAAGAAGTGGGACGAACACCAACACACTCCTAGGGCGCTTTGCGTGGCCACGCCTCGGGTTAATATCTTCTCGCTAATCCAGTATTTTCCATTCTCACCGTGCCAGATTAGGATCTTGCTAAGCCGCTTTTTTGTACTTGTTTACTTCACTTTAAGAAATACCTGCGCCTTTACTTACCCACAAAATACTCAAAGAGCCAATATCTGCGATCTACGAAATCAGCTCAGCGAATGATGAGGCAGAACATCCGTTTAGACCTAAAAATGTAGTCTTCGCTGTGGCATTACGCAATGCAAAGCATCGTGCTTGCATTGCGTAATGCCACCGCGCAGACTTCATTTTGACGTCTAAACGGATGTTCCACCTCATCATTCGCTGAGCTGATTTCGGATCGCAGAGATTGGCTCTTCGAGCATTTTGCGGGTAAAGGCCCGTTCACATTCTTGCGACCGAGTGCGACCGAGTACGACCGAGAGAGACCAAACCGGTTTTTAAGCCTCTTGCGATCTCTTAGGACCAGCTCCGCTGTATAGCGCATCCGGTCCTAAAATCGGTCTGGTCTCTCTCGGCTGCACTCGGTCGCAAAAGTGTGAACGGCGCTTAAGCAGACGCGCAGGTATTTCCTAGAGTGTTGGAAATGTGACGCTCGACAATGCATTGTAGCAAAAGTGATGACAATCACGACATCCATATAATTTTGAGTGCAGCAACACAACATTTCTGGCACATGGGTGCCTCCTCAATCTCCCGCAGGAATCTGGGCTGAGTCACAACACCGCCCATTTCTATGCTCCGCTTCCCGATGGACAGCAGCTGGCGCTACGAGCAATCTTAACCAATCCAGCGCTGGCCATCCTGTCACGTGACTACGCGTCTCTCGCGTCGCTGCACTCCTTTCGAAGCTCACGTGACGATCAAAAGGCGTTGGATCGGCTTCAATGACTCGTAACACTCTCTGAGGTCTATCGCAACGCGAAGCGGAGTGAAGTGCAGTGCCCAAGGGAGAGCGCGCAAGCCGATACAAGCGCCTCTGTGGATTGGCGCGGGCCTGCCGAAGCCTCGGGCAGCTCCAATTACGCGCTTCCGCGGAGCGCTTCTCTTACCCTCAAGCACGGGGAATCCCGTCGCCCCATTGTTAGGCGATCGTGTAACGCCAAATCCGAGAGCACTTGTTGAAAGGCGAAACCGCTACTGCCGTAAGTGCCGAGCTCGCGCCGAGTCCGGGGGATAGGCTGACGCGACGCTAAGCCCTCTCGCATCCGCTGCATCACGCGCGGGAGCACGGCATTTGCCGAGTCTACTGGGGAAAGCGGCTGCTCCACGGCCTCTGGATCGCGATTAGAGAACGGCGCGAACTTCCGTCCATCCTCGAGGTTCGACTGATTCGCCGAATTTTTTAACTTGCGGCTACATTCGACGAGATGAATGGATGGATGGATGGATGCATGGGGGAGGCATGACGTCAGCCACGTAGATTTCCCAAGCCAACGTCCCGTGTCGCTCGCCTCCTTTCTCGTCCTCCTCGCTAGTCCTTCTTTCAAATATGAAGCACACGTGACCATGGAATGCTACATGATAGCGTGTACGAACTGAGCGGGACCAGGTTCTGCCCTGGGCCTGTTCATAAATCGCAGCGGCTGCACTGCGCCTGCTGCCTTTTATATAGGCAGCAGGCGCTGCCTAAATAAAGCAACACACAACGATAAATTCGAGCACGGTGTTTTTTACACTCGGTTACCATCCTGCAAGTAGATAGCAGCGTTCTCACAATGTGCGTGACTCCGTTCACCTCGATAACTCTGTTTTAAATCGTTAGAAATTGAAATACGAATTTTGACAACCTTATTTCGTGCAAGCTCGTGTGTGAGGTTTTGTGGATGCTCACACAACTTCACAACATGTTTGGAAATGTTCTTAGTGTGCATCGCACGCAACCAATACTGAACTATGCAGTTGCGTTTAACTATGGTGTTTTATTATATATGTATCGTGAGCAACGTTAGACCAAGTCAATTTGACTTGACAGAGCACATATATACCCGGCACAACTGTCGAAGTCATCAAATTTGAAGCGAACGATACCCCACTCCACTTCGATGAAGTCCAATTTGCCACAAAGGGGCCGACACCCGTCGTTTGAGCAGCTGGGTAATTCTCGGAAATCCAAGACAACCGCTTATATAAGCTCACGTTAGTGCGAAGTTCAGCGCGTAATCCAACAGGGGCAGGCCGGTGAACGAGTCTCCCTGCGGATGATTTTCGCAGCTGTTCACACAGCAAAGCCCTACCTTGGTCTCGGCAACGGCACGCACTTTCGTTTACACAAACTGCACAGCGGCTCCGCTCGTTCCACCCTCGTGGTTCATCGTCGCCCATCAGGGTCTCGCATGTCACGCCGGTCTCCCTTTCACGCCGGACGGACGGGGGGCAGTTCTCGGGCACGCAAAGCTGGCCCATCGCGCACCGCGTCCGCTCCTCGAGTTTGGTTTGGTAAAACTTTTCCGGACGCACGATGCACAACGACGATCTGATCGCGGTCCGTCGACTGCTCCTCGGGGCCTCGCCGCCTCGGCCTGTCAGCCTCGCCAGCCTCGCCTTCTCCTCGCTCACGTAAAGCCTACTGCGAGAAAGCGAGCACAACACTAACGGCTACATTCTATACAACCACCCACCCAACTCGCACGTAAGAGGGTCACATGCACCCGACGTGGATGCAAGTATCTTTAAATTTTTTATGGCTGGGCATCCAGAAAGTCAAGTGATGCCCTCCCCGCGGATGGATGGAAGTTAATAGAAATACCCATTATAGCGCGGCGGTAGCTTGCGCCACCTAGCATAAAAAAAGGTCCTCCTCCCGCTCTACTAAGCCTACTAAACTACGTTCGACTTTTGATGAGTGTTGCCTGACTTCTGTACAGACATGTAAAATTTTTAAAACAGGAAAGTGTATTCCATAGGAATTTTTTTGCTGTTGTTGAAAGTGGTACTATTATTAAAGGGGCCTGCAATCATATTTAAGCGTCTACCTTTTTTGCGGTTTCCAGGTCTCTTGCAGTTCGGGCAAGCCAGCGGGCACGGAGAACGTAATTAAATATCAGTGCGTCATATTTTAACCGGACGACGCGGAAACCTCCTCCACCTACGCAAGCGAGCCACGGTGCCGAAATCGCGCGAAATGTGAGGTATTTGGTCCTTGGCTTACTACTGGTCAGACCCGCTAAAAGCTTCTTTTTAGTCGAAATACAAAATATAAGTGGCGCGAACCGTTTCAATTATTTATGAAAGTAGTTTTTGTTCAGTATTTTGGATCAGAAAAGAAACAAATTCACTTTATAAAGTCCGGAAACCAGAAATGACCCGTCGACATACCCGCCACCAAGCGGTAAAAAAGCCGGCGCCGACTGGAAAGGGGTAGCGGGATCAGGCGCTGACGAACGGCAAGCGTAGAAAGGTCCCGGATGTATGCGGCGGCGCTGCGGTCGTTTACGGACTCGAGCATCCGACAGATTCCGAGCGTTCCGAAGGCTTTCGGCGCAGGTTTGGCTTGCTGTTGGCCGTTTGGTGGTATGGCAGCTCGAATTGGCTCCCGTTCGGAATTGATCTTTACCCCGTGTTTGCTGTCGTTTGTGGCCAATGAAGTGTCATGCCGAATTCCGAATTAGTGTCTAATCGCGAAGCAAATGCAATGCGAGCCGCCCTGGCTGCTCGCTTCATTCAGCCTATCCAGAACATGCGTTAGTGGCGCCCTCTCGAGCCGTCGACAGGGAGTGCGGCAGCCGTGAGCGCTCGCTGAGCTTATTACTTCTCCTCTAGTTTACGGCCACTCAAGCAACCAAGGACGTCATGAAGGAGGCTATATTTTGCTTGTTTCTGTAACTTTAATTTGCCTATAACTTTTAAAATAAAGCGAAATTCGAGAAAAGAAAAGTTTCATTAAGTTACTACGTTCAGTGTGCTCAGGTTTGGTGCAAACTAAAAAAACAGTAAAAAAGTCCTTGCAGGGCCCTTTAAAGCAATGTAAAAGTGAACAGCTAATGTTTAATGACTCAGTTTATTTTTATAGCCTCCTCCGCTACCTTGTATATCCTCCTGCTCTCAGTTTCCACGCTTGCGAATGACAGTCGAGCTTCAGTCGAACGTTCGTCCAAGTTTGCTTGGAAAGTTAGAAAGAGTCGAATCTGGTCGGTCTCGAGCCCAGACGTTAGCGACATCTCTAATCACAGCGCTCTGGCTCAAGTAACAATAACAGTAATAACAATAACTGAAGTAATAATAACCGTAATCCAGCGGCCATGACAACGCAAATGACCAACCAGAACGTTTTTCTTTCCCCCACAGTTTTTATGGCGCAGTTTAAAAGAGTTCAATGACTCACACAGTACCAGTTGAGAACCGAAACAAGCTCACACTTTAAATAAACGGCTGCGCATCTACATTTTCTGCAGAGCACGCGGTGATGACGATGCAATCACTGCTCGGATCTACGGATTACGTCCATGATATGACGATGCGTCAAAAGCTTCACAAAAAAAAAGGCCATTTGCACAGGAACAATATTTTTTGCGCAAATGTCTACTTTTTTCTTGAGCATAGGGTTTTGATTTTACATGGTTACTTAAATTGTTTGTAATAAGCCTGCAGGTGTTTATGAGCCAAATTCCTAAACTACCAGCGCGGACCATCGCTATCGTAATAGCCTAGCACGAACGTGCTCGCTCTCAACGACTGGATGGTAAAGGCGCAGACGGCCACTCAAACACGCACACGCACAAAAAAATGTAAAAAAATATTCGTTTTGCAAAGCACATCTATTCCTCCCTTTGTCTTCCAAATCACCTCGCACAACCCCGCGCATTGATTGTTCGTGACTTTTCTCTCCGCTGCAATTATTTTTTTTCCCCAACTAGGAACAATCTTTCTGATCCCTATACGCTCCCCAATCTAGTTTTTCGCGTAGTTGTTATTACTTTTTCCTCCCAAGTTTCGCAACGAAGCAGAGTGAAAAACGTTCCTATAACTGCGTCCCGGCTATATTTCGCCGAGGATAAGTATCTCCGCTCGACCGGGCGCCGCATTAAAATGAAAAATAAAGATGGGTCCCCGGCTCGTTGTATCGATCGCCGACTTGCGAGTTTATACAGAAACGTAATGAGACCACGATCTCGGCGTCGCTACTGGCCATACGTCTTTGCCGCGAGGGGCGCTCCAGCGGCGCCACCGGCGGAAATGGTTTCATTATTTCCACCCCTTCCCCACTGGCGGCGCTGCGGCAGCTTCGTCTTTGGCTCCAGTGTTCTCTCGTAAGCAAGTTAGAGCGTAGTCGTCTTTCCCCTTTTTCCCGCGCTCCCGACCCAAATCGTGTAGAGTGTTCCACCCGCTTTATGTGTCGACAAGACCTTTCTGGGTCAGAGGGTGGGGAATGCTAAACCGGCGTGTGTTACATTGCCCGGAGACTTATAACAGTGTATCGCAACCAGTGTTGTAGTCCCAGCGAATTCCAGAACAGAACCTAAGTTTTCGGTATTTCGTAAACTGTTGTGAGCGCATAAAGTTCATGTCACGCAGCGTCCTGGCAATAGCCATTATGTAGCCATAATCGGCATGTGCATATGAAAGAGGGTTAATTATTCGCGCCCTTGAAATGCCGCGATTAATTTCTCCACTGTAATTACTATATCGGAATCGTGACAAGAAGTTATATTAATTTAGTTGATGAATACCGCGTGTACATCTTGCACAAAGCAGCGGAAAGGGAAAACGTGACGCCTTTCGTAACTTTTGCTCAGTTGAGGTGATTGAACGCTTTTAAAAAAAAATTCGAATAGAGAGTTACATTAAATATAGTTATAAGGTGAACTAAAATAGACAACTTCATACCCATAGCAGGAACATAGTCACGCTTTAAGTTCGGGGAGGGGATTCAGAAAGTTTAAAGAAAACTGGTGTGTTTCGGGAAGGCCCGTGACCCCTGCCCTCAACCACGTTCCTGACACATGGCTAGGTGAAGAACACGAGAAGATGTCGCAATAGAGCAATTCAAGAGAAGTAGTGAATATAAGCGGAGAAGAATGCACTACGCAAAGCGATCTTTTACACACACCGAGATTCTTTGTCCACGCGACCCTGGGGGAGATGAAAGCCTAAACAAGCAGCCCTCGGCAGCGAAGCGCCTTGCCCACTCCCGAAAATTTCCCGGAGCGTCCCCTTTCCCCCTCGACCGAGCGAATTTTGGAGCTCCTCTCGTGCCCTGACGCAACGAAGCAAATGCAGCCCTTTAAAACACAGAGCCGCCTGAGTTTGCGCTTAAATAACATTCCATTACACTGTGTTGCCTTCGGCGTCGACGACAAGTGTTTTCTCGCTTTATTTATATATTTTCTTTTTCTCTAAACGGTATTCGAGAAGGCACAAGCAAGCGGCGTTTATTCTTCGCGTGAATGCCCGGAAGCTTGTTAAGGGTTGCGTGCACTATCGAGCAGCCTCCTTCGTGCAAAATGAGGTCGACCTTTTTTTTTGTTTTCTTTTTTTTTTATAAGCGGAGCAACGATGTTTGTAGGAACGCACGTTGAAGTTTTGAAGAGAACAACAAAGATTTTAGGGAAAATGAACGGGGTAAGCCGGCTTGTTAATTAAATCAATCAATTCAAGCAATCAATTAATCAATGTATTGTTCTGAATTTGAGAATGGAAGGCAAGAAAAAACACCCTTTGGCAACTTGACAATATTCTCGACTCCCCTTTACATTTGCAAAAGGGTGCAACGTGATTAAACATTTTCGAACACATACATAGAGCTATATCAAACATTTAAACTAGACATGCTTCAAAAACAGTACAACATTCTTAGAGAAAAAGAAGACGTATAATGATGTACATTGCACTCGAAACGTTGACCAGTTAGCACATACGCAAAAGTGGTACAAAGGAACCCCATCATATATCTTTATGCAGGTGACTGCGTTCTATATAATGACATTTCCTCTCTTATTAATGAACTGCTACTTAATGAATCCTTTGTCCGTTTTTTTTAATTGGAGCAAGAAATGGCAAATGGATATTAACTTTGATAAGACTGTGGTTATGAGATTTACGAATAAGAAATCCCCTTTAGTGTTTAGCTACGGCATCGATGATGTAACTTTAAATGAAGTTAAAGAATTCAAATATTTAGGTGTGTTCTTCATGTCCAACCTCAAATGGAACAAGCACGTCAACTTTACTTGTTCTCGCGCTTTTAAAATGTTAGGTTACACTAGACGTACTCTTAAGCGTTCTACTAAAGAAGTTAAACTCTGTGCTTATAAGACCCTTGTTAGGCCCATCTTGGAGTATGGATCTGTTGTCTGGGATCCTTATTTTAAGAAAGATATAATCTTATTGAATCTACGCAGGCCAAGGTTGTAAGGCTAATTTCGAATAGGTATGACCGTAATTTCTCTCCCTCTTCGACTTTTTCATCTCTGGGGCTGGAGCCTTTGTCTAGAAGGCTAACAATTGATAGCATTAAAATGTTACATAGAATTGGTAATGAGGACTGTCGAATTGAGCGAAGTAATTATATTTCATTCTCTAATAGTACACGCACCAGACAATTTCATTCAATAAATATTGTTCCCTTTCAGCCTCATACTAACTGCTATAAATATTCGTTTTTTACGTAGTAATAAAATTTTGAATAATCTTGATGGGCAGTTGAGTACTCTTCCTTATGGTGATTTTACCAGCGCGGTTCTGCCTATGTCTTTCCACTAATACATGATGTAACCGTTCTTCATTTCTGCAATGTTCAAGGGCATATTGTATTGTTTGGCTGTTATTCTGTTATTTTGTTTCTGTACTTATACCACTCCTGCAATGACCTCATAGAGGTCGCAGTATGTTTAAATAAATAAATACATTAAAATAAATACCCGAACAAAGAAACACGAACAAGAGCAGTGAAAGTATTACTCAAACAAGTTACGAATTTCTTTTTACTTGAAAGTTCCACGGTAATACCTTTTTCCTGGTGAAAATTTAAAACTTGTAAGAGCGTAAATGCCAATTTCTCGGCACCGTAATTCGTCTTGCAGCGCGGTTCTGACCAAGTCCAGAAATGACGCGTGCCATATGGCTGGACATGGGACTCTAACAGGAAATGAAACTGAATACGCTCCTGGAGCCTTGAGTGGACATTTTATAATATAAGGAGCTTATAGTTGTAATAAGTTGCGACTATATATATATCAAGCTTTTTAAACAGCAATTTCGTAGAGCTTGCCTTCATCTTGTCAAAAAAAAAATAATAATTTGTATGCATGCGTGCTATTGACTCTTGGCAAAATTCGTTTGACTGAAAAACGCTGTATACGCGGGACCGATTAACATTCAAAACGTCCCGCTCATTGCCTGCTGCGTCAAAATCATTTTGATTTCATTTTGATTTTTTTTTGCGGAAAGCTTTGAAGCTCGAATTGTACTGTCACAACAATACATTTTGTATGGAATTTCGCAAACAAAAAAAAAAAAAGGGCAATGCCACTTTTTTTTTCTACAAGCCCTTGTTTTGACAGGTACTAATAGGGGAACAGGACGTTTCGGTGCCGCACACTTCGGTACCAGGCGTTTCGATGCGGACGTTTTGGTAATGCGGTCGCTTCGCCACGCGGTCTTTTCGGTACGCGGCTCGTAGGGGGCGCCACCTACTTTGCCCCGCCGACCTTTCGCGATGTCCTCTTCGTGATAACTCTTTTGTGCCTGCATGTTGGTTTCTTACTTTGGTTGTAAAGGATAAACCCTTGCTTCTGCTTTTTTTCTTTGTTTATCCGGCTTTGCGCGATGTCTTCCTCGAGATAATTATTTTGGTCAGTAAAGAGTGAACTCTTGTTTCTTTTTCCTCTCCGTGTTTGACGACGGATTATCACCGCTGGTGATGGGATGCTCAGTTAGTTTTCCTTTCCGTGGCTCACGGATCGGAGCTAGATTTTGGGTGATATCTTCCTTTCTACCGAGCTAACGAGGGAACTCAAGCTTCTATTCGACGTGTTCCAATACGACACGCAGTGACAGAACGGTAACAAGGTATGTGCGGCATTATATTTTGTAAATATATATGCTCTAGAACTTGCATAGAAGTGAACGTTGGAGTTGAATGAACGTTGCCAGTGAACGTTGATACTCTAACACAAACATTTCTATGTCGGCATTTACACTGCCAAGTATCTGAAATTGGGAACAGTCGTCCCATGTTTGACAGAATGCGAGCAAGTTTCTTATTTTATTAAGACGGGTGCAAATACAAAGATTTGCAATGGGAAACAATTATTACGATTTTTTATGCATATGTCGCCTGGAAGCGGATATAGTCGCAAGCTTAAGGCTGCAGTGTGTGACGATCTTGCAGATCTACTGGCAGTGTAGTCAGAGGCTGGAACGCTTTCGAATAGACTGCCAATAAAACTGAAAGGTCTACTGGCAGTGTAGTCGAAACAAAGTATCGGGTTTACTTCCGTCTCAGAGCGCTAATCATTGTGATTAACGTTCATTAGATTATGTACGCCTTTACTTTCTTATTTCTCTATGCATAGAGAATATTTTATTTCGCGGCAACTCGGGAAATGTGTTTGAGGTAAGATTAATTGTGTCCTCATTATTATTTTATTGTTCGGTAACATTTGCAAGAAGCTTGTTTTATATTTAGTTATCTTTATATTCATAATAAAAACTACATTAACACTGTTTAAATAGTGTAGTCAACCATAATTCGATAGTTTGTATTTCGCGAATTGACCAATATGTCGCATTTTATAATACCTTACAGAAATGAATGTCGCGATTTAGAATAAGCTGGTTAATATTTTTTACCTGAATAATAAAATTGTATAACCAACCTGTTAGGAATTGTTCTTTATTCGGAGGACTCAAGTCATCGGGATATGCGGCTGGTTTAAAATATGTAAACGATGATTTGTTTCAAATGAAGTAGAAGCTACTTAAAATTTATTAAGTGCTACGTTTGCGCATTTGAACGCGACCAAAAAATAAAAACAACGTGGAGGCAACGTCTGCTGAGTCATGATGCTACCTGCCTTCCCAACAAAGCATGAAAAGAAGCCTAAAGTGAGTTAGAGACTAGAGCTGATCATTCTCTCGGATAATCAACACATTATCCGTAGCTTTGCGTAAAAGTGAAAGTTTTACACGATTATTGTTTTATGCATCTTTAGGAGGCGTTTTTTCTGCATCGCATTTTAATTATAATATGCACAAAACTATTAAAAGTCTTGAATTCGAAAGCATCTTGAACGGCGTAACCGTCTTCTTCTTCCTCTCTGGCCGGTCACTACACATATCTGTAAACGTGGTGAGTATAGGAGGAAGCAAGTGTGCTCGTTTCCTAAATAAATATGCCATTATCCTTGCCGTGGTCATATCTGTAATACAATAACAAAGACAATGTTTTACTGTATCTGGCTTTTTTTGTTTTGCATTACCAGGTGGCTTCGGGCCTACGAGACACGGCCTCATCCGTTGCCCTCCCGCCTGTGGGACGTCGTAATTCTTAAAGATTACTCCGTAAATAAAAATGGAGCGCAGTTCCTTAGTCACAATTCTGATGCCACTGACGCAGAACGCTTCGTCGTGTTCTGTATCCCATACATGTTGGCGCTGCTAGGTTCTCCAGGGCAATGGTTTCCAGATGGAACATTCAAATTGACACCTGCTCTCTTCTATCAGATGTATACAATCCACTGCAAGGAGAAACGGAGCTGTCATTCCCGCAGTCTTTGTTTTGATGAAGCCTAAAACAGAAGCTGTGTACACTAAGCTGATTTTAGTTATGAAGAGCAAATGTGCCGCTGATGATCCATCCACCGTTCTACTGGAGCTTGAAAAAGACGCTATTAACGCATTTAGAAGGACTTTTACTCTTGCCTAGCTCGTGGCTGCTTTTTTCATCTATGCCAATGCGTGTACAGGAAGTTTCAAAGCAAGGGTCTTCAAGAGCTGTATCGGGTAGACGGCGCGCGCGTTTAACCTGATGACACGCATGATCCCCGCGATGGCTGTTGTGCCTGAGGAAGACGTGTTTGATGCCTTCGAGGTGTTATTGAGGGTGCCACAGTTCCCCCGTCGTTGCTACCGGTCCTGGATTAGTTCGACGAAGATTTCCTAGAACGACTGACAGCCCGAGGCCGAAGGGATCCAAGGTTTCCAGCCTCTAACTGGAATCACCATGAAACCGTCCTTCGTGGTGAATGATGCCAAAACAATACCGAACTCTGTAGAAGCGTGGCACCAGGGGTCTCAGACCCACTATCAATATCATCAGCCAAGCCTCTGGAAGTTCTTGGCCGTCTTTCAGAAAGAAGATGCCCTGAACCTGCACCGCCTCCAACGTGTCGTCATGGGGGATGAAGAGAAATCAGCGAAAAAATACAGACTCCGCTGCTCGGCTTCAAACGCTCGCGGAGCGCTATGCGAGGATAGGCATCATCGGCTATCCGGAAGGGGCGGCTAACAACGTTTCGATTCGCAGTTGATTGTGTTATTAAAACTGTGTGCCGGCATTGAACTTCATTTGTTTCGCAGCCTAACTGATCGTGCGCTTTATCAAAACTTGACTAAGATGAACAACACTACGAAAAACAATAGAACTTATAGATACTCGAGTAATCTAATTAACAGAGAACACACCCGTCTCCCCCAGCACCGTACTCAGTGTTTGCGTCGTAAATTTCGCGAGCTATGAAACTCGGGGAAACTAAAGGTGTCCGCTGCTGAAACAGCTTTAGATAGTGTCTATATTTAAATGCATGCACTTTTCTAAACTCGTTTAAATGCTGTTATAAAAGTGAGTAGATAAAGTGTATTGGCCAGTAATCTTTCAATTAGAAAAAGAACGAAATCTTCGAGCGTTCTCTCAACCAACATTTTCCAATGATCCAAAATTTCCGGTAGCGAAACGTCCAGTGCCTAAACGACCGCGTGCCGAAACGACTTCGTACCAAAACGTCCGGTATTGAGACGTTCTGCACATCCGTACTAATAGGTCTGGGCTTGGTCCCGACGCTCTCTTCCCACTATCAAGCCATCGCCGTCTTTTCCTGCTTTTCCTTGACAGTGTGGTCAAGTGTACACATCTGGGGTTCATGCTTAATGAGTAAAGCATTGCGTTCGTCGGTATAATTAACGTTCCAGAAAATTACGAAAAAACGATGCCGCTATTGTACTTAATGGCACTCAACCTTGGTCGTATGAAACTTCTCATAGCACGGCAATTTGACGTTCTCCGTCGGGGTGGGTGACACGTTAGGAGATGAAGCGCGGGCAAACTCCTACATGCAGCGTAAAAGTGGTGAATTCGCGAGAGAGAAAGACGCACCGATGGAAACGGGAAAAGGGGAAGGACAGAAAACCGGTCGGAAAATTGGGGAACAGGGGCACTTGAGGAGGAGAGAAATTACAGGCAGACTTCGTTGCCGCTGACCCTCAATCAGATCAATGGCGTTTAATAAAAAAGTGTGCGACTTGCCCAAAAAACGAAACCGAGAGAATATGAGCCCGGAAAGAGGAACTTTCCTCCAGTCTTCCCGGAGAAGGAGACACGACGTCATGTTCTTCCTTTCTTCCCGAGTCCGCTTGGGGGCTCAAGAGTAGAAGGAAAGAAAATGCACCGTTGTTACCTTTCTCCTCCCTTTTTTCTTTGTGTATACGTCCAATGCGAGCCGATGTGCGTGTTAACGCTAGCTTACCGTATGTACTCGAGTAATAGCCGCACTATTTATGAACAAAACTTTGAGCGTCTACTTTCACGCAGAACACATATACAGCCAATCATTGCGTTGCGCATAAATAGCATAGTGAATAACCAGATCGAGAACACGATTGTCCATACAGAGGCAATCTTCACAGATGATATCTTCGCACGAAGACGTTATCTCTGTCCTGTAAACAGCTGGAATCATGCCGTCGATCGCGGTGATTGGCAATCTGCGTGCTCCGCGGAAAAGCGAACCCTCAGGTTTTCTTCACAAACAGTGCGGCTATTTCTCGAGTAAATACGGTACGTATGTCGCACAGTGGAAACTCAAAAGCCAGAGTCACACTTTTACATAATACAAAAGACGGCGTTTGCCGCAGACATGACAGTAGAATTATCCGCCAACATGATTAACGCATGTTGTAAACACGTTTAATTCATGCATTTCTATATTTTGAACACGCATGCGGACAGTGTTTGCAAGACCAATGTTACAATACCATGATACAAGGAAGAACCACGCATCGGCAGTGTCTGCACAATGTTCTTTGTATGACCTACGAGCAGTGTGCCCTCAGCTTTGTCCAGCCGAATGCGAATGGGAAAATTGTGTTCAGCCGAGCAGCCCGCCCTCGCCCTCGGATTAAACTCCCTCCATACGCCGGCACAAAAGGACAGCGGACCGCTGGTCGCGCAGCTCTTTCTTCGCTTAGGTGACCGCCGAGCGTGTCCGCTGTAGCGAAGCAAGATCTCGCTACAGATGCAATTGAAGTGGCCGACTTGAGTCATCGATCCACCAAGACGGCTTTTTGAAAGCCCTTGCGGCCGGGAGAAACTGAGCTTGCGTTGCCCGACGACGATGCGCTCGACGGAGCTCGTACGTGGACATTTTCTTTTAGCTTTCTTTTTTTTACTATTTATGATAGAGGGGAAGGGGATTGAAAGCGCATCAAAGGGAACTCGGTGCTTTGAATAACGAAGTTATACCTTATATTTCCAGAACTCGGGGGAAGAGAGCGTTTGAGCCCTATGCAGGGTCACGCTAAGGCGCATTCGGTCGCGGCACTCTCGCCATGTCCTGCATGTATTGTGTTGACAGATACACTTGGAATGCACCACTGACCTTCACTTTTAAAGATTTAAACAATTGCGCGATGTGTTCCTGAGCAAATCGAAGTCGTGTAGACCGTTCTAAGAAGATTTATGTTATGCAGAATTTTCGCGTTAGTTCTGTTTTATTGGACGATCCTAGTGCGCCGTGATTGGCTAACTTGGTTCGGATCAAAAATCGTTATATAAGAATTTTGTCGAGGACAAAAAAAACAAAAAGAAATAAGCGCTATGCTTTTTTTTTTGTTTGAGTGACAGGTGCAGTGCACTATGTAATATAAGGAAAAATTCAGGTTTGTGTCCAGGGCATTACAACTTCCTTATTAAGTTAGACAGTGAATAAGGCCTCAAATTTCTGGGCACCCCTGCGAGCTGGCAAGGTTTAATTAACGACCGTCCCGGCACACGGGGAAGGTTATCCAGTCATTCTTCTCCGTCCGAATTTTAATTTGATGCTTTATAAATCATAGTATAAGTGAATGTCTGAAATCTTTGACAATGGCAATTTAATGCGTTCCTTAGTCTTTTTTATAAAAGAAAAAAAAAGGCGGCAACCAACTTCTCAACTTATTTCGAATTTGTTTTCTTATTTAAGCAAGTCGTTCAAATGGATTCATTTTGAAATAAAGCTGGATTGTCTCGATAAGCCTGTAACAATATGGAAATCGTGGATAGTTGGTTCCTTGTCACGTTCAAAGCGCCGAAACTACACAAGGAAAATAGGAAAAGGGACGAAAACAGGAAGCCCCACCTCATATCATCATGTTTCCACTAAAAGAAGTGGGCAGACATTTACAGGATACACAGTCTTATTTTGTCTTCTATATAATTACTTAATTAGTGGTTCTATGCTACTTCAGCGATGTTTGTGTAGACCTTTTTTACCACCTGAATGTATCGAATGGAAGGCGGGAAAAGGAAACACGTTCACCGGCTTACTCCCAGGCTCTTATATAACAAAACATGACTAAAAATATAAAAAAATAGACTGTACCCTTAGCATTTTCTCCAGGAGAAAAACAAAAAAAACTAACACTAAGAGTTAGTTAGAGAGGCGTGATTTTAGAACTGTCATTCACATTGACCTTACTAAAATCCCCACATCTGAAAAGGTATTCTATACAGTTTTGTTTTTAAATTCAAAAAAGCATTTACGCTGAAATTCCAAAACTTGAATAAGGCCGGTAGTTCGTAGCGTGATGCGCACTTATATAAACTTCATGACTTAGACAGCGCAAATAAGGTACGTAAGGAAGAGACAACAGGAAATAAACGACAGCGAAATTTTTCCTGATGAACTGCAGTTTGACGTTTATCGATGCGATAGGATTTCGAAACGAGGAGGGGAGTGCTCATCGCGATAAAAAAATGTGTCTCCTCATTTTGTGTTCGAGCCTGTCCTGACCTAGAGACTGTGTTCGTCTGCATTACATCGGCATTTAGGCAAACCATAATCGGCGCATGTTATCGGGCGCCAACTCGGGATAGTGATTATTGTGACAATCTGCACTCTGTTTTGCTTAACATTCAGGGCCTTTACCCGAAAGCGCAATTCCTAATCTTTGGCGACTTCAACTTTCCAGACATTGACTGGGTTAATTATACCACAAGCGGGTCGAATGATGCTAGAAAATTTCTCGATAACTGCTTGAACTTCAACCTCATCCAAGTTGTTAATCAGCCGACTCGTGGTGATAACATTCTTGATCTTGTCCTTACTAGCTCTCCGGAACTTATAGAAAATGTTGACTCTGTTCCAGGTTTAAGTGACCACAATATCTTGCTCGTTGAGTTATCAATTCCCGTCCTCACGAGGAACCCCACAATCAAAACAATCCGCGACTTCAACAAAGCTGATTACGTGGCAATAAATCAGCACTTATCTTCCTTTTATCAAACATACGCCGAAAACTTTTTTCAAGGTCGGTTGAAGAAAACTGGTTACTTTTTAAAATAAAATAAACAGTCTCACTGAGCAGTTCGTCCCCACTGTCACTGTGCGGAGCGACAGGAATAACCCCTGGTATAACAAAACACTGCGTTCATTGAACAATAAAAAGAAACGTTTGTATAAAAGAGCGAAACGGCTAAACGTTAACTCTGTTTGGAATGAATACTTTGCGTGCCTCAAAACTTATACAAAAAGTATTAGATCGTCAAAACAGAAATTCTTCTCTTTAGATTTACCAAGAATTTTGCGCTCTAATCCCCAGAAGTTTTGGAAAATATTTTCGCCTAGAGGCACTCATTCGATTCATCTTCAGGACGAAAATGGAGTCGCTGTAACTGAGCTTCATTGCGCTACTGTATTAAATAATTATTTCTCTTCTGTGTTCACCTGTGAAAATACCACTGATATTCCATGTTTACCCTTGTCCGACTTTGTACCTATGGCTTCCATTGACATTTCAGCCGATGGAATACTTCACCTCATAGAAAGATTAAAACTAGCGTCATCTTGTGGTCCCGATAATATAAACCCGAAAATTCTAAGGAATACCAAAGTTACATCTAGTGAGTGTCTTAAATTGATCTTTTCTCAGTCACTGGAGCAAGGTTGCTTACCCTTGGACTGGAAGCTGGGCAAGGTCGTTCCAGTCTTTAAAAGCGGCGATCGTAAGCTGCCCTCGAACTACCGTCCCATTTCATTAACCTGCATTGCGTCCAAACTTCTTGAGCATGTAATATTTTCTCACGTTATTTCCCACCTAGAAGAAAATAACTTTTTTTACAATCGCCAGCATGGTTTTCGGAGGGGCTTCTCGTGCGAAACGCAACTTGTAGAGTTCACTCATGAACTTTTCACTAATACTGACTCACTAAGCCAAACAGATGCCTTGTTCCTTGATTTCTCGAAGGCATTCGACAGGGTTCCTCATCATCGCCTAATCGATAAACTTTCTTGTCTTGGCATTGACCCTCTTGTTGTCTCCTGGATACGTGACTTTCTTTTTCTCGTACCCAGTTCACTGTTGCTAACAACCATAAATCAAACTGCAGTCGCATCACTTCTGGGGTTCCTCAGGGATCCGTGCTTGGACCTTTACTCTTTCTAATATTTATTAACGATTTACCTAACTCAATCACGTCTAGCATCCGTCTCTTCGCGGATGACTGTGTTCTGTATCGCAAAATTAATTCTCACAATAACCATCTTCAGCTTCAAAGTGATTTAAGTTTAATTTATGCTTGGTGCTCCAAATGGCTTATGTCATTGAATATGTCAAAATGCAAGCTGGTTCGCTTTACTCGAAAAAAAACAACAAGCAACTTTTCATATTTTATTGGCTCCGACCTAGTTGACTCTACATCTTATTATAAATACCTCGGTGTAACGCTGACAAGTGATCTAATCTGGAATAACCACATCGAAACTATTGTGGCAGAAGCTTCCCGGACTCTGGGGTACATCAAACGAAATTTGAAAGAAGCGCCCTCTCACTTACGAAAATTGGCCTACGAAACATATGTGCGACCGAAATTGGAATACGCATCAGCCATTTGGAGCCCACACCAAGCCTATCTCATCAGCCATCTTGAGTCCATCCAAAATCGTGCTGTTAGATTTATCCTAAACGACTATTTCCCAACGACTAGTGTTTCATCTCTCAAACGTCAGCTCGATATCCAAACTCTCAATGTACGACGTAAAATAACACGCTTAAGTTTGTTTCATAAGGTTTACCATTTTCACCCAATACTACGTTCCTCACTGCTTCTTCCTCCTAGCAGATCATCATCACGGCTAAACCACTCACGCCATGTGTCGCGGATCACTGGTCGCACTAATTATTTTAACCAATCTTTCTTCCCACAGACCATCATAGACTGGAACGACCTGCCACCTGATATAGTGGCCATTGATGACCCCACCTTGTTTCGTGATACTATTATTTCACGTTTTTACTAAAAATAAATCATTGTATTTTTTCACATATTATGCAAGTGCAGCATTGTTAGCTGCAACACCTGGTGCTTTGTTTTTGTATTTTTTCATGTATGATCCCCCCCCCCTTATGTAATGCCCTTGAAGAAGGGCCCTTAAGGGTACAATAAATGAATGAATGAATGAAGGAAGAGCGCTGACTCACAACTGAGGTTTTAATAATGAGGTAGTGAAAGAGAAAAAAGGTGTCAAGTGCGGTAATATTAATAAAGTCTAAGTCTTTCACTACCTCATTATTAAAACCTCAGTTGTGAGTCAGCGCTCTTTCCTTCCTGTTGTCTCTTCCTTACGTACCTTATTTGCACTGTTTAAGTCAAGATGTCTATCCAACTCGCCCAGCAACTCATTTTGGTACTTATATAAACGATTCAAATGTATGCCACAGAAAAATTATTTTTTTCACGGAAAAATTAGCAACAAAAACCCTGCTATTGAACACGGAGAAAGTCCTAGATCGGAGGTTAGATCGAAATCAGGAATGGGAAAAATACTTGCAAAAAATATATCGAAATACAAAGACAGATTGCTTTTGCAAAGATGTCGTTAATTACATAACCAATCACAATTTTCAAACAAATATAAATACATTATTCAAATACAACGAATGGAGTTGGATCATCTTCAACTACTTTTACAAATACATTTTCGTTTACATAATTTGATATATATCTTAG
Source organism: Ixodes ricinus (assembly GCA_037355805.1). NCBI lineage: Eukaryota > Metazoa > Arthropoda > Arachnida > Ixodida > Ixodidae > Ixodes > Ixodes ricinus. The sequence goes on from JAZHYW010006890.1 coordinate 20,864, forward strand.
ACTTAATTTAACCTCCGGATAAAATGATTGGGCTATTTATAAGAGGGGGGCTATATCTATTTAAAATCAAAATCCTAAAAATAAAGCTGCAGCGTTAAAAAAAATGCTGGCGTTTTAATGGCAAGTACAGCATAAGGAAAAACGATTTACTGACGATTTACTGAGTGTTAGTTTACTTTCAAATGTTTAATTAAAGCAGGAAGGCATTTTTATGAAACCTGTGGCTCATATGTTGATTAAAAAAAAAACAAAAAACTAAATGCACACTTTTAAGAATTAAGATATTCTATCGATCCACTTCATTCCGTGATCATCTCTCGGTTTATTTCGATCTTTATAATGCCTCCACGAAGAGTGTCAAAAATCCTATTTGATTGCGAAGAACAGTGACCAAAATTGTATTTGGGCAAACAAATAAAGTATTTGATTTAATGAATTTTTTGTATTCCCATACGATATCGGATAGACAAATACAATCCCTAACATGTAATTAAAAAAATACTCGAAATTTTTTAAATATGCCTTTGAAACACTTGTGTTGAAAATGGTGCCCGTCCCTGATCGGATCGGAGTGTATTTATTTTCTAAATGCAACACTGTAATCGCTCTTCTTCCTCTCAACAGCACGTTGTTTTGCACATTTTCTTTCCTCAGAGAGGAGCCGCCTTGCATAGGTTTCATCAAAAAGCAGTCGTACTTATATTATTTTTATGACGGGCAATTTTGCTCTCTTTTCAAATAAATAGTGAGTTAGAATTTTCTGGCGGTTACTCGGAAAGGCTGGAAGGGGGGGGGGGGGGGGGGGTAAACCAATATTTATTACAATTAACAATCAATAAAAAGCGAGCTCACTGAATTTTTAATTAAATAAATATAGAAATGCAGCGAAATCTCTTTCCAATTACGAAATATTACGCGCGGCGGAATTCGGTAAACATGCTGTTGTAGCCTCAGTGGAAGAACCCAAATTGTGCTCACGCTTCTTTCGTCTTCATTAGTAAAAAAAGAAGCTACACAGGTAAATGCACAGTTGATTCTTAAAACTATGAAAGCCGCCCTATAACAGGAAGGAGTGAAGTCAACATTCAGCCGACACACCGCACTCCAGCTCAGACAAAACGACAGAGCACTTTTATATCCTTCCTATAATCTTGCTCGTAGTTTTATTTATTTTTTTCATTGGTGTTGTTAAGGGCTAGTTTCCCAGGATCGTGTCCCCCGCAAAGAAATGAAGACACCGAACTCTGGACACCTATCGCCATCTATGAGCGACGGCGACAAGCCACGTATCTTGTTGCGGCTGTCGCTCATAGATGGCGGCAGCTCTTCCACTCTGGCTTGCCGACTTGCGGCCGGCCATCACTTCCCATTGTACAGCTCCGCTAATCTTTCTTCTTCACCAGAATAAAAAAAAATACTAAAATATTTTTTTTTAAGTGATTAGTGAGAGTAAAATGTGGACTGTACCTGATCCTCAAGGTAGTTATGTGCAGATTAACGCATGTAACTGATTTGTGGCTCTGACCCGCTCGAGCAATCAATTTCAGAAAATACGCGCGGTAATATAGATAATTAGCGTACTTGTACCACGTTCTCAAACCTTCCATTTATCTCAATGGTGTCAACGCACTGGTATGATTACTTATCTTTATTGTAGGCTTTAGGCCGCCGTGCGCAATTCTTTAAATGAGATAAACTGTAGAACGCAACTCCTCCTATATATGGGGGCACTAGGCAAACATTATCTTTTAATCCGATCACACATTGCTACTACAACCAATCGACCTCAAGTCTTCCGGTCGTCACGACACACCTAAGGATCCTCAAACTTCGCTGATTGCACAAAGCGTTCCAGCGTAAACAGTTCCAACGATTCACGCCACATTTTTTTCAACCTCCAAAATAACCCATGCGCGTTTGCAGACTCCAAGTTTGGCGTTCCTCCCTACAGCTTTTCAGATCTAACGGGCGGCGATGATAACAACGCGATCGTTATCCCAGCCTCAGCTTATCCCACTGTGGCTTATCCGAGCCTCATTGCTGCCGCACGTGCGGCTGCCATTAAAAACGAAAAAGAAAAATGCGTCTCGTTCTCACGCCAAGTGCTTCCCTTTCACATCCCTCAAGAACGAGGCAAGGTAATAACCCGACTTCACTGACACCTTCACTGACAGTGCTGTGAAAGTTACCAGCTTGTTTGACCACTCATACGTCCATCATTCCACACGTGATCACGCTCTCGCCCAAGCCCAAGCTGAGATCGGGGTCAGGTGATAAGAGGGGGCGTTTAATTTGCCCAGCGAGAACTTAGCTCCACCGTACTCTCATCTTACGGGTGAGCTGAGTACTGAAGAAGGCGGCCCAACGCTCGGCGCCCCTGACAAATGGTCGGTCTTTCGCGAAGGCTCCCTCGCGTCCGCACCCCGCCTGTGTGTCTGTTGCTTTCGTCATCAGCGACGAAATGGCGTTTCTAATCGGTCGGGGGTCCAGGCCGAGCAATTTGCAGCTGGCAGCTTCCGTTGGGAGCAGTGCTCAGCATTTTTTGTTTAGTCAGTCTTCCGTGTTTTGCTTTCTGTTCGCGTTCAGTCGCGAGTTGTGGGCGTCGTTTGTTGCCGGTTGTTTTCCGCGTTTTGGGTGTAGAGGGCTGGTCATTTGCTCGCAACTCTATAGGATTTTTTTTTTCTTGTTGCGGTCTTGGGGTTGACGACCCTGGAGTCCCCCGTGGGGTTTGGAGTTTGTTTGTAGAGGCGTCGCGCTCGGAATTGTGCGTGGTATGGGCTCTGAACGGGGAGAAAGTTAAGGTGGCAAAGGGTTTGAGTTTTGTTTTTCTTGCTTTGGTCGCTGTGCATTTATAATATTTTTTTCTTAACAAACACATCAGCGGATACACAAACAAACGAACACACAAACAAACATACAAAAAAACGCACACAGGCACACACGCACACACATACGTCTCTTCAAATAAAACTGAAATATTCGGCTTTATTAAAAAAAATCATTAGCCCCACCAATATTTAAACAAAGGAACGGCGCATTAAGACTGTGCATTTATTTACCTAATGTCTATGCGAAGTTCGCATAAACATTAGGTAGCTGAGCTGACTCGAAGTTTGTGTTGATCTGCATTTACACAGTCTGAGTGGTTGTCGTCTTTCTCTGCGAGGGTATGTAAACCAAAGGAAATGTTTTTACTTCCGAGGTTTGTATTTTATGCTCTCACACGGGTTCCTGTAGCATAATACTTCACGACAAACTTGAAACCACCAGACATTAGTCTCCCTGTGAAGGTTACCCCGTTTAAAATAAAGAGGTTGCATATGAAAACAAAGCCTTTCTTATTGCTGGAAATGTGTAATGTAAGCCAACACGGAGTGCAGGGCGGTGCAGTATGATCAATACGCTTTGCCTTCTAGGTCGTAACTCGTTTATTCAGTGATCAAATTGAAAGATGTCACATTCAAATGAAAGTTTGGACTCTCCTCTTTCCCAGGAGCACATAACTTTTCAATACAGTCCCCACAGGCGGCGATGCATTTCGATACCGGTGCGCTACTCTCCGGATGCCGTCCCAGATGACTAAGAGAGGCAGCCGCCGAGACCAACGCAGCGCTGGAGGAGCCACAGATCCAAGATGTTTTTCCTAATACACCTTACAGCCCGGACCTCGTGAAATCAGACTCGAATTTTTTTTTTTTCAAGATAAAGGAATATTTGAAGGGTACAAGGCCTGCGTCCGACGACGAGGTTACCGATGCAATGCGCCGTCGGTGTCGTCAACAGCCGCCACCAATAAACCTACGAAAGCATACTACATAGGATAGTGCACCGGAAGCGGAACGTCATCGCCACCGGTCGAGACTGTGCTGAAACGGTATGTGCTACTGGGAAAGAGAAGATTCCAAGCTTTCATTGGAATGTAAGATCTTTCAAATCCATCCCGGAATAAAAAAAGTTACAGCGTAGGAGGAGAAACTAATTGATTGCCCGTAATGTTTATTCGGGACATAACCTCCTATATACTCACAAAGCCTGGCACACCGCCACGAGAAGCGGCCGCCGAAATGGGAAAGGTCGAGCAGCAGACAACGGATGAGAGGAGAGCCGCGTGACTGGCGCCCCGCTGCGGCGAGACGCCGAAACACACTTCTCCCGAGCGAACAAGTGTGTTTCGGGTCCTCGCCGCTGCTGTGCGCTGACGTCCAGGTCTCTTTGATGGCTCTTTGATGCTCAGTGCTACCAGATCCTCGCGCTCCAAATCTGTGACCGGGCACTATGGATCCGTCGCCAAACTGCCAGGCTTTGTGAGTATCGAGGAGGCATGTCCTGGATCACTGTGACTAAGCAGTACAATGGCGCCTCGAACGCATCTCTGGCTGCAAGAAAACAAAGTACGCATGCGAGCTGGTTAGGAAACATCATTAAAAGGAAACGTGAGACTGCTGTTTCTTTTTTTTTATTCGCCCCAGCCTCAGGTTTTCTTTCAATGGTTTCTCTAACTGGTCCGTTTACCACGTTCCTGTTTGCGATCCCTCGATGATCCGTCTGCTGCCGACGCGCTTTTGACCTGCTATTGCCTGCCGCGATTCTGGTGGTGACACGGCAGCGGAGGTGGAGTTTGACAGACGCCTGTTCTGCTGCTGTACGTCAATCTTCCGCTTGACAGTTCATAGAAACTTCAGAAAATATGACTTGGAACGCTGCGATGACAGCGACACTCGCCTTCGCCCACATTTGTTTGCTACAAGTTCCAAGATCAACCGCCGGGATCGCAACATCCTACAACATGACGTGCGCTGGCGCTGTTGCCAGTCTGTGACCATTCTCAATGTTTGGGCCGTATAAGACGCTAAATCAACACCAGCTAGAAAAAAGGCCCGCGCCTTTCTTTCCCAAGCGTCATCACTAATGGATTGACACTTCGCCACCGGCCTTGCATCAGAATCATCGCCAGTACGTCTTGCAGCGTCCCACAACGAACGCGACGCTATCATGCGGCGACGCCGAGACGGACACTTCTGCCCCTTTGCGGTATCTTGCGTCGACCTGCAGTGCGTTGACTTCTTTGCATGGGCAGGGATCAATGAATGATAACGTAATGGCCAGGCATTGCGTTCTGGGTCACATTAGCTTAACACACGGGACCAAGAAGAGCTCCAGGCACCGTAGCAGTAAAATTTGAATTCAGATTTCTTAGATCATGTCGTATGCAGCTTTGCAAACAGCCACGTTTCACGAGCTAGTCTGTTTACCTTGGATAAAAAATGATCTATTGGTCACAAGTCCGGCAGCCGTGGACGTGTTATAGCTATATGTTTGAATACATCAGACAATATGTACAATCAGCAGCTTTATAGCGGCTACGATGGTCTGTACTTGCGTACGTGTATCTGTCCGCGACTGCCGTGGTGGGGCGCTATTTCTGTCCCCATCCGAATCTCCCTTTTGGCTACAACGACAGCAGCTTCGCAAATAGTCGAGAATAGGTGAACACTCCGAAAAATTTCCGCGCGCCTTCTTTCCCTTTGCGCACTCGAAGAACCAACCACTGCGATCAACGAAGCACCCCCCCCCTTCCCCTGTAAATGACAAAAAATAAATCTTTCAGACTCAAAAATGCATAAAGCACAAAATATAGATTAGATGCAATCGGAACGTCACGTGCATTGTCGACGCGCTGGTCATGTGTTCGACCGAGACTGTCACCACAAAGCTTGGCAGTTCGACGACGGAGCCATAGAGTGCGCGGTCGGAAATTTGGAGCGCTAGGGCCTGGTAGCACAAAGCATCAAAGAGCCATTTCTCGGGGAATCTGGACGTCATCGCACAGCTTTTGCAGCGGTGAGGACCCAAAACACACTTGTTCGCTCGGGAGAAGTGTGTTTCGCCGTCTCGCCGCAGCGGGGCGCCAGTCACGTGGCTCTGCTCTCATCCGTTGTCTGCCGCTACACCTTTTCCATTTCGGCGGCCGCTTCTCGTGGTAATCTGCCAGGGTTTGTCGCTATGCTGTCACTCGTCGGGCACGCGCTTCGTAGACTGCTCTCAGTGTCCCATGACTCGCTCCGCTGTAAATTTGTGGCGAGTACCGAGCACCTTCTACCGCTTCGCAGTCAATGAGATTCCGGAATTAGCTAGCAAGAGAGTCAAAGAACGAAGCAAGACACGTGAATACAACAAGTCATTCCCTGCGTTTCTTAAACTCTCATTGGCTATAGGTTCAGATGTATTTCTTAGAGCGATTATGTGGAGGTCGAGGCGGCCGCCGGGAGCCAAGGATTTTCAATATCGTCGCCGCGAAGGCTTTTACAGTGCGCTACGGACCAACGCAGCCAGGCAAGAATAGCGGTCGTGAGAGAGAGAGAGAGAGAGAGTAGAGTCCTTGCATTATTAAACGGGACTTGGTTTTTCACGCACCAGCGATCTCGGTTTCGAGGGGCAAGGAAGGATTCGGGTCGCCGCCGCAGCCGCCACCAACCACCCCGGGCGGCCCTTCTAGCCGCGCTGGCGATCGTATGTGTGCACACACGCACTCCGCGCGTGTTCACCTGAAAGCGGCGAAAACGTGTTTGCATTAGAGGGGATCGTGCCTCGCCCGCTCGCCATCCCGCGAAGAACCTTCGCGCGCCAGCAACCGGTGGCTACGCTTCGTTTCTTCCCCTTTTGGGTGAACCGCACGGGACGCTACGAACCATCCAGACCAATCCAATGCCGCACTAGTGTCACGTGACCGTCGGGTGGGGTGCAATGATGCACGGGGAACGTGGTCCCTTTAGGCCGTGGTCCCGCTGCTAATGCATCCTAGAAGAGGCCGCCTGCAGAGACTGTCTGCGGCATTTTTGGCATGTTGGCCACATTGGTCATCCAAAATCTGTCGGTAGACTTTTTTGAAACATACGTATGTACGATGTAAACGCGCTTCCAACACTCCCGAGCAGCAGACGTTTTTGTAGCCGTACCTGCAGCGAACTGCGCGTCGTTTTCATGGTCAGTGCGACCGCTGATCTACACGTTCCCAACGTCGGATTGGACGGGGAGGACTCGTAGTGTCCGTCGCGGTTCATCGTGATGTGAAACATACTGTAGCGTGTTAAGTACTCAGACGTCGAGAACCGAGGCCTGGAAGCCGACGGCGTCGCGCGCCGCACTCCGTGTCCGCTGCCCCGTAGGTGGTCTCGGAAACGAGGCGGACATCCTCGTGTATATATAGAGGCATATGCCATAACTAGACTCCTTCTCCCCGCTTTCGGACTCGGCTAGGGCTTCATTAGAGTAATCGTGGGGTGGAGATGCGAGTCCGTTCCACGTGAGGGGCCGTGTTGTCGCGGTAATTCGCCCTCCCCCGACTTGTTAAATAAGTTGTCGCCGCTGCGGACGCGGGGTGAAGTGGCGAGATTATCGCCTCCGAAAACGAGGTTCCCTCGTCTTGTAGCCGCATTGCTTTGCACGTGAAACCTATAGCCATCATCTCCAGATTTGTGTTCCTTGAGTTTGTGTTTGCTTTTAGGGGCAGTTTAGAGTGAATTTCTCTGGCATTGGGGTGTTGCGTGGCTTCTAACTCTCAGTCAGTTTGTCGAGATGAATTTTTGCATGAAAAGGGCTATGTGTAGGTTTGTCAACTGTGAGACCTGTTTTTTAGCACTTCGTTGGCTTTCCGGGAATAAACATCGTGAGCTCAAAATAATAAATAATTGATAGAAACACTAAAAGTGCTTCGAGGAACGTTCTTCAACCACGGATGTCAAGGCGGTAACTGCACTGAACTTTGGCACATTTCTTTTTTAGTATTTTTGTTTTGTTTTTTCAGCATTATATATTTATAATAATAAAAAACAACAATTCCACTAAAATTAATTGTTATTACAACAAAGAAGTACGTGCGAATTAATTGTGAATAATTCCTTTAAGATATTTCATGCAGTCCTTTTATAGAAACCCTATCCTTATTTTAACGATTTTCATCTTTCGGCCATGTTTGGATCGACAGCTTTCAATAAATTTTCAATAGACTTTCCCTAAACCTATGTCCATAAAGTACAGACACTAGAAATGCTATAAAATTTCTATCACCACGTCTTTATAGATTTTTTGTCCTCATATATCAATATAATATTAAAAGACTAGTCTTGATCGTGCAGAGAAGCGATATCACACCCAGTTGAAACCATCTTGCAGATGATGCTTTTTCGTCTGTGACAAATTATTATCGCCTCTTGCAACGAGAGTGGGAAATAAAAATCACAGTGTTTTATATTGTGATTTAAATCAGGCGAGTTTTACTATGAGGCTTTAAATCAAATATTTCCTGCAAGAATAATCCCGGAAATAACTTTACAATACAAAAATGTGATCCTGGGTGACGTGCAAGGTTGTGCAGAAAGGCTAAAACCCGTACGAGAGTGCGCCTTCAAGCGCGCCACCCAAAATCTGAATTTCAAAAAATGGAGATGAGAAAGAAAATACACCCACAGATATACACATGCACACAAGTACACAAATTCGTACACAAGGCCGCAACCTAAAATATTGTAAAAGGAAAGGAAGGGTGAACTGTAGAGTGTAAGATTACTCCCACATGTATTTATACGAATATATATACTGTGCTACAAACACACACACTTACCACAGACACACACGCACGCACACACAATGCACCACTGTCGTGACGTCTGCTAATGTAGGTGCTTTCAACAGAAACGACATATTGCAACAGTTACAGTTTGGTCCTTGGGAAGTGGCGAATGTATCCTGAGAGAGGGCCGAGACGAAGTCCTCAATGCCGTCCAAGATCGGCAAGGAACTGTGGTGTTTGGATCGCACTCAAATAAGTTCATGCTGCACCGATCTCTTGTTATTCCTTGGGATGGCCGCAAGGTACGTTCCTTTCAGCGAGGTGTCGAGGAGTCGGAAGGTAAGACTCACCCTGGCGACTCTTCTCCGATGAGCCAGGGAATTCCATTAGATGTTCAACAAGCGACTGTCGTAGGGGCAACGCAAGTTTGTGTTGACGGGAAAAGAATGTCCGGGTGGCAGGTCGTTGCACGCTTTATAGGCTGTCAACCAAATTAGTTTGATGTGGGCGTCACACAGCACTACAGTACTCGAATTGCTGTCTATCATTTGATGCTGTCTTTGTGCATTTGTTTTGCATTAAGAAAATAATCATCAAGCAATAAACACTTACGTCAGGCTGGACATGAGTAAAAAAAAGTGCTCTTTTAAGCAGTATGAAGCGTTCTAGTTACGTACCGCTCTATTGCAACAACAATTACAAAATCTGTAAAAAATAAATTTTTGTTTCAGAAAAGTAATTGTTGTTATCCAAAAAAAAAGTACAGTTAGATACCAGTATAGGTCGATTGAGGTTAAAGAAGTTCGTGAAGCACGTGGCGCTGCGTGAGCGACGTCACGAATGCGTTTGAACATAAATGAGCCCGCCTGGTGCTAGCCGGGTAGTCTGCTGGAGACCTTTCACTTCATTCAGTTGTTCTTATTGTTCGTCGTCGGCGGGCCCCGTTCGGGGATCGGTCACCTTTACCTTCATCGCGACATATCCCAATGGTAAGCCGGCATTTTTGTATTGGCGAATCCCTCGCCGCCCTTGCCTCCTCATACAGTCTTGGCCGTTTGGCACCGAGAGAGATCGGCCACCTCGAGAGGTTCCTTTCCAAGAATGCTACAGTAATATTCTGGTGCCATTAAGCCAGTGTGACAACAAATAAAACTACATATTTTCATCTAACAACAAATATTAAGCTGTTTGTGTGCTCATAAGGCTGGAATGACACCAATAAAAAGTTGTTAATCAAACTGTTTTTTTTTCAGATGTACAGTAATTCTTTCGCACGCACTGTTGTCCGTGATCACACGAATTGATCAATCAATCTGTCATGTTTAAAATTGCATCCAGTAGCGACGATGTAATATGATTTAACATAATAAATCAGATTTCTGTTGACTTTAAAAAATAATGTTTCTATCTTGTTTTTCACTTTGTTGTAATGCTTTGTAGTTGGAGATAGAATTCGCCAAACCTTCGAAACCACATTTCGTAAAATTATTGGCGAGAAAACAGCCACATACTTGTAAATATTTTAACTTCTGTTGTGGTCCTCGTTCAAATGATTGTCTTTGAATATTAGGGTTCAATCACGGTGGAGCAGTCAACGCAGCTGAATCGCTAGTGTTATGGGTGCTTTGTCACGAGTGTATTTGTGATATTGCGTATGTACAGTACATTCGCAAATGGCGAGTGCATGCTTCCATACATGCATTGTGATAGACTTAAAGGTACTGTTGAGCTTATATTTTTTTCCGCGAAAAAGTTTAGTAGTTTCCAATTTTTTCCCTCATAACAGTCTCGGGCTTTTAACACCACGAATAACTATTTCCAGATGGTCTGCACGCTCACTGTCTTTTTATAATTTCTACTTCTTTTCTGAACATTTTCTATACAATCTCTATACCCTAAATCGTACATAAATTCTACTGAAAAAAAGACAATCAAAAAGTTATAGACAGTAAGTAGAAAAAAAAGTATATATATATATATATTTTTTAAATATTTATAGCCTCTATTTCCTATTCTCTATAGAAAGGTTCGTAGAAAGTGGATAAATATGTTTGTAAGAACCGTAATTAAAGAGCTATCAAATTATGGTGACTTTTATGACAAACACAAATCTGAAGCCCATTTTGTTTTGTTATTTTGCTTCGCATACAAAATGTATCAGAACCACTCCAAACAAACATGTTATAATCTTAAGCGGTTTGAAGACGTACAGTATGAAGACCGTACTGCAAATTTTGGGGCGTTGTTGTACACATCACTAACTGTTTTGCACATAAACTGCCTCAGAAGGAAGTGCGACCGCCAATAATTTATCATCCTTAATGAACTTATCGAATGAATTGGGTGAGTGGTATCGCGCTCCTCTATAGCCATTCATTGCCACTGACCAAGATACTTTGTTGAGCACTATCGCTATGCAAATGCATGGCGGGACTCTTCACGAAATAGATTATCTGTCTGTATTTCTGTACAAGGACACAACCTTGGAGCGGTATTGATACCTCTGTATCAAACGCACGTGTTCAGCAGACGTGTCCCTACTTGCGCATACAATCCGGGGTTATCTACGATCGTTTGATAGAACAGGAACGGCGACGACCAAAGCAGCAGCTCCTAAATTACAAAGGCGTAATGCTTCATTTTCCACCCCCTGACACCAAGAGCTAGTGCGCCACACAGATTTGATGGAAGCGTTGAATCAGCGTTCGACTGAAATTCATGTTCAGTCAGGCACGAGTCACATCCGAACACTTATGAAGCACCCATGTACAAACGTTATGTAACGCCTCGTGTAAGTTCGTGGATTCACTTGATACGCCGACGTCACGCGTCCTTACGTCACGCGACGCGGTCCCGTGACGTGACATAACGGTGTCAAGTCGTGGTGCCAAGTAACGCCATGATGTCAAGCGATGTAGAGCTCTCCAATAAATTTAGCAGGAAAGTGCACCGGTGGACGTGCAAACAGACAATTTGCTTGGACAAGGAGATTCATTAGAAAAGCATTCTACGCATGAAATGTCGTCTATCGATTTTTGCGACGGAAACTGCAATCGAAAGAGCGTCATATCGATTGAACATCTCATTGGCCAAATCAATAAATTGAAGTTTAACGACTGAAGTTTCCAGTGCGCTGTGAAGCAATATACACGCAACGTGTTTTGAAGAAGTAGGTGTAACTCGTAACTAAGCAGAACGCAAAGATATAGAATAGGGCATAGAGCGAGTAGAGCTCACCGAGTAAATGTCATGGGTAGAGAAAAACACTAGGTTACTTATTACAAAATGCCCCCGTAAGAAATTCCGAATCTAGATTTTTTTTCATGTTTGTTTGCCGTAATATTTATACTTGTGTCGTGTCCGAAACACTGTGTGACAAGTACCTGCTCATACATGCATATTGTTTAGACAAAAAAAAAAAAGATATGACAGATGCCAGAATACAGTGAATCAGAATAAAATCGGCGTTTCGCAACGATTCGGTTAGCGCTCGGGCTTTCGTCGCGCGAAACTAATAACTCAGACGCCTCCACGCCGTTAGCGTGCCTGTTTCTCAGGGCGACAGTATTGAGCAATCGCAGGGTGAAATGTGTCCGACACAGCTCCGTCCCACTTGCAGTCTGCTCCGAGCTCTTTTATTCAACGCCACTCGTTCCAGAGTTGCCACCATATGCGGAGAGCAAGGCGTCGGCTTCTTGCGCAGGATGTTGCGGTGACGTCAGAACGACACCGAGCTGTGATTGGCGCTGATTGAAGGACAGTGGGTAGACCTCAAAGCAAGTTACCTCGAGGTATACCCCCAATCCTTGAATCTCAGAGCCAATCAGAGCCCGGCGTTTTTCTGACGTCACCACGACCACTGCCAAAGGAGTGGATGAACCCGAGCTCCCTCCGCATTGCTTCGCCCGCACATCAACGATTGCTCCCTGCCAAGACCACTATACAGACGAAGCAAGCGAGACCTTAGGACGCAGACACACGGCTGATACACCGTACAAACGAGAGTCTGCAAACACTGTGTGAGGCCTTCCTTGTATGACCGTCAGATTTGTCATGCAAACGCTGTCTGAAGACATCGGTTGGAGCATACAAATGTGTGAAGAAAGCATGCTTCGAACAAGCTTGAAACGCGTCATCATGCCTGCAGCGAACACGATTTTTTTTGTTTTGATGTATTAGTTAAGGTTTTATGTCTTTCGTAAATACCGATGAATCCCGAAAATGAACCCCCGAGCCGATTTGTTCAAAATCGGGAAAAATGGAAAACAAAAAAAGCCCCCTCGAATTCGAGCTGTTTTGAACATGAAAAGTCTTCGCGGAAAGAAATTCTGCTTGTTCAACTTTATTTTGTGTTTACACAACCTATAACGAACGGTTCTCGAGGCTGCTTTTTTGTTCGGAAGCACCTCTTATGTTGTTTTCTTTTCGTATCGGTACCAGGCCGTTTTCCAAGTATTCGGGTACGCGCGTGTCGCCCGGAGGTTGAGGGATCCCATGTCCGTGTCCTAATTTCTTCGGCATAAACCCCGATAGAAAACTAACGTTTGTCTGAAGGCAAAACTTTGCACCGAAAACATGGAATGAAAAAATTAAAAAAAACACCTCGAATTTAAGGATAAATAAACGCTAATCCCACGGATCACTAAGTGGAAACAGTGAGCATGCGGCTTTAGAGCACCCGAGCGCTTGATTCCAATGCACACTTCCAGCTCATCCACGAAGCTGCTGCTACTGTCTGGGAACGGGATGAGCAGCGCTGCATTTGGCGGCACTTTCTTTGCAGTTCACTTCACATGACGCGATAGATGGACGCGTCTTGGTATCTGTCTGTGCACACCTACTGCCCGTTTTCAAGGCGTTCCGCTTTTTCTTTATGGTAAGTGTTATTGCGATGCAACATTGCTAATGCCGACATGCCAAGTTAATGCTGTGAGCACTGATCTGGAGCACTGCCTATAGTTCTGCTCTCACGTTCAACACACGCTCCGATCCACTCTCTCCTCTCTATCCCCCGATATTCAACATCACTCATGGACGGAATGGCTCTTCCCACCTCCCGATGCGACCCATGCTCTCCCACCGGCCCTCATTCAGCGTGTGAAAAAACCTGTTAGGGGAAGACTGGGAGGTGGCTAACCACTACTGGGCACCGGACCCTGGCGTATAAATAAATATTTGTTTATCTTTCTCTATCTGTGTCTGGCAACAACAGGTCATTGCATAAGATGCGTGTTTTAAAATTGCACCATGGCCGAGTATCGTAGAAATGAAGTCTGGATACACACAAAACCACAAAAAGGCGTATTTTGGGCCGTTAAATGTGAGAAATTCCGTTTGAAGAGATCTCGTTTGACGTGTGGTAAGAGCATAGCAGCAATTTCGACGTAGCCAGTTTTGAGACGGAACGCTAGCGCAAAAGGTTTCAGATTACGTTTTATTACACTCATTTAAAAGGTACTAGGTCTTATTAGATAGTTAGAAGTCTTCGTTGTCCGTCCCCCCTTTCTATGTATCTTCCTCGTGTTTAATTACTGTTAACAACACGCTCGTTTTCTACTTAACAAATATGTATTTCTATTAATATTTGGGCGCAAAACACTCACGTTATACGTGTAAGAGCTTAATCTCAAGCACAGCGACATCAATCTAGAGCTATCATATATGGATGACGCAATCAAATACGTGTCAACACGAATATTACCCAAGACGGGTAATACGTAAATTAACACACTCTAAGAAATCAGCTGCGTCTGTTTTTCCGCAAACCGCTCGGGTCAAGCCAATCCCTGCAATCTACGGGGGGGGGGGGAACTCGGCCAATGACAAGACTGCAAACATGATCAGACCTAGAAAAATAGTCAGCGTTGTTACGCTAAGCACGTCCATGACGTAAGCACTTTCCACGTGCTTACATCATGCTCAGTGCCACTGCGCAGACTGTTCTTTCAGGTCTAAACATTTGTTCAGCCGCGTCATTGGCCGACATTACTCCGTACACTGTACACTCTAAAAAAAGTGCTGTCCGTCTGCTTTCACGCACAACACTTGGAGAGCCAATCACTGCAACTTACGGAGGCAGCTCAGCGAATGACGATTCCGAAACATATGTTTAGACTAGAAGATGCAGTCTGAGTTGTGACATTAAGCAATGCAAGACCTCACGCTTGCCTTGCTTAATCTCACAACTCGGACTGCGTTTTTTGCTCTAAACATATGTTTCGGCATTGTCATTCGCTGAGCTGCCTCCGTAAGTTGCGGTGATTGGCTCTCCGAGTGTTGTGCGGGAAAACAGACTCACGGGCCTTTTTTTAGAGTGTAGCGACTCGCACCCTAAGGTGCTTTGCGGGAAAAGTAGACGCAACAGATCTCTTAGAGCGTAAATGAAAGCAGGCGCGACGATGTTTTTAGGATATACTTTCAGCGATGCGTCGGCTGTCAGTGTGAGGCAACGTTACTAAAACCCTCAGTTGGGAAACTCACCCTTGAAACGTAGGCCGCTGGCGTCCACCGAGACCGAGCTAAATACGATAACAGCGACACCCTTTAGCGAAGAGTTGAAACATAAAAGTTGCTTTACATAGCTACTGCGAGATGGCCCTGCGAGATGGCGCCACCGGCCCTTGCCCGACTCGACGTGCAGCCGTGCAGTTCCCGGAGTGGACACTGCGGGAGAAATGGCGGCGTTGCGATCGCCATTAGCTCAGTTCTCGAGTACGGATCGGAGCCACTTTTTTAAAGCAGGCTCTATGGCAGTCTCCCAACTGAGCGGTTCTAGTAACGTTGGTGTGAGGCTTCCAGTACGTTCCTTTTCGAGTTCCCCTTGCGAGCCTCGATACCACACCCACACCGTCCATAAAAACTCGATCCCGCTGTACCCATTGCATCATGGCTGCGTCCAGGCTATCGATCTTGGCAGTAGGTTGTTTGGGTCCGTTCTTTATTCTTCTTCTCCGGTTCCTTGGAAGTTCCACGCAATAACGAGTATCTTAATGCTCCTTGGCAACTGTATACGTAATTCACGGCCTCGCGGGGTTGACTGTCCGTCTCCGTCGGGGCGACCGACGCGCGGCGACGCTGTTTTCCCCGCCATTCGTCTTCTGAATCGCCAGGAGCATTCGATTTCTTTTGGCTGGGGGAATCAGCCGCGCCGCGAGGAGCTAAATCCATTATTGAGATTTCCTATCCATTCTGGCCATTGAGAGAAGCGAGAGATTCAGTAATACGAGAGAAAACGCGTATGTTCGTAGAAAAAAAATAATAAAAGAAAAAAAAACACGAAGAGAAAAAGAAGAGGAGGGCGAATGGAGTCTTTCGGCGTTTCTCCTCAAAGGGAAGCTGCCATTGATGGGGAGGATAAAAATGAAAGAAAGCGACGGCAGCGCTTTCCTAAGGTCTGCGGTTGCCGACAGAAACCCGAGCTGAAAGTGGTGCGAGAGAAGGCAGCGGTCTTTGAACGTAGACGCGATGAAATAAATAGTACGCGAAAGAAAAACAGGAGAAAAAGTGGAAACGGGAAGATTCGCTTTCACGCACATGTGTTCTCCGCTACCCTAACGTGTCTGACGTTTCGTTGCATAATGATGATCTGCAGGGGATGCTGCTATTCGGGATGATGGGGAAAGAAAGGAACAAGTTCATAACGCAGGGGTCAATGAACAACGCGTGTCGAGAAATAAAATTGTCGGATTTAAAAATTGCAGCGCTTCGTGCGTTTGCGCGCTTTAAATTAGGGCCAGAGGAAACTAGAATGAATAGAGAGAAGAAAAAAAAAACAATTCTATATACTCGTGCACTTTGTTATTGGAGTTCCTTTTTTTCGTAACGTTTTTGTACGGTATAAAAAGTAGCAAAAGCAGTCGCTTTATCTTTATGTATATATACAGATTTTTTAGATATAACACATGTGACTGCCATGGCGTTTTAAAAGAACATTTATTGATTTCAAAAATTTACAAAATGCAAAAAAAAATTACAAATTATTTTTTTTTCAGGAAAAGTAAATTTTGCATTGTTGAACGCCCATTCTCTCCTCCAAAGGTAACGCTACCGGCATGTGCCGCATGCAGAAGTTTCCGAATTAAGCGTTATCTTATTGAAAAGTTATAAGTGATTTTCTGACACGTTGAATGGGAAAATGGAAGCCAAAAGAGCTGAATGGCCTCAGTTAGCAAGAATGGGCCTCATTTTCCTAATAAATGTTTTGAGGAAATCACTTTTAACCTCGTAATTAGATAACGGATGCTTCGTGTTAAACTTAGGCGTCTGGGTCGGACCATTGCACTATATTTGGACGGAGGTTGAGCGTTCGGCGTTGCGTCGTTCAATTTTAAGGTGAGAAAACCTCGTACATTTTTACAGCGGAGCTGTTAAAGGGGTCATGAAACGCTTTTCCAACTTTTTCCTGTTTAGCTTTCCTCCTCAACTCATAAATCGCGCATTCCACCGAACAGTTCAAGAAGACGAAAAGAGGGGAGGGCCCTCTTGCTCGGAATCTGGTTTGTGTAATATCGACGCATCCATTCTCCCCCTAGAAGATTAGCCCGTCGCTCAAAATTCAGACAAACGTTTCTTTCCCAACCCGTTCACCCCGAAGCTGACACTGCTGTGGAAGCTACGTGCTCGTTGGGCCAGCCACACTTGCCACGTGATCACGCTCCTTCGCGCATACCCACGCGCAGAGAATGGGGTCAGGTGATGAAAGGAGGCGGCTGATTGGTCCGGCAAGCGCGTAGCTTCCACCACAATGTCAGCTTAGGGGTGAAGGGAATAAGTGAGGTCCGGTTTCGTGTGACGTCAGTTTGGACCCGGTTACGCGCTTTCGGGACCGCGGATGCATCACAGTGAAAAGGCAGAGAGCTTACGAAGGGAAGGAGGTACGAAATAGTCCGCTGTGTTTTCAAATTTTCGCACTGAAAGTCAGGCTTTTGACTTTCTACCTTTTTTCTTTTGGCCCACTGAACGATGTGCTTATTAGTAAAATCCCAATCTAAAATGATTCATCCCAACCCAAAATTCGTTTCATGGGCCCTTAAAAGACTAGCTAATTCAGGATCGTGTCCGCCAGCAACTAAAATGTCGACACAACACTCCGGACAGTTTTCGCCATCTATGAGCGACGGCGGCAACCTTTCCAGCCTTTACACTCTGGCTTGCCGACTTGCGGCAGGCCATTACTTCATTCCCGCTATAGTAGAGCTTCGCAGTAGAAGGGTATGCACTTGGGCTAGCTGGTGATCCATCTGTTTGAGGGTAAAAGCGCTAAAAACAACGGGCAAGTAAAAGGAACGAACAACACAGAGCGCTTCGCAGGTCTTCCTTCTTCACCAGAGTGGAAAGGATGAAACTTTTTCTTCGTGTGCGTGTATGTTTGTGTGAGAAGAGGGAAGGGGGGGCACTGTGAGTAGGCTCAGATTGTGCAGCGCAGAGTGTATATCCCAACTATCATTGCTCGCATGCGGCAAAAAAACGCCAGTTTTGTCAGGAAATCTTAGATCAAAATGCACTCGCGTAAATTAAATAGCAGACGTTCTTGATAACACGGTAATTCTATCATTTGGACACTTATTCTCAGTGAAAATTTCATTCTAGTTTGTATTGCCACTGAGAGCCGAAGAAATTAAAGGTGTGGCGAGTTTCGAGCATGCATATAATTATTGCTCTGCAGCCAATCAGACGGCGGCATTCACATATTCGACCGCCGAAGAACGAATAAAGGAGCAACGAGCGTGAGAATATTTGGCCACATTCTGCGAATAATAAGGTGGGAGTGACTATAACGACCTCCAGATACATTGAAATCTCGTAAACATATATAACGCTGTCGGCCTCGTCGCTTTTATTAATTCTTTCACGTTGACATTCCGATGTTTCTAGCAGGAAACGGATCAGATGTGAACATCGGCATAGAAAATGCCGAAATCTCCGCTTCGAGCAAGTAACACAATCACACAACTAACGACCTTTGATCTAACGTTAGGAGAAAGCTTTTTTTTTGTGTGTTCAATTATAGAGTTGCGCTAACGGACTTTGCAAATACAATAAATATTCGGTGCGTCTGGTGCTCTATAAGCAAAGAATACTTTTTTTAAACTAAATATCGGCGAAAAATATTGAAATAAATCGGACGCGTAACAAAAAGTAGAACACGATAGCAAAACAATTGGTGTCGTCAAAACATGCTAACGCTCAGTCCTTCTAAAACCGTTATTATGTCTTTGTCTAGAAAGGTAAAAAAATAAACTTTTGTTACCAGATTGGCAATGATCCTCTGCGAAGAGTCGAGTGCACGCGTGATCTTGGTGTATACATAGACTCTTCATTATACTTTACTGCACCTTATAAATGGCTCATTGCGTAAGCTGGGAGTAATATCTCAGAACCACTCGTGAGTTCTCCATATCAACCTGAATTCTACGGTTATATTTCTTGTTAACCCGAACCATGTTGGAGTTTTCCTCCGTAGTCTGGAATTGTATTAGTTCTACGAGCCAAGGGACGACTGAAAATGTTCAAAAGCGTGTTTTTTTTAATTGTTCACGATTGTTACATTGGTCGACTGTTTATTATTCTTATGCGAGGCTCTTGGAACGATACAAATGCCCTACTTTTGAGTTCCAGACGGTGTGAGCGGGATCTTGTTTTCCTGTATAAATGTATTCATGGATTAATTGATTGCCCAGATCTCATATCTGCTATTAATATTCACGTTCCTGCCGAGTTTTGCGGGTTTTTCTAACTTTCAACGTTAATCACATCATCCAAACCAGTCCCATGACCCGTATTCAACACTACTACAATACCCTCAGGGGAGCAGATATTGATGTTTTTAACCCAAATTTCGTGGCTTTTAAGAGTTTTGTAACTAACCTGTAAACATTTTGTTGTGCATCATTACCAAGACGTCAAGCTGTTCATGAGCACAAAAAATAAACAAATGAAAATAAATGACTGAATGAATAAACATAGAAACACCCGCTCGTTCCCAAGGCGTGCACGCGTCTCCGCGTGGCCGGTGTCTGGCTCGCGACCAAAGGGTCGTGGGTTCGAATCCCGTCTAAAACTCTTCAAATTTTTTCGTTTAAGCAAATTAAATAGTTTATTTAGTGAAATCAAGTGAGAAATTCGGCGACCTTTAATTCGCATTACGCGTCAAATTTTATTCACTTTCATTCCACGCCTGGCGTCATGTTTCACGTGAGCGTTGCGGGTTGTTTAAAATTCCCGCGCGAGGTCGTGCAGCTGTGACGTCATGACCCTATCGACCAATCAGGATGTTTCCGACACAGCGCCACCGACGCCGACGCCGAACTTTTCTGCGGCACCAGCTCCTGAATGCTCTCGCGTTAAAAGAAAGTCTCCATGTCCTTTACGGTCTTCCCCCGCATTCCTTCGAGCAGGGGTGTCAAGTCACTAACATCTTATTATCTCTCCGCCAACGATCTGTTTGCCAGATTAGCTGATAACAAGATTGAATAACGAAGGTAGGTAAGCCACGCGCGGAATTTCTAAACGCTGTCAATGATTAGGCCCCGACGCCCGTTGTCTTACGCCATCTCGCAAAACGTGCGAATCGCCGCAAGCCCCTCCAGCCGTCTCCTCAACTCGCAATAACTCATTTCGGCTCGGACCACCGCCGCAATACTCAAGCAGTCAAACAATTCATTACCGAGAACGCCTCGCTATTCACTCCCAACGGCGGAGGAAGGCGCTTTAATGAGCACGAGGAGGCGGGCCCCCGTTCGAATCGGACATTCGTTCGCGCACTTACTGAGATTCCCTCGTTCATCTTCAAAACCGTCGGCACTTCAGTTCGGCCTGCGGCTCGCGCTGCCGATGAAAAGTGGAACGCGCCACCGCCGTATATTTTGGCTGCTCTATAAGCTCATTACTCCAATCCGTTCATCCAAAAATTCACGCCTCCTTCAAGTTATATAATTTGTTATTCAAGCTTTTGTTTCAATTTCGCGTAGTGTTTCGCTATTGAAACGTCTCGTTCAAATAACGTTTTTTTTTAGTTTTTTTTTTTCTACGAACGTGCAATTCCATTTCAATTGTACGCTGAAACTACAATTGAGAATACCCGACTCGTTTTTTAAATATATTTTTCTTGCTTTCGTTGGTTTTTTTCTCTCTTTTTTTTGCGAAAAATTGTTGCGAATACATTTTTTAATTTTCACAATAAAATTGAAGCTAACATTTATTTTCTGAGAGGGGGGGGGGGGAGGGGGAACACTTCGCCTTATGCGAGAATTGATCAATTACTTCTTCCTGTACCTTTTTTTTTCTCGTCTAATTTACACGTTTAATATTTGGTTTGCTTGTTTGGAAACATTAAAGCGATGCAGGTTGAAACTGCTTCCGAGTATTTTATTTATCCTCCCAGTCTGCCAAACTCGTTGTAGTGCGCGAAGCCCGCAGTAACCAAGTAAATGCCTCTTTTGGCAGTTCTTTCTTAATCAGTTGTTTTCGGTCCACTTCCCGGTCTGAAACAAAAAACAAAGAAAATATAAAAATAAAAAAACAAACACTAAAGTCTCGTAGAAGCAAGGGACACAAATGTACGCATCACTTGAGAATCGTATGCAAATGCCTTCCTTGAAGGTCAATGCGTACATGCGCATTTTTCTGTAGGAAGCCAAAATGGCCTCACAAATGGAGTTTACCTAATTTTCACGCAAAAAAAGTAAAAAAAACAAAAAAGAACAAGAAAAACGTATTAGCTTCGCATTTTTGTTTATGCTAGTCACTTTTTTCTGATTCTTGATGTCGAATATATTTAAACATTATATAGGTGTATTGCAAAAGAGCCTGGCTGTGACAATGCACTGGCGCGCAAATGAGGATGCCTCTGCACACTGCGCAGGGATGCGCACAGAACACGAGTCGATCGGCTTCCTTTCATTTGTACGGCACATCCATTAAAAAAGGCGGTTGGTAGCATGCTTTAAAAAATGCAGTGTGAATGGCGAAAGAAGTGAATGCCTCCCCTGTTCTGCTGACGCTTCATGACCCTTGAGGCGAACTACCGCTCATGCCTTGCGTTGAAGAACATTGATTGCTGGGTGGAGTGCAGAGCGAAGCAGTATGCGCGTTGGAACATCTGAAAGACTAGTCCCTATAACACTTTCCAAAATAATGCAGCGCTCTTAGTATTTCTCCAGAAAATTCCACGCATTTAATATTTTTGTTGCTTCGTTCCGTGAAGAGATAAAATATATCAATTAACACGCGCGCTGCAGTGGTTTTGTTCGATTCGTTTCTTACATTGCTTAGTGAATAATATTCTTCTCTACGTTTAGAGCATCCTATCTGTGGAAAGTTCGTCTTAATTTTTTGAGCCAGCTTCAATAGAATGTATTTGCCCTCTTCAATGTTTCAACTATAAGACTCACTCTCATAAAATACCAAAGTACATAGTGACGTTAATCTAACGGCCTCGTGTGTAGTTTTAGCAGTGTTCACTGAGTGCGCTAGCTCTAAGACCGGATACTTGGGTTCAACCGGCGCTTCTACACATTAAAATAGGAAATTCTAAATGAGGGTCGAACAGACATGTGGTTATTTAAAACTCCGGCTTGATGCACAATCGAGGTTCCAGGTTAAAAGTCGTTCTATACTGGATAAATTTCGTAGCTGCACCGAGAACTAGTGTCACCAGTATCGAATCGGCAGATCGATCAAAGCTGTCTTAAACTCACGACTAATTCGCTTTGATTTTCCATGTCTTGCTGTTGTCATACATCACTGATTGATTGATTGATTGATTGATTGATTGATTGATTGATTGATTGATTGATTGATTGATTGATTGATTGATTGATTGATTGATTGATTGATTGATTGATTGGTCGATTACGTAGCTTTATTGTCTGGTGGATTAAAAGTGTTTCTTTGTATTGCTGTGAACTTAAAAGTATGTGTTTGCTCATCGTGCATGCACTGTAGCGACCAAACTCACTTTTTCCACCTGCGAGCACATCCTCGATTATTGTCTGCTAGTCGCAGAGCAGACGACGCCACAGCGCTTGCCAGTGTTCGCTGATCACGGTTTCGTGTTCAGCGAACAACCGTGTAAGATGCGCCCACGGTTTCGTAGGTGGTTGGATCCCTGACTCGCGGGTATGTGTCCGCCGGGCTAAGGACAATCATCGCCACTAATTGTATATATCACGGTAGATCACCTTTTGTTTTCCTCAGAGGAACTTGCGGTTAACGGTCTACTTCTGTATCACACCTCCTGCGCTCATGCTGGATCGCGCACGCGCGCTGTTGAAGCATGCATTGCGCACGCATGTTTCTGGACCGGCAAACAAAAACCAAAAAAAAAACGTAGACAGGGTTTTTGCCACAATGACACTGCAATCTGACTCAATTAATATTGCCTGTCGTGAGTGAGCTCGAGACCAGTTCGCTATGGCGAGGGTACCAGACGAGCAGAGACGGCTGATATTCGATCTGTGCCTAAAAGGGGCGTCCACGAAATCTTGTTCAGCGGACATTGGCAAGCGCTGTGGCGTCGTCTGCCCTGCGCCTAGCAGACGACAAAGTGAGAGTGTCCTCGCACGTTGGAAGAGCGAGTCCGCCGAACGGCGCATGCGCGGAGTTTCGGACGGCGCCTGCTGTGAGGCGCTGGGAGTACGGTACAGCCGCCGCTGGAGTGTTACAACTAACAGAGTCCACGATAGTAAGTTTCTGCTTTACAGCTTTTGGTATATGTAAAGCAGAACACATATTTCGTATCTTAATGCTGAGAAACTCGATCGCCATTTCAATTGTTGCGGAATCACAATTTATAAATTGATTAAACGATGATCGAATTGATGATCATAACTAATAATACGATAGCCTAGAAGGTACTCGTGCATTTTCTAGAATAAAAAGGAGAAACTTAAAGATGAGAGTTTGACGCCCCATAAATTCATTCATACGATTCATTTCCGGCAATAATTTCTCGTCTTTTATCGGAGAGCCACTTTAAACCACCTCTCATTCTGCCCGCGGACATAAGTCTCGGCAAAGGCGTCGATTGAAATTTATCTATTGCTTTTCCGACGACGCCTCGCGGCGCCGAAAATGCGCAAATAATTCATTTTAAACAGTTTCGCCGAAGTCAATGTTGAATAAAGATGGCGCCAGAATATATCACACTACGAAAAAACAAAATACCCTGTCATAAATTATAAATCAATTGCCGCGCAAAGTCAAAATAAGAAAGTACCGATGACATAAAAATGCGGTTCCCACACACACTTGCTGATTGAAAGCAGCGATAGACCAAGCATAAATTTGTGTGTTTTGATTTTGTTACATAACGATAAAATAGCGGGTATTCCGAGAGACCGGCAGTAAATAACAGATTGCTGCTTTTAGGAGAAGACAGTTTGCGTTCCTTTCTTTTTGTTATGGTTCGTGCTTGCGCTTGCTCTTTTTCCCGTGGGTTCTAACATGGAGATACATTCTACAACGTTCCTGCTCGTATATTTTCCCTCATCGTCCGCTCACAGCCAGTCGTGATCTACGGACTGCATCCAGCAAAAGACAAGTCCAAATACAAGTTTTCAGGAGTGCAATCTGCGCAGGGATGATGGGCAAGCAAGTTGAAGCAAACCGCACGCCCTACGCGTAAATATGCACGTGGGGTCATTTTTATAGAGTGTGTACGAAGTTGGCAATTCCAGTGATTGCCCCCTGCGCACCGCCATTCTTGCTGACTGGGCTGTGGAATCCGTTCTCAGTACGTGCTGTATAGAACTCTTATGCGGAGCACCAAACATCATGTATGCGTCCTCAACTGAGTAGCTTCGGCAATTTCGGCCTGGGTGATCAGCGCTGAAAAGATGTAAATCACCTTATGAATGCAGCGGCTCAAACTCATCATGTACGCTGGCCTTCTTCGTTAAGACAAGAATAAATATCGTTAAACAATTTTCCCTCGCGGATATTCCTTCTCACTGCAACCTACAGAGCCTGTCCCAAAGAATGACGATGTGCAAAAGAATAGATGGAGAATGGAGAAAAAAATACAATGTGGACCGGCACGTTAAACAAGCGCAACACTGCCAGAGCTTGGGAGCTGTAAAATGGAAGGATGTACAGTTTAAATCGTGAAATAAAACAAAAAAATTAAAAAAGTAACCAGAAAGCAATGAGTTGCATTTTTATTCTGACATTCCGTTGAGTTGCCTGTTTATCTTTTATATCACACTGCCTATGGGTTTGATGTATCGTGGCCCAACCTGGGGCTCAAGTCTAATTAAGTGCAAAATTGAAGCCAAGTTCGAGGAGCGCAACCAATAAAATCACGCGGCAAAAGCGCGAGGTCATCGTCTTAAGAGTGCCATCGGCGCGTTCCGTGAACTTCGACTATAAATTTGCTTGTAACGAGTCTATAGCCTAGCGGTGCAAAACTATGGATACAATCGATAGCGGTTAAGCCAAGCCTAACTATTGATAGTGAAAGAAAAAGTGTAAATATTACTATCAATAGGCGACTATCGTAAAACTGCCAATAGGGATACAAGTATCATACTATCGATATACTATCGAGAGTCGACTATCGTAAATCGACCTATCGCCGACTATCCTAAAGCTATAAATAGTATTTTATTAGGTGACGAAGAACATCAAGAATCCATCTAGGACGTCTGAAGCTCGGTGAAAAACGCAACTGTAATTATAGACTTTCCAATAATTATTGAGGAGCATTCTTAAACCTATAGGAAAACTACCAGAAAGCGGTAGCATTGTTTTCGATAAATAATTGACAATCATTAATCGAGCAACTATCCATTGTTTACTATCAAAAAAGCTGCAGTGTGAATAAAAGGTGTCCATAATGATATTTTATATTTTTTCTATAGGTTGTCGTAGATTTTGTGCTGTATTTTAAATACGTTTCGGAAGTTTGCATTTGGTTTTTTAGAGTCAGAATACAACCACGAAAATAAAACTACCTTTGTCTTACCTGGTAAGTAAATTACGCATCGCATCGGGGGGTCATCAGTCATGACTTTATCGAGATGAAAAGATAAGTGTGGCGTTTCTTACGACAAAAGATATGTAAAGTAAGAAAATATAAAAAGTTACCTTTCGAATTCACAACATTCTTTTTTATTGAAATGACGCTGTATTACTAACAATATCGTGACTTGGATTACGGCAACTTTCGTTTTCATCTTTTATTTTCGATCCAGTTAGCGTTTATGTTCCCAAAACGATTGAAATTGAAGAATGGAACAAAAAGCAAAAAGCATCGGTAAATAACCATGTTGACTTGGTATAGGTAATTATCTGGTAATGATCAATTTGAAGTATCCACAACCAAATTTATGTTGCATTTATAAGGCTGTTTTATAACACGGTTACCCAACGTTAGGAGGCCCCAAATATTGGGTAAGGTTAAACAAATGTGCACGTGGTTTTACAAATCACTTGATGTTTGAAATTAACACCGAATCAATACGATTCAAACCACCGATTCAAACATCTACATGCGCTTTCGCCGTTTTGCTTTTTACAATAGCGTTCTCTACCTCTTCCCTGTTGCTCGCTTGTTGTACCTATTTGCGGATTACGAGACGGAATGTCCAACGAGCCTGAATGTCCAACGAGACGGAAGATCCAATAATGAATATTCAGGCACGTTGGACATTCAGGCGCGTTGGACATTCCGTCTCGCTTGGACCATCCGTCTCGTTGGACGTTCAGGCTCGTTGGACATTCCGTCTCGCTTTGGACCTTCCGTCTCGTTGGACATTCAGGCTCGTTGGACATTCCGTCTCGCTTGGACCTTCCGTCTCGTTGGACATTCAGGCTCGATGGACATTCCGTCTCGATTGGATCTTTCGTCTCGTTGGACATTCAGGCTCGATGGACATTCCGTCTCGATTGGATCTTTCGTCTCGATGGACATTCAGGCTCGTTGGACATTCCGTCTCGATTGGACCTTTCGTCTCGTTGGACATTCAGGCTCGATGGATATTCCGTCTCGATTGGATCTTTCGTCTCGTTGTACATTCCGTCTTGGCTGTCACGTGACCGATTGGACATTCAGACTCGTTGGACATTCAGTCTCGTTAGACATTCAGGCCATAAGCGCCCCCCCCCCCTGTCTTGTAAAGAGCGGTGATGATTTCGAGGGCGATCGTTAACACACCGTCCAGTCTGTCTGAGTCAGTAGTCCGACGTACCTTCCGCCATGTCAGCAGGAACCAGTATATCATCAGCTCTGTACAAGGTACGACGAACGATCACGCGTGCGTTTTTTAGCCCGTGGCTAAAGTACATCATGGGCTAGAGTCAAGTATTTTTTGCTTTTGAGCTTTCGAGCTGGTTGGGAGTCAGAGCTTATGCGTGCCCTATGCGTTACTTTCCCGTGTCTTCGTTCTTGTGCGAGATCGAGGCAAGACATGCCATTAGGATTCGCGTGGTGCTGTCATGTTAACATTTACTGCGTTCACTCCGGCTAAAGACCGACGAGAATCAGAAGACGATCTTTAAAACTGGGTTAGATTATCGCTCAAACTTTGGGATTTAAGCGAGGTAAAGCAAAGCGAAAGCCTGCTGCACCAATCATTGCCGATCAACGTGCACAATAGTGCAGGGACCATTATGGTTTGGTTCTGAAGCCAGCAATGCAAGGCGCCGTCATTTTCGTTTCCCTTAGGGGCCTCTCGAGCTCTGCGTTAGGGGCGAACGCTAACCTAAAGCATGGCTTTTGTTCGGTGCATGCGCAGGGGTGAGCACCAATATCTTAGTGGTTTCCTAACGTTGGAGTCTCCTATTCTAAAACTTCCTATCGACTAAAAATTATTTGTTTATACATTAGGTGACTGGTCCTTTATTTTGAAGTTGTATTTCATAATTAACGTCAAACCATTACCGGCCACTGTTATCAAAATTTGCCAAAATAGAATCAAACAACAAGTGACAACGTAACACGGCGAACGAACCTAAAAGTTATTGTCAACAGCTAGTTCCTCATTTTTGGAAATTAGCTTTGAATGGTCATCTGCAGAAAAAAAATAAAGTATAATCTCCGACAGAGTGCCCATCTTCACCTGTCAGTATTCAAGACCATGGCAAGTAATCTGTGGCATTTTAAACCAATAAAACAATCAAAAGCGTGAAACAAACTAGTGAAAAAATCTTTGTGCTAAGCATCTTGAGCCAGTGTTTTCCCTAGCTCAAGACACATACACACACACACAAACACACGAAGAAAAAAAGTCTGAATATACTTTTTCTTTTTTGAAACTTCATGGCGTACCAAATTACGAAGCTTGATATCTGATCCCGAGGAATATACAAAATATGAGGAAGGGAAAAGTAGAAAGCGCTATTTCTGTTTTTTTCACTAAATTCATTCTATGAAAGTGCGACTTTATGTTTGGTTTCCTTTCTATTTCACGTTTTTCCCAGAGTCCCGTGTTGTTCGCCCGTAGATATCGGCAAACACTTTTTTGGGCTGTGCGTCCATTTTTTTATCACTCGATAGTTCTCATGCGAGAGCTATAACTTTCCCTTGAAGCGAAGCCGGCGTTGTTTGTAATCGTCGGTAGCAGCGAAATTGCAGTTAAATTTCCGCTGGCCAGAAGCACAGCAACGCAGACGCTTCGTCACGGAAGCCGGCGGGACACTCAAGGTCAAAGCGGACGCGCCTCAGAAATAAAACACGAAGAAAAGCACAGCAACGCAGATGCATCGTCACGGAAGCCGTGAAGCCAGCGGGGTTCGCCGCGCCTGCGTGATGTCACCGCCGGAGCGCCGTGTGAAAAATGGAATGCGTGGCGCGCTGCTTTTAGGAATGCGTGGTGTGTAGGAACGTTTTCGCATTCTTACTCGTAAGCAGTCTTAAGTACCTTTAGCGTACGTTATAGTTTTTTGAAAGTTGACTTTTGAGAGTATCGATAGTCCACCATGAGCCAGTTGTCAATAGTGGACTATCGATAGCATTCTCGAATGTTTATCGATAATAATATCTACAGTGAAGTACCGATGGCACTTCAAAACTATCGATAGGTATGAAAAAAAAAACGATCGATACTATTTGCAACATTTGAGCGATGGTGGTACCGCGGTGTGATAATCGCGCTCCCTAGCTCCTGGATGATCGGCCTCACATTAAAGGTGCTTGCCTAGACCTCCCTGACGTTAAAAAAAATAATGTAAGTCTTTAACAATGCTCGTATAAAGACAAACTCGAATTCTTTACGTGTCGCAGACGCCGCCTCGTGCTCCTGTTCTACGACGATCATCCAGATGGCAGCCATTTTGATAGGCGCCAGCGCGCCCCCTAAAGGTCGTGAGAGTTGCGAATCGATAGTGCATTGTTCGATAGTTTTGCATCACTACTATAGACACTTTCTACTCAAGAAAGGCAGGGCGCCGTAACTCCCTTGCACCTATTATTGCTACGCAGCCAATGGGATGGGGGCCTTAGCCGATAGGAATGCGGATGAACAAATGGCAAAGCAAGAAACGTCAATAATACGCAAGGACCTGCATTTCATACGCTGTCATTACTACTGTACCTTGTGTTGCCTAACTTTCTCTCCTCGCAATGTTCTTATAAGCGTTATCTGTTTCTAGTTCATCTTCTTTTTTTTTTCGTGTGTCCTTTATTGTAGTCTCTTAGTGGCACATACGTTCCGTACAACAAATATGAAACAAACTATTGTCACTGACAAAATCGCAGGAAACATCCTTATTCAAACTCTTCTTTCCCGATTCATTTCTTTTTGTGTAATTTTATTGGCGAATGTCTTAATTTGTTTGCTGAGTCTAGCAAAAAAACGTATTCGAGGCTCGGGAAGCCCTGGTTTTTTTTAAGCTGCCGGTGACCGTAGTGCCTAAGGGAAAATTGCTGGCACACTTACGTGTCCGTACGAATTTCTTGAAACGCGAGGTTTGACATCGAGGTACATGGTAATAACTCGAGAAGGGGTACCTCCGCTTCCGCGGCCCACGTAGAAAGATCTACAAACAGGAAGAAAATAAATACAACGCCTGAAGCTACAGCCATTTCCTTTCCCGCTGATTTCTGTCATCCAAGGGTCAAGCATAACCAAGCGATGCCTCCATGACGTGCCGAGGGCATTGTCGGTTGCCTCCTTGGCAGAGAAAGAGGGAGGGGACTGGTAAGGGAATTTATCTTTAATGGATGTCCCTTCCCGTAAACGAGCGCATATATATATATAGTATATCTGAACGTTTTTGCAGGTGTACGCGAGCGCGGGAAGGAACGTAATGGAGCGCCGGGGCGTAGTCCAGACCGTCGGTCGGTCAGTCGCAAAGCTCCCTCTTCTCGAAACCTCGGCCAATTAGGAAAATCCCACCGATACGGGGGTTCCTTCCCGGCAGAGCCCTTTCGCCGAAATCAATGAAGAAGGTGGGAGGACGAGCTGGGAGATTCGGCCCTAACGTTGCTCTCGTCTCGGTTCTAACGCTGCATGAATACTCTGCCACAACATATTTGAAACAGCAATCATTGATTAAAACGAAAGACCTGAGCGAAGGAAGGCCTGAGAGTCGAAGAAAATAACTACACCAGGAGAACATCTCCTACTCTTGTCTTTCTCCTCACCTAAAAAGTGTCTTAATTTTCCCTTATTACAGTCTCAGATGCTACATTATATTAACTATCACCAACTCGCTTGCACACTCACTGTTTTTAAACTATCATTGGTCTTCCTTTTACATGTTTAGTCAATAAGAAGGCAGATAGAGGTTTCACGGCAAAAGTGCCATGTAGATTTTTGTTTCTTTTTTTGCGCAGAAAGGCGAATACTTTTTGTATCTGCGACTTCATCGTCATTTGACTCTTTGTCTGATAGCCTTGCTTACTTACTAACATTATTATTGAAATGTGTTCAGAGTGCATCCTGGTGCAGTATGCAAGGACTTCTCAATTTTGTGTATTTTGCCGTTTTTCTTTTTGAGTCGTCAAACATTTTTATCTCCCATCTTTAATTGTGAAGCCCCCACAGACCTACTAACAGACGATTTGAAACGTGACCAAGGAGTGAGGATAAAGTACGTCCAAGCTGTGTTGTATAGACTCCCACACTTTTGGAATTTCGTAAGCAGTCGGAAGCAAGACTATCGGGTTTTCTTTAGTCACCCTTCTCTAGTGACAAAGTGAGAGTTAATGCGCTCCAATAATCACGCAGTCGTAATGTCAACAAAGGCATTTACTCCACTTGAAGCTGAGACGGTGTGATTATTGGAGCATAAAATGTATCGACTATCTCAACACCGCACTGCATGTTTTTTACCTGTCGCCTTTCTCACTGACCGAACTTACTAAAGCCTCAGTAACTACATACCAGTGTAAGCTCCATGCTAAATAACTCCCGTAGATACCTATATTACAAAAGGTGTCAACAAACTTCAAAAATGCCTTGTAAACACTGAGATGGGGAACAATAGATAAACGGAAGAAGGCAATAAAATCTCAAACGCAGCTGAAATTGATTGATTTGAGCACACCAATAAATAGACTTCCAAACACATAAAGAAGGTGAGAAGGGAAAAAGAAACTCGAACGCATGAACAAGACGAACAACGAGTTCTACCCAAACAGCATAAGCCATTCCTCTGCTCCACATTTTTTTAAAGGGAACCGCCACCCGAACAACAAAAACCCCAAATGTGCGATCTTTTCAGTGCACGGACATTTCGGTGCACGGACGATTCGGTGTGGGACTTTTCGGTGCGCGGACATTTCGGTGCACGGACTTTTCGGTGCACGGACATTTCGTTGCGCGGTAATTCCAAATCGCAAGGCTTTTTTTTAATGTATTAACTTTAGGTAGAAGTGATTTTTTTCGCCCCTTGTAAATTTGTAGACTTCGACATTCATTTACGGTCACTTACTCATATACGACCTCCCTGTTAGGTGGAGCACCATCCTGCGGGAGGACTGGATACGTTGGACGTTATGTTTAATTTGCCAGTGTCTCTTTTCCAACGTACGCACTAGACGCATCACATCGTGTTTACGCGTTGGGTCGATACAGGCGTTCTCGGCGTCTTCTGTAAAAGTCTGGGCTTTATTATTAGTATTCTGTGTAGGAAAAGCCCCAACAGCAAGAAGCTTGAGTTTGTTGAAAATGACCCGAGACATGTGATACGACTATAATCTGTTTCATGCTTAGTGTGCAACGCTGTCAAAGCTTTTGGCGTGAGCATGGGGCTTGATCTCGTTGATCATTTGCACGCGTTCTCGCGCAAACAAAACCATAGACGAAGCCACGAGCTCGCGCCAGTGGCTTTGACAGCGTTGCACGCTAAGTATGAAACGGAGTATATTGCGTACGTTGGAAAAGAGACATCGACAAACGAACCATAACGTCCAACGTTTCCGATCCTCACGCAGGATGGTTCCTGCCTGAGGATGTTGTAATATAATAAAGTTATGGATCTCAGTAGCGGAATGTTGATTCGGAGCAAAAAACCAAAATGTCATCAACAAACCTAAAAAAAGAAAAACCTCATAAACACCAAAAGAGTGTTGAGATAAAACTCTGTCAAGAGTGTTGAGATAAAACTCCGTCTACACTGTAGCCCCCTGCCGAGCCAATGCACACGCCTTTCGTGTGCATTGGTTCGGCGGTAGCTCTGGTGTTGACGGAGTTTCATCTCAACACTTTTGACGGGAATATAACAAATTTTGTTAGCTCTTTGGGTGTTGATGGGGTTTTGGTTCGGAGGTTTGTTGATGACATCTTGGTTGTGCTCCGAATCAACATTCCGCTACTGAGATCCATAACTTTATTATGACTGCTGCACCGGAATTGAAATTTACCTCCGAGTCAGCGAAAGAGGGAAAGTTTCAGTTTTTAGACTTGCAACTAGTGAATAAAAAGGTGATTGTCTGGTCTTATAGGAAGGCACCTGTGAGGAGGGTTCTTTCTAAATGGAGTGCTCATTCTAAGCTTGTGATAGGGGAAGTGGTATGATCACTAATTGACAATGCACTGAAGAAATCTTGTTTTCACTGTGTCGGAAACGCTTTCGGCATTCAAATCAAGCGCCTACTATCGGCGGTGTATAGTTTAGAGCTCATCGTTCCAAGTGTACGTAGACAGCTTGCACACGCATCGGGGACCGCTGAGAAAATTCAAGGCGGAACCTTTGCGGTGATTCCTTATTTTAATAATTTTTCCGCATGACTTAAAAGCTGGGGGGGGGGGGGGGCGAAAATTAACGTAAAAGTGATTTTCAAAACGGATTTTCGTTTGGACAAGCTCACCACATTTACCTTCGGACGTGAGGGATGTTGAGGGGAAAAACACTTAGAGATCCCTCTGTCACCTATGTCGCAGAGGTGGTCTTTAAGATCCCTTTTGACTGCAAGTTGTGTGATGTTGAACAGACAGGGAGTTGTTTAAATAACAGTTTTACGGTACAATAAAGGAGTGTAAAGAATAAGGGGCAGAGTTCTGAATTGGCAAATCACGTTGGTTCGTGTAATTTTGTTCCCCTCTTTGGGATGAAACTTCCGTTTTGTGTAACGAAAAATATGTGTTTCCAAGGCTAATTAAGGAGGCTGTGTGAATCCACATCCGCCAGCGGGGGAATTGTGTAAGCCAGCCGTCTTTGGTTATCAGTGATCGGATGAAAAAGTTTTTGCTCGTATGATGGGTTTTGTAAACTTGGGGGGGGGGGGGGGGGTAAGGGAAACGGGAAGCGGTTGCTTGGAAGCAGGAAACTGAGGTAAGTCTTTTGCGGTTTGGAGGTCGCCTTGTGTGTTGGACCTTTGGGTTGTTGTTCGGGTGGCGGTTTCCTTTCCAAAAATGTGAAGCCGGGAAGTGGCTTATGCTGTCCGGGTAGAACTCGTTCATCGTCTTGTTTATGCGTTGGAGTTCCTTCTTCCCCTTTTCTCTTTCTCCATATGTTCGGAAGTCTATTTATTGCTGTGCTCAAATCAATAGATTTCAGCTGCGTTCAAGGTTGTGTTGTATACGTTCGCTTTTTTATTGTTCACCATCTCAGGGTTTACAAGATGTCAATACATTACCAGCTCGTCTGCACTCTATCACTGCTTAAAAAGAAATTGAACTAAGAAAACAAAAACATTATTTTAAGCGCTTGTATTAAACACATATGCAAAAAGAAGTTTCCTGAAAGAACGAACTATATCTACGCATCCAGGCATATTTTATGTTAGTCGCGGGTGTGAAACATTCTTGCAATTCGGAATAGACGTCGGGAAATACAAGAATGTTAAGTAATCGCCCCTGACTCAAAATATATATCGGCACGTAACGTGGCGTTAAAAACTTTTTTTTAAGGAAAGCCTAATTTGTGATGTACGTGTCCAAACTGCGCAAGTAAAAAAAAGTGGTTGGGTGGGTGCAGTTGGTGCTTTTAAAGGACAACACGCTGTGCTCTGCATATTACCATCCCCTTCAATCGTTTTCCTAAAAAAAAGAAGAAAAGAAAACCTTTCCTTAAAGGTTGAATACACCCTTACACCCACATAACTGGTAGTGACTCCTACAACTTACAAGGCGGCAGGAGCCACCACTTTCGCCTAACCTCCACACACCTTGAAGTCTATAAAAAACCAAGAATAAAAAATAATGCGTCAAGCTGGACCTGCCCAAAACTGTTTTCGGGACGACGTCCTCGGGAGAGCTCCTGTCGCTTCCCGAAGCCTCCCAACGCGCAAGCTGGTGCCGAGGATGGCATCTCTTCCCGCCGTTCATTGGAAGCCCGGGCCGAGGGCGGCGTATAAATACGGCGTCAAAACCGGGCCCCGTCACTAGGCCATAAAACAGGGGTGCCCGAATAATTGATGAGGCCGCGCGCTCGCCGCAAGGACGTGACAGGCGTGACTAATCGACACGCGACCGGGGACCGAACCCTGCTCTTTTATTCACGTGTAATCGACTACGCTGTGGGGGAAAGCAGGTTGTGCGGCAGCGTGCGGGAGTCGAAATTCGGCCGGGTCCAGCCGTAAGCCAGTGCCAACCCTACACCCGCCGGTGTTTTATACCCGACGGTGAGACGGGGGCCTGCAACTACCGTTGGATCAGGGGTAGTTAAGTGGAGGCTAACGGTAATTACACTCAACTGGGCTGAGATGACGCGACGGGGCTATTTCGTTTGCGATTGAAAACAAACAATATGAAATCGAATGTCACGCAATCTTCCAAATAATACACATCTTTATTTCTTTTTTTATGTGAAGGATACTATTGACCATTTAAAGCTCTAGTATCTTCTGGACCCGGCTCACTCTCCGATATGCAGTTAACGCTGCTCTTGACGCTGCAGGTCTTTAGCGTGCCAGGGTCAGCTGTGTTGCTCGACACGGAAACTGCGGGGGCAGTATATGCTGAATAGCCCCAGCCACCTTCTATTACGTCAACTACACTGCACGTGTCTCCAAGACACGGTATCGACGGAGCGACAGTCATCCGTGCTGACAAGCCATGCCCAAACCGGCCGTACAGCAATACTGATCATAAATCGCCTCCAAGGAACGTGACACATCTGACCACCCAAGGCTACATAAGAGCAGGCGACTCTGGCTTCCTGGGATTCAGGGCCGGCACACTCTCCGATATGTAGTTAACGCCACTCTTACGCGGAAGGTTAGTTCGTACTACCCTACCCAGGCGCGGAAACTATTGTTCACACTGCCGGCTCCTCCCATTACTACAAGTGTTGATGACTTTTTGCTTGGGCGGACGCGTTTTATATCGTCTCGGAGGCGTTTTCGCCTTTTTGCACACCACACATTCTACCTCACTGTAATGCTGTTACTTTTCGGGGACATAAAGTTAAACCTTGGTCATTTCAGAAGATTCAGAATAGAACTACTAAAGTCCCTACAAAGTGGTCCGACTACCATTATGCAGAACCTACATAGCATTGGCCTCCAATTCGCCAAGCACGAAACTATGATGAAAGATATAAAGGACAAACTAAACAAAACCGAGGGACGGATTAAGGACGTTAATAAAGTAGTGACGGTCCAAGTAAATCAATACATGATGATTGAAACCTAAGACTGTTGTTTGAAAAACGGAAACTCGTGAAGGAGGAAGAAAAAGGGACCGGCAACGTCTCAAACTCAGCTGCGAATTCTATTGTCTATACGCCATATACACCCTCTCCCCCGAACGTCCGTTGTGTGGTGACGGCGTTCGGGGGAGGGGTATATAAGGCATAGGGACAATAAACTTTGTACCTGAGCTTGAGACGTCGTCTGTCCCTTTTTCTTCCTCCTTCACGAGTTTCCGTTTTTCAAACAACAGTCTCAGGTTTTAATCACCATATAAAACTTACACCAGCTCGCCTGCACATTAACCACCTTTTTTTGTTTTTGAGAAAATCAACTTTGGTATTTTACGGAAAATAATTAAGGTGTTAAAAAACAAGAACAGTGATCTTGTAAATAAAAGTCCGGGAAAAATGTAGTCTTTTATGGAATAGAAGATAGTCACGCCGAAACATGGAACGAGTCGGAAAATATTGCAAAAACATTTGCCCCCCCCCCCCCCCAAAGAAAAAAAGAAAAAAAAGCTGGGAATTGAATTAATTGCTATATAAAGGGCCCACCGCGCTGGCCGTGATAACGGAAAGCTCAAGCGACCAATCATGGTGATCACTGATTCGTAAAAATAAAAACAGAATGTTTTGTAAAATGCCAAAAAGTTCAAGAGGTCGCCTTCCAGGGTTGAGCAGGATTACTCTTTTGAAACTCAAGCCACGCGCAAGAGGTTGTGGAAAAACGCAAAACAAAAAGCGGAAAGCAGTGTTGCGCACGTTCCTCGAAAAGAGAAACGGAAACCCGTTCGTCATTCCTCTTGATTTTTGGAACGCGTTCCCGTTACAAGTTCCATCTGCGAAAAAGAAACTCGTTCCTGTTATAGTTTAAAAAATTGGACTTATCGTTACATATACGTTTAATTTTTATTTTGCTAATTACCAAATTTAACTAGATCAAACCAAGTTTTTTTTTATCTACGCCATCAAGTGACAACATACAAATTTGAATGCGTGATGGAAGGACACCTGGAGAAAAAAACGAGCGGAATCAAAGTTTTGTGTGTCGATATATTCACTTTCAAAAATCTCAGCGTTTCCCCATCTTCATGCTTGTGGTGGGCTATGCAGACGAGCCAAATGCGCTGTTACCCCACATTGCATGACCGTTTTACAACAACCTCACATGGTTCAATCTAACAAAGTCCCGTGTTCAAACTTAACAACAGTTGCTTCTGGAAGTTGCCGTCCGCAAAACGAAGAAGTGGAGAAGAGGGTAGGGCTTTTTGAAGCTCAGTCTTGAAAACTACCAGTCCCTCTTCGTGAAGGTTGGATTCGTTGTTCAGTTTGAAGGATGGAGAAGAGGAGAGAGGATGAAGGTTAATTTTCGTGCATCTGGCCAATGTTTGGGATACAAGGGTATGTTTTATGTCTGGTAACGTGTTCTTTTGGTGTAAATGTAGGTTTCTTTTTAGAAGTTCAGTGATGGCTGCAGTCGGCCGTAGATTTCTGGGTGTATGAGGATTCGTGGAAGCAAAGAAAGTAGCTGAGTTTGAGACGTCCCTTTTCTTGTCTTTTCCTTCGACTAAATGTTTTAATTTTTGTACCGCAGTCTCGGGCACTGTTACCAAGCGAAGACCCCACAAAATAAACCCTAACTGACAAAAAACATAACGAGATCCTGGTCTTTCCTAAATATATTGTTTTTATACTTCGTTAAAATTCCCCTCTTAGAAATAAAGTAAAAATTACCCCACTGGACGACGAAAACGGAACGCCGTCCCTTCTGCCGTCCCCATAAAAATATAACGAGTTCCCGTTCCAGTTCCACCAATGCAAAATGGAACAGCAGCGTTCCTTCGTTCTTCCTAGAAGGAACGCGTTCCAGGAATGCCGTTCCTTGGAACGCCACTCCTTACAACACTGCGGACAGTTAGTTCTAACTAGAGTCACTGAATGCACCCAGAGTACCGAAACTCCCAAGCTTTGCTTTGGAACCGAGTCGTGGCGCAGCAGTCACTACCCCCAACATGGCGCTCCCCTGTGCGGTCGAAGCGAAGCGCGTATAGGTTAGCGTTCGTTCTCGTGTGAGCTCTTTAATCCTCGTTCCTGGACTGTGGCGACACTCGTCTGTTTTTATTAAAGTTCTTTCCATCGTTCCGAGCGGATTGTGACTTGCCTCCTTGCTGTCTCATCTCTCTCTCGCGTCGAAACACATCGAAGTTGAGTATTAGGCTTAGCCTTTGAGGCGTAGAGTTTAAAACGCAGCACCAGCCCAACCGGAGCGAGCAAACGAGCCGGCAATCTTCTTTGGCAAGCCAGACTAGCAACTGCTTGATATAAAAGAAAAGACGCTTAGCGAATATCAGCACACCTTCCGTTCGGTCCTAACTCATCGATGCCCAGAGCTCCCACCCGTGCGTACCCGCCGCAGCCGTGGTAACGCGGAAACGTTTTAAATACGTTTTTTTTTTTGTTGTTTTCGGCCTATCTCCAATATGGCCAACTGATAACTTCCGCCACGGGTTAAAGCAGCCAATCAGAACTGGACTCTGCGGGGATGGACGTCCGGTAAGCAGACTGAATGGTATTCGGCTATCTGGTAACATTCAGTGACTCTAGTATACCAACCAGGTGAAGTTACATTTTGACAAACTATTAATTCATGGGAAGGCATCCCCTTGGAATAAAGGAGACCTAAGAAGTTGTTCCCGCAAAGAACTATACTGACCTCCATCAAGCCGAAGAAATGTGTCTGACACGACCTAATCGCTGTCATAGTAAACTGAAGAAGTTTTGTAAATAAAGTTGATGAATTTGCTTGCTAATCGAATGTGTAAAATCTGGTATTTTTTTAGGAACAGTCGTTTTTGAGATCTAAATCGCCCATAGCGATGTGTTTCAGAAAGATTTTGTCGTTTATTGCAAGGACGCTTCTTGTTTCGGGAGTGGGGTTATCGTATTGATTCATTATTCATGGAAGTCATCTCTGCTATATCTAGGGCATGTCGACTACGGATTGATCTGGAGTAGAATCAATTCGGCAGATGGTTCCTCGTTTGCAGCCGGTGTGTTCTACCGACCACCCGATTCTAATCTAAGCACATTACAATTACGGCATGAGATAGTTTCAGAGGTCTTTGGACAGAACATTTTAGTTGCTAATTATTTTATGGGCCTCAGTTAAGCTGGAGAAACGAAATTTGCCAATGCAAGGTTAAAAGCCGTGCTAACTTTGAAATGGAAAGTATTGTAGATACCTTTAAACTTTTGCAATATGTAAAAAAAAAAACACGATATTTTGGATTTTTTATTTTGTAATTCTCCCTGCTTGGTTAAATCTGTCGTAACTCTCCCAGGCATAAGTGACCACCGCGGAATCATTGCAATTACAAACACGAAAACAAATAAACAAAAATCAAACGCGTCACGGAGCGTGTTTTATTTGAAAACGGTGATTACTGTGTGTTCTCCAATTCGCTCCGTAATCATTGGCCAGCTTCTGAATGTCAAGGCGAAGGTTCTTGCGTCCCCGAATTATGAGATATGTTCAAAATTAAGCTGCTTGACCTTGTCGACAAATACATTCAAAGCATAGATTCCACGAGGCTTAATTGACCTTAAACGTGTTGAAAACTGGCGTTGTAAGTGAAAGATGAATTTGAACCCAAAAGGTGTGTCTATGTAAGTTTACTAGCAATAAGAAGGGAATTGATGCTCAATACAGGGTCGGTAATCACTTCAACGAAACGGACTGTACGTATAAATATCTGGGTGCTACGTTGCCGAACGACTGTTCAAAGAACGCTCAAGTCGACGACGTTTCCGTAAGGGCTGGCACTGGCAGGGTATTGATCTTTGTTCAGCGAAGTTTAGGATGATCCGAAACCCTCATGAAGGAAACAACATGTCTGACATGTATCAGACCAATTCTGAAATATGCATATGTTGTACGGGACCCCGCACAAAAATATCTAATTGAAGAACAGGGAAACACAAATTAAATTAGGGCAACGGGGTTTGTTCTGGAACGATGCGGACAAAAAAATAGTAGTACTGACGTAAAAAAATAGAACTAAATTGGGAATTGCTTTTAGCCCGAACGAGGGAATTGAGACTTACATTTCTATTCTCAATATTTAATTGCAGACTAAGTATTAACAAAATTTCTTATTAAAAAGAAAGTACGATGTTTCCAGTCGGACGGATCATTGTTTCAAAATAAGAGAATACCGTGCCAGAACGAACATTTACACAAATTCTTTTTTGTCAAGCCCATCCAAGAATTTAGCACGCTACCTGAGGAACGAATGTGCCCTGAAGGTGAAGAATTCGTTTTTTCATCTTTCAAATATTTCTGCAGTAACGCCTTCGGGCAATGCGGGGTAACTCCTGAATAAAGAATAAAGAAAGTAGAAGGGGGTACGAAAAATAAACAAAATAAACCAAGTATACCGGGAGAAAGTTCACGGCTATACAGTTTATGTTGGAGAACAAATATTATAAGTAAACTTGTATTATTCTTTTTGGTGTTTAAAATAAATTTTCCAAGTTATTTTTGTCATAATTGCGGATAGCAAGTTGCTTTATAATTTAGTTCTTGCTGACTCTCAGTTAAAGCGCTTTTATGGTTGATTTTATACTCCAGTATTGAATCTAAATATTATTTCCGATATTTATGCTGGTCACGTGACATGACAGATGATTTTATTCTGGTTTCAGTTGGGAGCAGAAGAGCAGTGTCGCAACATTTCATTTCACTTGAGTGTAATCAAACCTAGTGAATGTTAACTGCACTTGCAGTTAAGGAAGTTGAACACGCTCGTGTTACAAGATTAAGAGGATGATAAAAAGTCAGAGAGGTTAGCCTGATCAAGCCAAAATAAGATGAGGAGGAGAGTATGGGGATAATCATGCGATTATA
The DNA here is from genome assembly GCA_037355805.1 of Ixodes ricinus. Lineage (NCBI taxonomy): Eukaryota > Metazoa > Arthropoda > Arachnida > Ixodida > Ixodidae > Ixodes > Ixodes ricinus. The sequence goes on from JAZHYW010006890.1 coordinate 61,357, forward strand.
CTGAAGTTCTATCATACCGTAGAATTTCAGTTCCGGTCCTGAATCTCGCAAAAAGTCAAGAATTATGCCTATTATATTAAATTGAGCGCCAGCTGCTCAGCATTCGCTCAACGCCACATTACACACGAATAGTATATTATCCACGCTTGACAGTGCCATATTAACTTCTCTCAAGGCGTGGCGAGTGCATACAATGAGGAGGTGCTTTATGGCTTCCGTATGGAGTCTTGTATGCAGGGTAAAAAGAAAGTATGATTTAAAAAAGATTAAGTCAAATTTGTTTAATTTAAAATATATTTATTTGATTTCACTCAAATCAATACGATTTAAATTACTGTAGCTCAAAAATAGTGATTCTTCCCAATGGTTGAAAACTAGAAAATGGCCGAAGGCAGAATTTCTATAAATGTTGTAGTTTAGTTTAAGGTCTCCTATTGATGTAAATACTGTCATGCTAGAACCAATGCAGCTTCATTTTTTATTTGGTTAGAAACGTTTCACTTGCTTTTATTCTGGCGTTCTCAGTTGCTTAATGCATTTTTTTCTGTTTTCTTTTTAATGCGAATAGCATTCTTTGGATACTTCACGCACTTTTCGTCTATGTATCTATCTATCTATCTATCTATCTGGCTATCTAACCTCTTACGCCGCGGGTCGATAAATAAATAAAAAAGACCGGCGCCGGCTGGGATTCGAACCGTTGACCCTTTGATCAGCAGGCAGACGCGCTAACCACAGAGCTATGAAGGCAGTCATTCAACGCACTCTAAACGGTTGTTTATATCTTTACCATAGACGCGCTTTACAGCGCTGTCACAGCACTGGTGCGCGCGCGTTCCATGCACGAGGGCTCATTCCGCTTTCGTGAGGCTGAGCACGGCTGCTAGCTCACCCTCTCCCGCGCTCGGGAGAGGGTGATGTAGCGGCCGTGCTCAGCCTCACGAGAGCGGAATGAGCCCTCGTGCATGGAACGCGCGCGCACGGGTAGCTGTGACAGCGCTGTAAAGCGCGTCCTATGGTAAAGATATAAACAACCGTTTAGAGTACCGTTGGTTGAGACTAGCTGAGACGCCAGAAAGTCTGGTCGGTACCATTTTGAGTGTTTGTGCGTATGGCGCGTGCTTTGCTCGCCTTCCTAAGTGACACAAACGCACGTGCTGGGCTGCGGAGATCGTGCGCAGGGCTGTGAAAGTGTCAACAAATTTAGAATCGCCTCAAGAGTGGGCTGGCGTATCTAGAGTGTGCCGGCCACCTGACGAACGCGCATAACTCCGCACCGTTTGATGCTATTTGCATTAACGTAGATAATCATTCCCAAAGGATGGGTTCTGCTGATTTTTTTGCTTTTAAAGTTATTTATTTCAGCAACGGAGTGGAAGGCAAACAAAAACTCGAACGCTCCGATTGCTAAGATCACCGCTTTTTGCTGGTACTCAGCTCGGTATAAATATTTCGTGCCTAATGAATATTTTATTTAAGTGTAATTTAAATGCACATAGAAGGCATTATATGATACACAAACATTAAAGACAAAACATTTTTTGGGAATATTTTTAAGAAAAACGTTTCATTGATATATTCATAGCAAAACCGATTTGATTAAAAAAATTATTGATTATTATTCACTACCCTGACTGTATATTGGACAGATCGGAATGACGTTTTTTTTCTGAATTCAACGAAGAAACGTTTATGTGAATTTTAATGCGAGACGTACCGTATTTTCCGCACTATAGTTCGCGTACTGTACATGTTTAAAAGTTGAAAAATCAATTAAATGCAAGGGGCAAGCGAGTTGGACAAGAATGATGAAAATAATCCCTAGAGAAGGGGAACAAGAAGGACAAGAAGCTGTGTTTGGAGATTTCTGTTTGTCCTTTGTCCTTCTTGTTTCCCTTCTCTAGGGTTTATTTTCATCATTGAAAATTCACCCGACGCGGACTATCTACTCGTGCGGGATATACAAGGAGTTTTTTTCTAGGTCGTTCACTATGACAAGTTGTGAAGGATTTTATGAGTAACGGACTATATTAATGTTGATTTATGTATGATAAATCTTCTTTTTGAGCTAATACAGTAGGCATTTGTAAAGGTGTGCTGTTTATGATACTTTTTACGTTCGGACTACACACTAAGTACGGACTATGCACGGGGTGCGAAATATGTACCGGGTGCTGATTATCTAAGCAAATTCTTTTATTTTTGACCCCAAATTTGTTCCTGCGGACTATGCACCGGGTGCGGACTATAATCCGGAAAATACGGTAATCTGTAGACTCTAGTGTTAGTTCGATGAGGGAAACCAATTGAGAAGTAAAATATTCTATTGCAATGCAGAAAAATAAAATTCGGAATAAGAAAAGCAAGTCCCTAAAGAAAAGCACGAAGAGCTTCGTTTGTGTGCGGATTTTTTACCGTACAATCGAGCAAAAATTTGAACCTCCCCTTTGTCGTAAATTTTTTGTTGTAAGATGTTTTGAGTGCCTGTGCACCGAAGTATGGATATTGGTGGACATGCATCGTCAGATTAGTTTTAAATTTTGAATTTTCGTATCGACCTTTTTACAATAAAGTGCACAGCAATTACACAATAAAAACACACTGCCGATTCATAAGATAAGAGCAAGCAAAATAAACAAAGATCAACCAAAGTGGCCTGCATCGATTGTCTACTTGGAGTTGTGAAAGCGAAAAGGGGGTGAAAGGAAGAAGGCAAAAATGCGAAGGAGAGATTATTCATTATATAATCTACGTGAAAAAATGCGCGCAGAGACATCGACGTATATTATCATGAGAGTTCCCAATTACCTAAAGTAGCCCTAATACAAATCAAAACAAAACTGTAAAGGTACGCTGTTTGGTTGGCACAATATTTTTACTGAAACAGCACGAGTTCTATGTGCCCTAACAAAGTTGCTTGTTCGCAGGAGCTTTTTATCCAGTTATAGAACTGAGAGGCTTGCAAACTTACAGAAGAAGCGACAAGTAAATACATTTTCGAACATAACTACAGGCCACATTTCGATGAAGATGACACAATTGTGCGTTGCGGCCTACCCTTTGAGTGGAGTGTCCTAGGCTCCTAGTGTGTTATATGTCGTAAATTGTGGATTTTCTAGATGGGACGTCGTGTACTTCAAGAGTTTTCTTTCTGCATCATAAAGTGTACATTCCCATAATATATGGATTATAGTTTCTACACGATCCCATTATGAACGGTTCGGATTATGTCTCTTCCTTGTTCATTGCAGATCTTCCTGCGTTTAAAAACGCCCAGGTGCTATCCATACAAAACTGTGTCTGTTCCCTTGGGTCGATTACGAGAGGCACGACAAAATCAGGACGGAGTCTATGAAGTATAGAGGAGAATAGTGGCAGGCAGAACTCTTCCAAAAGCTTTTTGTTGCACACCAGACTGAAAATGTATGAAGGAAATAACGTCACCTCTAAAGTAGGGTGTTTCCACTTCGGGAAATAAGGAATAAATAAAACGCAGCACCACCTGCCGCACTATATTCAGGCATATTGCAGTGTCCACAAATGCAGTCAAACGCAACAGTCTCCTAGCTACCCTTTTTGTAAAGATGACGTAGAAGTTTGAAAGCAATAATTTCCATTTTAACTTCCTCATAAACGTGTGTCTGCGTTTGGATTGCCGGTTTAGATTCTGAAAACACCACACAAATTTGAAGTCACTTTGTCAATAAGAAATGAAAAGCTCATTTGAGTCCTGCGAGTTCAGAATATTCTGAAGATGTCTCGCGACAAAGCCTGTTTCTAGAAAAGGCACGTTCTACCTGGCTGTTAGCAAACTTCTCCTGGTTTTCCTCTATCGTGGTGAATACCTCCTTGACGTACATTTGATTGTGCAGACAAAGCGGAGAATTTTTGTTACTTGGAGCTCCATTTAAGTGACATATAGATATGCTTACATTTCATGCATCCGGACCAATATTCCTTGTCTCGGAACATAGATGCAATATTTTGTTCCTGCTAAATTTACATTCACAGATGCGAGCTTGAAATAAAACCAGATTGAAACTTCTGATTGTTAGCCGATTTTAAATAAGAGACCTAGCTTCTTTGGTTGTGAAGAGTGTCTTTTGGTAAAATAGAACTATCAACAGCCCATGTTTTGAAAATGGCTGCCGACGTTGCCCATAGAAACTTACACTCTTGCCTCAGGGATGTTTTCGAGGCTTCAGATCAAGGGTCTTTATAGAATAGGTGAATTATCCCTAGCGGTGGGGCGTGTCGCGCAGTGTAAATATTGCGGCCTGATTCATAAAGTTTATAATGAAATTTCGCCAGAAGGCCTTGAAATGTCAGTGATACAGGAATGTTGTACATCTGTACCATGGGCATACAAAATGAAATTTATACCGAATCTCTCTAGGAGGGCAGCGAATGAGGTTGTCAACCCGACATTGAACGTGCCCCTTGCATGGGGCGGTTAGCCGATTTTCCGAAGGCTTTCGGTATAAATTTCCGCTAAAGATCATCGTGAGACAGGAGAAGTATACTCAGGGAACATTACCGTGGCAGTGGAGACATAAGTACGGAAGCGTGCTGGAGCACCGAATAAAGTTTTGTATGCGCAATGTTCCTCTCTTCGAAAATGCCAAAGCAATTTGTCCTAGGTCACAATATTAAAGTGTTGAACTGGGCAAGGTGGAAATAGTGTAACATTGTGGGATTCACAGCAACAACAAAAAAAGACCACGAATTAAACACTTACGACAGGACAACAGCTGTATTCGCACTTAACATTAATAAGTGAAAAGAAGAAAACGAAAAAGAATAGCATGTCATTATCCAATACATGCTGTGCATGCAATAAAATACCCTACCCGCGACACTTATCGTCAAGGTAGAATTACTAGACACTACCTGTGCCAATCATGGTCGGTCGAAAAGAATATATTTCCTTGGCAGAGAGAGCAACCGAGAGTTTCCTGACACATCTAATCACCAGGCACGAAAGGAAGAAGGCTTCAATAATTTCGCGTGTGGTCTTCTTTCTGCGTTTCCCTTTAGCAGCGACCACGATTTTGTCCTCATTGCGCTGCAGAATCCAGTAATCCTGGGCTGAGTACCCCCCCCCCTTTTCTCGTTTCAATCTGTATGAGCATCGTACTTACGTACAGCCGGGAGCTAAAGTTTGCGGGGCATGGGAGCGCCAGCCGAAAAGACTGGCTGCGCCTTCTCACGGCGCGTTGCCGCTCAAGTCTCACGCTTTGGCATGCGCTTCCTTTCTTGTTCGCAGTCATGCTTTCGCTCGCTTCCGTCTCGACGCCCACGAGATAACAGGGACTGGCGCAAGGTGCCGCGAAACGTTATCTGTAGCATGCGCGAGCTCCGGCACCCATCACGGTGGCTGGGGCAGACGCGCGGAATGATGACTGTTATAGCGGCACCTTGCGCCGGTCCCGGTTATCTCGTGCACTTCGGGCGAAAGCGAGCAAAAAAGACATGACTTGGAGCACGAAAGGAAGCACATTCTCGAAGCGTGAATCTTGAGAGGTGTCGCGCGCCGTCAGAAGGCGCTACCAGTCATTTCGGCGGACGCTCCCGCGCCCCGCAAACTTTTGCCGCCGACTGTACGTTTATGTGTCACTACTCTGTGATGCAAGTTAAACACACGAGGCTTGCTACACTGATGGCTAAATTTCTCATCTATGGCGTAGACACCGGACACCCGCTGGGCTGAGAAACTTTCCACTGCATAAACAAACTCAGCTTCAAAGAAGCAAAAGCCATTAGCGAGAAAGTTAACCGCCAGCACTTTTTTAGTAGCAGCCCAAGTAGACACTTCATACGATCAGGAACTTTCTCCTGACTGAGACCAGTAATATAACAAATTCCTGGCATAAACTTGCAAGTAGTAAGATCCAGTTTCCTTTCTGCTGAACAATCTGATACGTCAGATGTCGTCTTCCGACACGTCTTCAATAAAGATAATGTGTAGTTTCGGATGACCCTCGGTATATATTGATGCGACTTAAGCGTTTCGTGTTTCGGAGCTGGCGCGACGCTGTCGTCCCTCAAGGAGTGCGACAGGAGGCCGCTAAGGCAGCCTCCCTGCCTTCCCGGAGGTGTTGTCCCATGCAAGATAGTGATCGAGCACCTAATGTATTTCGCCGGGAGACTATGTCCCCCAGGGCACGTTCCGCAACCCTGCTGTTGTTTTCGGACGGCACCTCGAGTTTATATAAAAACAAAAAAGAGAGACGAAAAAACACGTTGAAAATTTATTCGAGGTCTGGATATTCAACATCGGCTTGCTTCGTGCTTTTTGCGGTACCTGCCTTTGCAAGACGAGCGCCTGCAGATCGTGCTTTAAGTGCTTTGAAGTACTTTCTTTTAGATAGGCTTTTATACGGGCTAAAAGCGTTTCTTTGATACGGGCTTAAAGTCTGTATTGCCAGAATGTTACGTTTCTTCATCGTGGTGTGCATACATTCAGGTGTTAAAAAGGTGGTGTGTATAATCCAGCAATATGTGAAAAATTCCTGTTTCTTTTCGAGATTAAAACGACAATCAGACAAAGGTGGTTTTAAACGCATGAGAAACAATCTGCCAAAAGATCTGTTTTGGAGATACCTAAATACTCCCGAAAGCGACACTGCTCACATTATCTTCTCACCTTTCCCTGGTAAACTCTTAATCATTTCTGTGCGCAAGCTCCTTTCATAGTACGTAGCTTGTTTTATTAAGCTAATTATGAGGACACAAAAAGTAGAAAAAAAAATGAGATCATGCTTGTATTACGCAACCCGGAGAGACATTCTTCGATGGGATTCTTTCTGGACAGAATCTCCTTTTGCCAAATGCCTCTGTTGATATGGGGGTCTGAGAAAACTATTGCCACTTTCAACAGTCGAGTTGATTGATATTTGCTTTTGGGTTCAGTTGTGGGTTGAAATGTGATTGGAACAGTCAATGGCGTTACTTCGCAATGCTTAAATAGTCCGCGTTTTATATCAAATATGCTTTATTTTTTCCTACAAATCTTTTTTGGGGCATCTCAAGATATGAGAAAAAATATTAATGTCAAATAAACACTGTCGCCAGATCCACATGCACTTTTTCCAACGATACAAGCGGAACGCGATTCATTGGTCGTCATTAATTATTTAAATTAATCAGAACAGCATGGAGTGGTTGGTTCAAATGAGCTTGCGGTCTCAAATACAAATGGTGTTCCATCCCCTTGGACTGCATTTGGATTGAGCTGCTCATAAGCTGGAATCATCAAATTAACACAAATTATTGTTTTCCTACAAGTTGTGGGACAATATGCATGCAATAATTTCTGAGAATGTGCTCTACATGCATCTTAACGTACACTTTAGTTAAGACTGAGTTGACATTCTTTCAGATCACAGAGACAATCCATCACGACAAACAAGAGAAAGGTCCGAGGAAATCACGGAGCTTAAAATACTCTTGCACATGCACAAAAAAAAGCTGTATGCGCATACACAATAGGCATGACGCTTCACTTGCTCAGTACTCCTGCGCTCGTCATATTTTTCAGTTCTAATTGTATTTTGTGCGTTGTGATTCCTAAAATCTTTCTATCGTTCGCCGTTATTTATTGCATCCGTGTCTTTCAGAAACGTGTACTACTAAACTTTTATTTAGAGGGTTTTTTTTTTTTGCAAACTGGATAGAAACGTAATTGCTGGGTTGTGACGAATGGCAGTCGAGACAGAACTCAGACGTGCCGTGTGGGAGATGTCCCCCAGTTGCCAGAATGCACGGGAATCAAAATCGATAGATATCTACACTCCAATAAACCGAATGGCAAAAACGCAGTGCGGGCTCCTCGCTGTTCGAGGGAGCGTTGCCCAACCGAGTCTCTCTCTCTGTGCATCAACTGCTGCCTGCACGGACGGAGCTCAATAGGGCCTAACGAGGTTCCAATACTCCCCGCAAAAGTCATAAGCAACATCCGCCTCTTTAGATGCAGGCGGTCCAATCAACGCGTGTCGCAACCATGGAGGTCCGTAAGCGGAAACACATCTTTCAAGCTCCCTCCCCTCAAACAGATCCCTATCAGTGAATCCATGCACGTCATGTCTATCTGAAAGTGAAAACGACCGAAAAAGTTTGCCGTCGAAAGAATTACTCCTCCCACCCCTATCCCCCGTAACGACGTTCTCGTTAATGTCAACTTGATGCGTTAAGCACATGCGAGTAATTCGCACTCCCGGTTAATAATTATCGGGTAATTAGGGAGTTTCGCACCTGCGATAGATCGATGGATGCATCTGCATGAACGGATTTCACTCCTGATACCGCCTCGAGACGCCGGTTGGGTATCCTGCAGTTTTGGCGGTAACGCGTTGCGAGTAAGAGCGTTACCGGTTGAGAGCTACTTGTTTTGTTAACGTAGTAACGTACTCTTTACATTTTCGAAACAGTAACGAATAATGTGCTTACGTTACTTGTCTGAAGCAACGGGTAACATAGTTACGTTACTCCTTCAATCTGCTTCCCGAAACCTGAAGAAAAAAAAGTATACGTAATTCTTTTTGTGTGTTGCTATAGTTAGTTCTACGTTAAACGGGTGCTCCGGCGATTTTTGGAACTACCTCTACTAACTATATTTTCTCAATCGCCGGTCTTTACCCTTTCTAGTAGGGTATTTAGTGCCGCGTAATTCACTATAGTTATTGTGAAATCGGCACGTGAAATGATGACAAAAGCAGCATTCATATATATTCGCGCTTTTGAATGCCGTGACGTCAGTGGAAGAGGCCGAGCGGGCAGTCTAATAACAGAATACCCCGAGCATTTGTTTCGTGCTGCTGCGCATGTGCAGGTACGAGCTTCCAAGGCATCCACGACACCAAAACATGATTGTAATCAGTTGCGAATGAAGTCTACAGTTCAAAGCTTGAGCCGCTGCCCTCCGCTGATGTCACTTTTTTGCTGTCAGTAAAGACTTTCACTCAAGAGATACACAGTGAAAAAAACAAAAATACCGTCGCGAAAGTGTTTACTTTGTCCCATATTTGGGTTACTACTTCAGCGATATTTGTTGGTATGTTTAAGACAATATCAGGCTACTCGGGGACTAATAAGAAAAAGCCAGAGTACCCCTTCAAGTCCAGACGCAGCCGACGCGATATAGAGCTGATGTGACCAATCAGACAGTCTCCAAAGGCCACCATCATGGTGCTCGTGATGTTTCTGCACGTGTTCCATCATCGCTGAACCAATCATAAACATAAAAGACCCAGTCACTTGCGCTCTTCACGTTCCTTGATTGGTCCCATGAACTCGTAGCGTGAGCTGCGTCTGGACTTAAGCTGAAACGAAGTATAGGCACGAATTCATTAATTATTTCACTTATTCCACATGTTTTTAATATTTCGCCTGTCTTTCCTCACACAAAATGTCCCACTTTAGAAAAAACCTTTTCCACGCTTTTTGTTCTAATGTCAAAAAACAACGTCGCAAAGAACAAAAAGAGTTTTACCCTTAATTTGTAAATAAAAAGTTACACAGAAGTAACGTACGTAGCTTTTCAGTGGTACGGTAATGCTAATGAGTTCCTTTCATTTTGAAGTAACGTAGGTTGGTAACGCGTTCCCTCATTTTGCGAGTAATGAGTAAGGTATTTGGTTAAATTTTTTTCGGTAGCGCCTAGAACACTGCTATTTTGTAATGCCTGAGCGATTCGTCTCCAAGATATCTTTCATTTCGCTTCGAATGTTAAATTAGGTAACTTTTTTTCCGCCTCAGGAAAAGGTAGAATAAAAACACGAATAGAGGAAACTGGATCTGTATACATCATGGTATATGCGCAGAGTTTCTGCAGTGCCCGGAGTATTAGAGCGTCGGAAAAATTTAATCAAAATACGAGCAGTACATACGTGTAAATCTAGCTTAATTAACGATAGAGTATTTGATGCACCTAGATGCGGTTCAAACGCCAATCACAACTCTTTCTTTCAAGCGTTAAACAAAACAAAAGTGATCTCTGTCATGCTGGAATGGTGATGCAGTCGCACTGGCAAAAGTGGGGACTCCCTTTCCGAGACTGAGACCTGCAGCATCGATGGGGTAAGATATATTTTCCTATAATCATTGGCTAAACTGAATAAGAGAGAACAATTCATCGGTAGTTGAATTGTATCGTAAGACAGTATAGACCTTTGCATGGCTTATCACCCGGGCGAAATATGCTGAGTCACTGAGCTGTGGACGCGTGCACAGCGTCTGATATACCGCACAGCAGACCCACAGTGCATGCTAAGAAGGCGGTCCACAACCCAGAAGACAAAAATGGCAACGCTCAGAAGGTGATTTCTGCAAAGGTCCATGTGCTTGTAGGATCTCGCGATAGTGCACATTGCGACACGATTAGAGTCAACACGACACTGCCGCTTTTGTGCCTTATGCTAAAACAGGATATTAATATATATTGCTTAGGTTGGATCGGCGAGCTGGAACATCTCCAGTAGTTTTGAGAGCAGTCTCTCGAATTCAGAAGACAATAATAATTTAGAAAAATCCGGCGATCGCATCTTTGTTCTGAAGCGTACTACTGTATACACAGCAATCATTGTGCCGAATATGATGTAAAATTAATGTTTCCTCATTACATTCTTTAGACGATGTGCACGGGTGCTGGTGAGACCTGTCGCTTCAAAATTCCAACGTTTTTCTGTTTTTTTTTTAACCATTGCTCTACTGCTTCCTCACCGGTAAGGCACTGACATGAAAATATTAGAGTATTTGGGGTACACAAACCACGTGGTCTTCTAGTACTAAACGATCAGTAGCTCCTGTATAAATGATTCCCCGTAGTGCACTCGAAACACCAACCCTTTCGTCGTCCTTTAAGCAGTGCAGCCAATGAAAAAGGTTTGCGGTATGGCACAGTCTTAGTGACCAAAAGTGCCCAACCTATTTTCAACTGAAACTGCACATCCAATGGTACATAGCACGAAACGCCATTCTCAAGGATTACATTGATTAAAATCAAGCCCAATGGTTAATATTCAGAATTCATCACGGTGATGTAAATTCGGGGCTTCTGAGAGTGTAGTGAAAACAACTTCACATATACTTTTAAGCCATACACAAACTAGGTCAAGGAAGTATCTTCTACAAGGTCAAATGTGAGCACTTCTAGAACGACTTGAAACTCTGCGCCGTGTAATGTAATCTCCAGCACACCTTCAGCCACAAATCGTGCGGGCGTTTTATTTTTTCTTTCGTGTCCTCAAGAAAGGTATCCTCTATCTGTAACAAAGTAATACATAAAACGTACCTCATAAATAAATAAACGCATAATATTGGTAATAACAACCCGGTAGGCGAGCTCGGCGGAAGTTCAAAAAAGGCATGCGGTCCATCCAGCGCGGCTGCAACATCGCCGTCCAATCTTCCGCGTTTCGCCCTCGGCAGAGAGAAAGATATTTCATTTCGAAGGACTTCGGTCGACGAAGGACAAATTCAAAAGCCGCCGCTGCTCCCTCGAGGAAGCCGCGGAACGCTTGCTTACTTTTCTACCGGCGCGTCCGGGGTTTGAAGAAGGCAAATCCAATATGCCGAGCAAGCCGGGGCCTTATATATTCGTGTGATTTGTTGCTCTAGCCTATTTTTTGTTTGCACACGTTCCCTAAATAGCTTCGATCAAATTTCGTTCTCGAGCTCGCCTAGCGAGCTGACCAGTACCCGAGTTTTCGAGACATGTTGACCTGCCCGAGGGGAGATCTGGAAGATACTTCCACGGTGACGTTAAATGTTATATGGGCTCTAAATACAAACAAAAACTCTACACGAGTCTAACGCTGCTTTTTGTTAATATGACTGATATACAGGATGATTCTGCGAAAGCTTTCAAAACTCCTTAAAAAGATGCTGTTCTAGATAAAAAAGAAACTCGTTGCGGGAACAAACTACCAGCCTCGGCGGACGTCATAAGACTGCAAAGACATACTAATTAACAATATAATTAACTAAAACATACAATATAACTTTTTACTCGGTGAAAATAAACATATGATTCCACTGAGAAACTTGCTAAGCATCATCGAAAACCGCTAAATTCACTTATTTTAGAAATATACAAGGCAAGGGCAGCATTTTGCGGCGTTCCATAGAAACGCTTATTTTGGACGCGTTTCTAGGTTTTGGCTTCTTATGAGAGCGCGTCTCTGCGCCCGGAGTCCTGTTCCCCAGTGGCCAAGATGCGCAAAGCACTTGCGCCAAAGTTTCCTCCAGCCTACGGGGGGCGGGGGGGGGGGGGCGATGCTTTATGTTGCTACCTCTGATAAGAAACCAACATTGCAAAAGCGTCCAAGATGGGAGAGTCTTTTTCTTTTTTTTTTTTCAGAACGCAGTAAAATGTTGCCCCTGCCTCAAATATTTCTAAGATGAGTTGGTTTAAAGGTTTCCGATGATGCTTAGCAAGTTTCTAATTGCAATCATACGTTTCTGTGCACAACTTAAAAAGTTTATTAGTAAATTTTTGATAATTATTTCTTTCATTAGTTTGCTTTATACAATCCTGGACGTCCGCTGAAGCTGGTAGTTTGTTCCCGCAAAGAGGTTCTTAATATCTCAAACAGAATATTTTAGAAGGCTTTGAAATCTTGCACATTCTTCGAAATACCTTAGAATTTCCCCATTTGCGAAAATCATACGGGATTCCCCAAATGTTAGTGAGAGATATGCCGTTATTTCTTCACTTTTGTACTTCAATAACACGTTTTTTTTTACGTTTATTGCAAGGATGCTATAGGCAGAGCCCGAAAAGTAATCGCAATTTTTTATAAAAAATCTAAATCACTCGATAGACTACCGTACTTCAAATATGCTTTGGCCCTCCACTCACGCAAACATGTGATCAATACCGGAAAACCAAATTCTCCGCAAACGAATAAAAAAAAGTTTGTTCCGTCACTTAATTATGTTACTTTATAAGGGTCTCTATTCCTCTGCTGCAAATGCAATTGAGGAAAGGGGTACAGCCCCTCTGCAGAGCACTTTTTTTGAGGCTACACAGCTACTGAGGGGTGTAAACATTACCCAAACCTGCGGGAGCGTTGCAAACACCAAAGGAATTTTTTCGCGGCGGCGCAACGCAGGCCCAATGAAGCAACCTAGCTTTCCATTCTTCGTCCTTCCTTTTTTCTTTTGTGGACATATCTTGTTTTTGTTTCGTTCTCGCCACGCCCGTCATCTGTTTGGGCATGCAACTCCGTAACGTCGGCTGTTTTAATGCTCTGTGTTATCTTACGATCGACAACAGATGATGCTACGAGTCAACAGTCCAATGCCCAGAGAGTACCACGTGATTTTCGAGAGGTGCGCAGTGGCGCGTTGTCACTTCATACGTAGAATTGATCGAGGTTGCTCGTAACGTCCGCCACGGTCCATAATGTTTAAAAAGTGAGTGTAGTGATGTCTAGAAATGAATCGAACAGATTTGTCAGCATACAGCCCACATTAAAGTGGTGGCTACCCTGTGAAGGTAGCGCATTGCAGCACAGTTAACTAAGTACAAACCCCTAAGAACCGAACGCGCAGTAAATCTAAAATTTCAAAGGCAATATCAACGACATCCTTACTGAAGAAAAGACCGCAGGTTTTTTGTATAATGCTTCGTGGAGTCTGGGCGATAATGCGACCAAGTACGGCCACCGGTGAATACGCTGCTCGAGTACCACTAGTCGTTGATACCGAAACCCTTCAACGGTGATTGACCGCAACAAATAACTGGCTTTTTTTATATTTTTTTTTGTAATTTAAAGCAAAAGGATGCGACATATTCTTCCAGACTTTCAATTACCGGCTTTAGGAAGTTCATCGAGGGAGGTCTAAACATTTCAAAACCGTTTGCTTTATTTTTTTTTATTGTTGAACAAAATTTGCATACTTTTAACTTTTTTAGATATAAAACACTTCGGGGCGCAATGAAAGGATAAATAAATAAATAAAACCACATACAATAGGTGAGTACTAAATCTTTTTTTTTGTAAAAGTCAACAAAGCATGGAACATTCAATAAAACATTTATCCTAAACACCTGAAATAAGATGTGTTAAAAATCACCGAAAATGACCAAATAAGCAAGAGTTTCACAGGAGACCTTGTTTGCCCTTTAATTTTACTTGAAATGTGAGCTTAATGAAAATAAGTTCTCTAATATCCGCAAACCAAAAGGCTCGCGTTATATATCAATAATTTTTAGCTTGGAGCAACGTGCATTTTTTATTTTTGTGGCCTTTAAGTTTGCGCTTAAACGAATTAGGAAGTCGTTGTTCCATCTCTTCACAGTCGCGATTTGTTTTTACGAAAAAAGGTAATATCTTGTAAAAGTAAGGTCGTTTGCGCTGTGGGGACATGTTTTGCTACGTCATATAAAAATGCAATAAAAACAAAAATAGGCATGACACCCATAAGACCGTCCTTATCTGAACACACCCTGCAGGATGCCTGAGCAGTGTGGAGGCGACTGTGTGCCATTTCAACAGGTGTACGAGAGGTACCAAAATTTCAAAGCGTAGACTGAAGTCTGACTGACGCACCTCGCTCCGGCCGAGCTCACACATTGACGACGACACACTCAATATCGGAAGTTGAAAGGTTTTTACACGAAACCAGCCGTGTTTCTATTGATGAAATTTCCCAAGAATCGAACATTAGTCATTACTCGGTTCACCACATGATTCAAGATATTCTGCAATACCATCAAGTCTACAAGATGTGTACCAAGGCAATGCTCGCTGAACATCAAGGGGTGCAGTGTGAATGTGTGTTAGACGCTGCTCCGATGCTATGAAACTAGGATTTACTTCAACGCATTTTCACTGGGGCTTATGTTGTATCCATAATTCCCATCCAGAGACCAAGCGGCCGTGCAAAGAGTAAAAACACACTTCTTCACCAAGACAAAAAAAAAAAAAAGTTTCGGGCAGTTTTGACACAAGGCAAGGTTATGCTTATGGGTTTCTGTGACCATAAAATACCAATTGTCCAATATTCCATGCCCAGGGGACATTGTGTAAAAAGCACGTCGTATTGTGACCTGCTGAGAACAACTTGAAGTCTGTGATTTGGTTAAAGTGCCATGGTTTGCTGATCGTCAGAGTGTTGCTGCAGAACGACAGTGCTCAACACGGCATGTATGGTAGCGGGAAAAAACAAAAATCACTGGTATACGTTTTTAGTGCATACCACGTCCGACATACCGAAAAGGTGTGGCAGCAATCGATTTTAATTTGATCGGACCGCTCAAAGCTGTTTTTGGCGGAATAAAGTACCGTGCAGCCGATGAGCTGAGAGTGTCAGGTACCTCCCTGGCTTCGAATTCACCAACAAGATGTTTTCTTACGCGGAATCCACGCGTTCTAGAAAGTTTGGTGCGTATATGTTGAAATGGAAGGAAAGTATGTTGAAAAGCAGCAAATTGATTTGATCTTTTTATTATTATACAGATAGAAATTATATTGCTGTTACGTTTTAACGCTACCTAGAACTCGTAAATGTACACAAATTGAGAGAAAAAAGAGTATAGAGTTAACGCAAAAATACCACGATTTTTTTCTGCAAATATAGGAATGGATTCAGAAAGCACCTGTTGACCATCGTATAAACGAAATAAAAGGTTTCAGTATTATAATTGGTTGCTCCATCACATGGATCTCTTAGTGCACACTGCACCACATTGGATTAGAAAAAATAAGATGATGGCGTTTCGTTACTCTTGGTCAGCATCTGAGAATGGTTGGCATGAAGCTGGAATAGTCACAAAACCTCTATACTGTAAACAAAAAAGTGCCCTTTAATTGTGTGTGCTACTCAGGCTGAATAACATCCGAGACGCCGCAGTACGCCCAGGAATTATGCATAAGTAAAATACACAGTGTTCCTGCGCCCGTCAGAGTTTTCAGTCAAATTGGTTTTATTTATTCTTTTATTTCGTTGACATTCCCTCGGATTCCTCCCTTTTTCGTAGTGATTGGCTGTCTCCGTCTGCTGCAGGAAAGCGAACGTACAGGCGTTTTGCTATAGTGTGTACACTGAATAGAGGAAGACCGGTGACTCATCTTGGGAGGGTGTCCTGGGCAACTCCGTATGCAAAACCTGGCAAGCGAGACTAGACATCACATATAGGAAGTGGCGGAAGAGAATGTAAAAAACAAGTGGAGAAAAGGATACTTTCACTTTAAGCTCATCGGAAAGCTGATTGACAAGGTACACTAGAAAGGCAGTTAGGAAAACAATATTTTGTTTATCACCTTGGTCGGTTTTCATAAATATGTTTTCGTCTCTTTCGAATTGATATTACGAATTTCCTTTCAAACTTTTGTAGCGTTCTAATTTTTTCTTTCTTTTACAATTGATAATTATTTGCAGTTTTCCTGACAAAGCGATTCAGTTATCTTCCGATAGAATTCTTTTTTTACTGGCTTCGGGATTATTAATGGAAATACATTGGTTAACGAAAATATCCAAGTTTATAATTACAGTGATGTCTCGCTAATGTGGACGCCTCAGTTCCACCAGAAAATCGTCCATAATGTGAGTTGTCCATATTAACGAGAAAAAATGCATGTAGGTTCCCAGTTTGTCCCCGAAAATGATGTCCATATAGCGAGGTATCCATATTAACGTGACATGTACTGTATCAGTCTTCGTAAATATGGAATTCTAGAAGGGTTCAATGACATCAAAACCAGCCATTGTCCTGCCACAGCATGACAGCGACACAGAAAAATAAACGACGTGCATGACGTATATGTCCTCCTCTCCACCTATTTCTCGCGTAATGACTGCGACGCTAACGAGCAACGATTTTACAACGCCATCAGTCAAGAGTCTACCGACCCACCGCCCGAAATGGCTCCAACAACACCCAGTCGACCGCCAGCCACTCCACCCGGCCGATATTCGCAGCCCGACCACCGCTACTTTAACCTCTACTAACGGGCAATTTGTTCCCTCGTCCCACGGGAACCTGTGTTCTCCATGAAGCCATAAGCGTGACATATCCACCCTGTTCGACAATCTCCCTCTCTCCCTTACCCCCTTACTTTTTATCTAACACATTTTTAGGCATCCAAACCCTCGCTTCTCCTTTCTCCCGCCTTCTCCCACTATAGCATTCTCTTCTAGTTTAGGGTGAACACTAAATTAGGCACGACTTTAAAGTTTTTCCTTCGTTCCTTCTCAATAAAGATTACGTTTCCGATGAAACACTCTGCAGCAAACACCCTCCCGGTTCTTTTTTCTATTCCCACTCCCTCTCATCCCAATCTTTCTCGAGCTTTCTTCCTTCCGAAATTGTCAATCTCAACAAAGTTGGCTCCGCATTTGCATCCCTTCTTTCATCCCGATTACCCTTACCCCAACCGTCCTTTTTCCCAGCATTACGTCAGCTCTCTCAACGCCCTATGACTCTCTTGTCTCTCCCTCTCAACCCTTATAAGCCTTCTTGCACCTCAATCGTTTCTTTCTCTCTCTCTCTCTCTCTCTCTCCCCCCCCTCTCCCAGCACTCCCTTCTCAACGCGCACCGGGTTTCGGGACTGAAATATGGCACCCCTGGGCCTCTTCAGGGCCGGCTTCGGCGCGTTGAAAATGACGGCTGCTTACAACCGCCAGATCCTACCGCTGATCGCGCTCCACGCGCGGGGAAAAGAGGCACGGGCCAAGGGAACAGAGCCAAGCTGAGCCAGCCACCGGCGTTTTTTGTGTTTCGTGAAGCCGTCTTTTGTGCGTGTAGTAGAGCGTTCCGCTCCCGACGACGTTCCTGCGTTAAACCCCGTTTTGCCATGGACCGCAGCAAATGCTACCAGCCACCCCAGACAATCCAGTGCCGGGAACGTGTCACGTGATTGCGAATCTCGCATATCGCTCTCTCTCCCGCTCCCGAGGGTCACGTGACGCTCTCACCCGATTGGATTGGCTCCTCCGATGACTCGTAGCGTCCGCTGTTGTCCATCTAAGATGAGGCGACGGAGAATAGTGGCTTCGCGCCTTTCTGCCCCGCATTCCCCAGGGACCCATATATTCGGTGGGTTCCCCCAGCAGTGACGACGCCGCGCACACTGTGGCCCGACCAGGGGGAGAGGGGGGGGGGGGCACGTAGCGGTGTATAAACATGCCAGGCGCCAACACGCGCGAAAATGCTGGTGCGCGGAGAAGGTCGCGTAAAACTAATTAATCGAGCGAGGGTTATTGGCGCGGCAGGCCAAGTGGCGCCGAGCGCGGCCTATTTGTTTCGTTTTTTCTTTGGACGGGCGCGTTTTGCTCTTGCGTCAGCCGCTCGTTGGCCGAATTCTCGGATGAGGCCCATGAATATGCTCGGAACATGGAAGCTGGCAGAGCGAAGTGAAGGTGAATATAAATTGGATCGGGCTGGGTAATGTGTTTGTGCACGGCGTGGAATTGTGTCCTCGCGTTCTGTTTGTTTGTTAACATGTGTTGGCTAGTTTGTGCTTTCGCTTAAAGAGAAATAAACGCGAGTTTGTTATTCGTTGATTAATTTATTTGGCACACTGCCGTTAGCTAGCGTTATGTACTACGGGGATACGGTTAATTGTTTAGGGTTCATCGAACGCGATTTCGTGATACCGCATAGCATCGAACAAGGATAGAATTCGAGTAGCAGTTTTGTCGACCTCTGCGAGTGAACAAAATATTAATTCTCAATCCGTCAAGACACCACACTGTGGACTGCAGTGTGATAAACATCCTTTTCGTCTAAAAATGTTATGATAACGTTTATTGAGGACATAAGAAAGGTCTTCGGCAAAAACACAGAAATGTGCTGCTTCGCAAAAAAACGAAAAAGAAAACCGACATGTTTTGTGATGGTTTTGGGCGGTGCGCACTGTTCTTAAACTACTTTAAATCTACCCCCGATTTTAAACTTTATTTCACGTTCTTGTCTCGCGTACCTGAATATTCAAGTACTGCTTAATTGTATGAACTTTCTTTCGCGACGCCTGCTGTTCTGGGCGGCTACAAATTGTAACGCTGAAACGTTGGAGTTTTCTTTGTCCAGTTTATCGCTACCAGCCTCATTTTTTTTGATGAACCCTCATTCTTTTCATGGATGTTCAGATAGCGGCAGGGTGTAGTGTGCGTGAAGATAGCGTCAGATATATGTCTCCGGAGTATACGGAGCCGGTGCGGCCAACAGGGTGATTATTTATTCGCAGTAAAAAATATGAACCTACTTGCAGTAATATTTATTTTTTTGAAATGTTACTCGACATGTGCACAAAGCTAAAAAAGAAAAAAAACACGTTACAGGTTATTTTTCTAGAGAATCACTGAGAAGAAAACTTGATACGCAGTCTCAACCTAACGGGCCACTCTCCCTTTACTTATTTCAAGAGAACACAAAAGTACAAATGGATTACAGAAGGGACGATATAGAGTGAAACCCGTTTAGAACGAACCCACGTACAGCGAATTATTGTCGATATCGAACTCATAAAAAATTAAAGAAAAATGCATGTAAAAAGTACTTTTTTATAACGAACAACATATTGTGCTATATCGAACTTTCCCCCTCGGGAACGCTTCCAAAAACGCGCAAACAATCGTCTCTCTAACCTGTCCCTAACTCTCTCCCCCCCAAAAAAAAAAAAGTAGGAAAGAAAGAAAATTTCTAAAAGCTCAAGTTGCGAACAAAATTGAGCGAAGAGAAGCGATTCTAGAAGGAGATAAGATTTTTGCCGTGCACGCAAGCAAAAAGAAAAGAACAACAACAATCTTTCAGCGCTTTGTTACAAGGCATAAGCGAAGAGACGAGAAAGAAACATAAGCTCTTGGCTTACAACGAACGCATCGTGGAAGTTCGTTGTAAATGGTTTTTGCTATATCGAACTACTTGCAATATCGAACTGATCGTAGCGTTTCCTGCTGTTCGTTATAAACGGGTTTCACTCGTACTGCTGAAATATCGACCGAAGACACATAATTTGTTTTGTATGTTGTCAGGCTTGCGACGAGCTATTATTAGAAATAATTGGATTACTTTGTCACATGCAGGAATAAACGCGGCAATTCCATGAAACGATTACTACTGTACGGGTTTGTCATTTTAAAACGCCAGGAGGGTGACATGAATACGGTCTTTAGCTGGGTTCCGTACATGAAGGTTTTGAACGCATTTTTCAATAAAGTACAGATATATACCGCTACCTAATATTCGGATAAAAAGTAACTAAAATACATTATTCGTACCTGTACAAAAATGTATCGAAACCGCACGCTGCTTCTAAACCAATTTGTAGCACTGCTTCCGTCTTGGCGAAAAAAGTGGCATCCGTAAAATGCGTTCAACCGACGATGTACTCCGTGTCACTAGTTGTGCGCAGTGCAGGCCAACGCAACGCCAGGCGAAGAGAGGGAAAGGGAGAGCACCAGGAAGGCGGGAAGGAAGAGGAGGGCCATGGAGGGCGAGGGGAGAAAGGGAGAGCACTAAGAACGTGAAAGAGGAGAGGAGGTTTTTCTCCTCCTCTCCAGCCTTCCTAGTGCTCGCCCTTTCTCCCCTCGTCTGGCGTTGCCTTCGCCTGTACTGCAAACAAATTGTGACACGGAGTATAGGTGTCGCTCTGGTCACATGATTGTTTACGCGAGCCAATAGAACCCAGGTGCAACCTGGAAAGGAGTTAGGCTGCGGTGATGAAGTATGCGTCAATACAACTTCGAGTCTCACTTCTGCGTCTCACGTTCGCGACTAACTTTTCACTCAAGTTACCCCACATTCACACATAACCCCACATTCACATTAAGTGCAACGATGTTGAAGTAACGTGCTACTTTTAACGTGATAGGGAAATATGTACATCTTGACCTACATAGAATTGCGTAAATTGGCTGCTGTACCGATCGAACTCGGTTACCTAGAAATAACACTTGCAATCGTGTGTCTAAGTGTGCATGTGTGTGTGTGTGTGTGCATGTTCATTTGAAAAAAGCGGAGAACCGCACTGGCGGGTGGAACCTTCTCGACATGCCTCTTTAGAACCGGGGGTTCCTCAATACGAAATCGGGCTCTTGCACGAAGTAAACTGATGTCCCTCTTTTGTTCTCGTCTTTTATCAATCTCGCATTTTGTTTCTTCGATCCCTCACTAAACTGTCCTTGCGGGTCGATTACGCGGTTCAAAATCCTGAAAGCAGGGGCGCCCGTTCTCGTCAGCAAAGAAATGTTCGGTACCGCTTACGCTGATGCGATATTAATTTCCTTCAAGAAACGACCCCACCACCGGCCTCAAAAAACAAACAAAAACAAAATATGAACGAAAAACAAAAATTTCCACATGGAGAGCGGACATCATCTGAGCTTTGGACACCGAAAAGTCTGCCATTGTCCTCACTTTTGTAGCAGGGTTGCTTTGTTTGTTTTTTTCTCTCTGTGGGTGGAGGGGTGTTGTTTTTAAGCTTGCGTTTTCGTAATCTTTCTGTCCCGCCCCGATGATTTCGGCCGTGCTTAAAGATTTTTCTCCTCCTAAGACAATGAAAGCGGATGCGCGAGAAAAATGGAGGACCGCCGAAAAGATCCCCTTCTCCTTTTCTTCTCTTTTCCGCCATTGTGTCCGAGAGAGAAATGTCGCTAAGTCTGGCTTCGTCGTCTCCAAGGCTGCTCCAGTGGCCGCCGCTGGGAATCCCTGCTTCTTTTCAAATTAGCCGGAGCAGCGAAGGGAAGGCCGCACGTTTCTGACGTCGTGCTGCGGAGCGCTCGGACGAACATCAAACAAGCTGGGCATTCTTGCGACGTCGCGGAAGAAGGGAGAGGTTGACGTTCTTCTGAAGAAGTGCCCAGGCGGAAAACTGAGGTAATCTTTTACGCGAGAGACGCTTTTCTTTTCCCCTTTTCGAAAAGTAACGTTTTCTGGCTGTACCGAAATATCTTCGAAATATATTTCGTGGTTTTCTCCGGAATTAGTTATACTTGCGACTGAAGTGGAAATATATTTTTTTTCTCGCGTAATAACACAGCCTATTGTAAGATAATAAAAAAATGTTGATATTCAATAGTGTCTTTGTGTGTATCTTTTCGAAACAATGCTCGTTTCGCGGCACGTAAAATGTCTTAATTGAGTTGCGTGCATGTTTACACAGTAGAAAGCTAGTCAACCCTGATAAGCTACAGTGGTGTCTCCGCCAAAGTGTCGAACCGGAACCGAACCGTACCAAAAGTTTCGCCGCCATATTGAAACTGAACCGGAATTGAACCGGAAAAAGATATAACGATAACCAGTTCAAAACGGTTCACGGCAATAATTTTTTTATTACAAAATGAATGTTTGAGAAAGATAAATTGGCAGCTATATTTATATCTAGTGATCAAAGTGTGTATACTGAATTGCAATGTATAAGAAATTGTGGGTTTTCGACGCGCTCTTATATTGGCACTATGATTAGTCACCCGTCACGTGGTCAAGTGACGTTATGGTGTCAAGTAATGTCACGTCACGTCGCCACGTGACGTAGTCACGTGTCTCATTGCGCCAAGTAGACTTAAACTGAACATTTATCTATATTTATTAGCGTACGTTTTGGCACCGTGACGTCACATCGCATCACGACCTCTCACCGCGAGTCACGTGACACCGTGACGTACTCGATTCTCAAGAGCCCCAGTCGAGTGCTCAGGTTCATGACAATAAGCATCGCCAAACATTCGGGTAATAATTCGTGCTCAATCAAAGATGAGAATATCCAAACTCTTACAATGTCTAAAGCTCAACCCATGCTTTATTCTTCGACAACCCCAGCGCATGACTAGAATGAACACTGACGGTATATAATTAGCGTCAGATCAAGTGGCCGCTTGTTCTAATATTTGAGTTGAGGAGGGGAAAGCTGTTTTTGTTCTTTTACGTTTTCTGCGTCAGCCACTGAGCGGAGAGGTAAACGAAAGTGTGTTTTTGCAAGTTATCAACCTCATGGATTATCTCTTAGCGGTATTTACTGAAAATACAAAAATTGTTGCATGACCCAGTTTACATGTGCACATCATTGAGGCACCGAAACATGCTTTCGTTGTTGGTGAACCGTCTCAGAGAGTTGTTCCCGAGAACAGAAGCATTGAAATGACTAAATGTGACTTATTCATCCGACGATAAATAAAACTACAAGTGTGTACGGGAAGTATAGCTGAAAATAAAGATCTTAGTGACCTCAGGGGGACAGCCGAACTTTGGCGGCCGCTCGAAATCTCACATTAGTGTCGTTCTCAAGTTCTTCCTCAAACTTTAACCACCTCCGTATTTTGTTTACACCTTACAGTTTCTTGGCGGAAACTAAAATACAAACGCAGGAGGGAGTCCCACAGGTATAATAAGAAGTCTCTAAGGGAGCATCAAGAAAAGAAAAAGAAAGGGGGGGGGGAGTGTAAAGACATACTGTTTTGTAAAGGTTCCTCTGCTCCGCAGCTTCGGCACAGATCAGAACGCGTAGTCCCGGAAAATACTTGGTTTGCAAAAACACCGCTTCCAGAAAGCGCATTTTCTGGTGCCAGACGCACGCGCTGTTTCGCATCACGCTTCAACAAGAAAGAATAATTTGTGTCACTGGAATACACGACTTGCACTAAGCGCGAACCTTCTGCAGCGTGCGTGTTGCGTAACCAGATTGAATTTTCTCGAAAAGAACAAATCGCAACGACCACCAGCATATAGTGCGATGACGCCGCTTGCAAACCGTGTCAAACAGGTCAGTTCCCAGGTGAAAT
The DNA here is from genome assembly GCA_037355805.1 of Ixodes ricinus. NCBI lineage: Eukaryota > Metazoa > Arthropoda > Arachnida > Ixodida > Ixodidae > Ixodes > Ixodes ricinus. The sequence continues at coordinate 85,082 of JAZHYW010006890.1, forward strand.
ACGATATTCTCAACACTAGGAAACGTTGATGTCTAAATTGTAAAGTTGTGAAGTATATATCAGTATGTAGATGATATGCGACAGTCTAATAAAATCTTACAGCGCACATGACGGATAAAGCACAGAGTTTTAAAGCGGGGCTCCAAACCAAGTGCACGAAAAACCGAATACGGCATTGGCTTCCCGACACAGTATTCGGCGAAGTTTCAAGCAAGCTCCTGCAAGACCATGTCCAAATGTGATTTAAATTAGAAATATATTGTCAGTTCTTCGCTATATTTATGTGCAATTATGAATATCGTTGCAGGCATCTTTATGTATTTATTGTGGCAGTAAGGCGTTGTGTATGGGATTATTTGTAAGAATTATATTTCTTGTTTCTCTATCTGCACATTTCGTGCATTTGCCTTCAGATCTATTATGTGAGCACGCAGTTTTTTTTGGTGTACACCACGACCCGGTGTCCCACACTGCCAGTTAGGGAACAAGAAAACACGTTTCCGCAGAGTGAACAGCTGGCGTTTTCAAGTGTCGTCCTCCCGTGTCGATCTCAAGCGGTTATACAGTTAAATGTATTGATGACAATAAAAATATATTTAATTACTGACTGAAGATTCGATAACATGAATTAACAACCGATCAGATTAAATGTATACATCATAAGTAAATGCACCCCCAAATTATCCGCACTATGCTCTGCAAAGCTTTTCCGGCGTTTTTATTTGATTCTGAAGCTGCTTTAAATAACTATGTGTTCCCAGTCTTGTACACGTTACTAAATAAAAGTAATCAATTATAATTACTATTACTCTTGGCTAAAAAGTATTCGATTAGATTACTTGATTACTCGACAGCAAAAGTAATTGGACATTACTTTAAAAAGTAACCGTTACTTTTCCGATTACTTTATTGTGTGAAGACTTACATCTTTAGTGCTCATAACAATGAACTACTTCCTACCTGGAAACCTTGCTTGTCAGTAAGACCACGTAGGGGAAATACGGAATTTGACGTGTATTTGAACTGGCTTTGTTATATTTTGCATCCCCTTTAGACATTCTTCGGTTCTCGTTCTCCTACGGGCTGCAAGTAGATACCGGAAGCAGGATTTTTTTTCTGTGTGTGTGCGCGTGACGGGGTGTGTTTGAAGGAAGGGCTTACAAAGCTACATTCTTCTCCCTCCAACTCCGCCCTGAATGGCCTTTGTCACGCACTGGGGCTTCCCTGCGGCTTCCCAATCCGAGTCCCAGCTCTAAACAAAACGGACATTCCACAGAAACTGTACATACAAAGGGGTTGACCTCGTTTCCTACTGCTGCGCAAAAATCTTTCTTTTTTTCCGTTCGGAAAAACAAGCAAATTTCATTTTCGTAATTTAAAAAAAAAAAAGTGTGTGCGGGGGGGGGGGGGGTCTTGTGGAAAAATAGTAACGGTTACAAGTAATTTTTATTACTTCAAAAAGTAATCAGATTACTCTTGTGATTCCTGCCTAACCAAAGTAATTAACTGATTACAAAATTACTCTAGAAAGTAATCGATTACAAGTAATTTGATTACTTGTAATGCGTACGGTACAAGTCTGTGTGTTCCTGACACATATTTAACTTTTCAAACATATAGAAGTCTGTTATTGCATCTTTTATCAGATGAACCACAATTTTATGTGTTTGTGGCAGTGTTGGCGCTAACGCGTTTTAAATAACAGCGTTGCTGCTAACACGTTACATTTTTCGGTGACATAGTCACGTGCTCGTTGCTTTTTCAAAGGAGTTCCCGGTAACCTACCTACGTTACTCATTTCAGCTAACGGGTTACGCAATTACGTTAATGATTACATCTTCCCCCAAAACCTGGAAAAAGTTACACTTTCATTTTTTTCGCATTTCTACACTTCGTGTTACCTTAAGTCCAGACGCAGGTGATGCTACAAGCCAATGTGACCAATCAGACAGAGTTTAAAGGCCACCATCATGGTGTTCGCCGTGTTTTTGCACGTATCCTGTCATCAATATATGAAACAATCACAAACAAAGAGGCCCAGTGACTTGCGCTTTTGACTCAGCTTGATGAGTACCATCAGCTCGTAGCGCCGGCTGCGTCTGGACTTAAGCTGAAACGATGTATAGGCACCCGTTCACTGATTATCGCACTCCTTCCACATGTCTTGAAGATTTTGCCTGTCTTTTCCCCATGCGAAAGCCACAACGCCCGCGCCCTTTGTCCCAGTGTCAAAAAAACGTTGTTACCATCCAGTTATAAATAAACAAGTAACGCAAAAGTAACGTTCATTACTTTTAATCGGTAACGGTAACGCATTCCTTTTATATTAAAATGACGTAAGTCTCTAACGTGTTCCGTCATTTTCCAAGTAACGAGTAACGTATTCCGTTACTTATTTTTTTGGTAAGGCCTACAACACTGGTTTTTGGGCCGGTCAAAAACAAAGTCCACAAGGGCGCGTGGCGGAACTATGACGATTGCGCACGCAGACCGCCAGAAAGTGACATATTAAGTAGCTGTAATGTCGAGTAGAGTATGAAATACTACTTTCTCCCACTCAACAAAAAATCATAAACTAGCAAGGGTGATGCTTATTTGCAAATTGAATTGACCGGCATTTTGTTAAGGACAAACCTCAAACGCCAAGTTATGCCGGAAATGTTCACTTGGGTACACGCTATTTTAGGCCAGATTCAATCGGAGTACGAAGGTGCGTATAAGATTAGAGTGGACAATTTTGATCGCTCTTTTCTCCACGATTATTCCCCTGCATCACGGTGATAGGTGTAAACACGTTTATTATGAAAACATGCGTTGTGATTGCCGCTTAGTGTTTCTATTAAAAGTAGACTGCAATGGCTTGTCCTAAAACTTTCGTGACATTTTGAAAATATTATTGGTTTTACCTGAGTTGCGTCGTCATCATTTTTATTGTGAAGCGTATTTCATAAACTAGATTTCACGATATGTATGACGATGTGCCCATTCTATGATCTAATGCGCGGTAATTATTTCCCAAGTTCAAGAGCACAACTAGGGTTAAACTGTTAATACTGCAAAGCAAAGTATTTTAGGCGACCTACCAGACTGATAACCTTGCGATTCAAGTAAAATATATGCGACTGAGATAAACGGATAGATGCTGAGTTGTATAAACACGATTTTTGTGTGTTAATCTAGCTTTTGTTTTACTGTATTATTGAAATTAGGTAATGCAATTTGTTTATTTTTGGTACCTGAAAATAAAAGTGGATTGTACGAATGATAAAATTATATAAAGTTTCTCTCTACATGGTTGAAATAGTGTGTACTGTGAAAATAACGCGAAAAATACATTCTCAATTTAGCGGTTCAAACAGGTTCGAACCATTTTCTTGCTCTCCGGAACTGAACAGCAACAAAACCGAAAGCCGTGATCCCGAACCCGAACCGAACCGATAAAAATTTCAGTCTGACACACTCGTCTCCGCTGTAGACGAGAAATGTAGTGAGTGCAATACTATTAGCCTGAGGTGCTTAACGTAGATTATGCTGTAGCAATACACGAACGCATGCCGGTATAAGGCAGATCTATACGGGCAGCCCTCATCTCGAGGTTGTCCAGAGACGTTGCCGGTTTGTATCCAAATGATTTATCTACTCTAACGCTTGTGCGAAGAGTGGCACGTCATCTTACCTTGCTATTTGCCGTCTCAGAACAGAATGGGAAAAGACCCGCTATTGGTTGTTCCTATTGTTAGAAACTGCCGGCAGCAGTTTCATAAACGCGAAAAGTGGTGACATATTGCTTTTAATGTCTTTACCGAGTGTTTTTAGCTTCATCTTCGAACGAAACAAGCGGCAGTAAGTGTGAACAAATTTTCAAACGACAACATAAACTGTGCTGCGATTGACGACTACAGCAGTTACGTTGTTGAAAGATGTGCTTTTGGAGATTTGCGTTTAGTCGATGGGTTTAATATACATACTTAAGTTTACTTTGAGTAGAATAGTTTGTAGGTGATCGACACGTACAACCTATACGATACACAAATTTAGTGGAAGCTGTTAGGAAGCAGAGAGGTTAATCAGAAATATATTTACTGCACATAAAAAAAAATTACGCTGATTCAAACAAATAGCAAACGATAATAGAAAACCATTTCGTCGTTTACCCTGAGACTGGGGAGTTTTTAGAAGAGCAAAAGTGACAGTCACTTTTGCTCTCTCTAAAAACCCCCAGTCTCAGGGTAAACGACGAAATGGTTGACTTCCACCAGCTAGCCTGTACTATGACTCTTTTTGTCGATAAAAGAAAGTCAGACACGATATGTACGGCCTTTTTCAGTAGTATTGAGGCCACCGCGCGCGTGGCAGGAGCAGGTTCAACGCTCCCGTGCAGCGGCGCTCTTATTCCCGCTCGCTCTCAATAATCTTACAGCCAGCGAGCATGCTCCGGCCACGCGTGCGGTGGGCTCTAAACTTCTAAAAAGAGTACACCATGTTGAGGGACCCAGTCTCCAACCATCAGTTGCGATAACTCACGATCCTGGGACGGGCTGGTCTCCTGTTGGTGCAGTTCGCTTTTGTGATACGAGATGGCCATGTAGATGCCCCGGAAATTGGTGAGTTGGAGGAGACAGGAGCAGGACCAGCGGTTGCCGAACTCGTCACAAAGAGATTCCGGGACCAGGCATTTTCCTGGGGTCACCTTTTTAAAGCCTCTCGATAAAGTCGCTTTTTACAGGTACCGCCAACCATTGGTGTGGAAACGCGCAAGACACGTGCCACGAGCATGTGCTCCGCCGCCATTCGCTTCCAAAGGCCGCGGCAGATACGCGCCTCGTGCAATGGCGCATTTGATGCTACTCGCAAGACAAACCCAAACACATCGAGGGGCTTTAAACCTTTTGGCTCCAGCATCTACGCCCCCTCTCCCGGGCTCTCCTTTTTCGTTTCGCAAGCTCGTCCTTGCTTTCTTCCTTTTCTTCTTTTCCCGTAACGATCGTGATTGAGATGTTCTTTGGGAGATGTGTAAAAGGCGCTTACTTGCTGCCTCTCGTGCGCGGTAGTCGGTGTTTCGCGCCCTTAGCTGTTCTCGTGCCGAGGCTCCCGGTCTACTCAGCTCGGCGCGGCGCGCTTGCCGCTCCCGCACTTCCGACGGAGAGTGTATCTTGCGTGGTCTAGTCATGTAGGTAGGGAGGGGGGAACTGAGCGAGCGAAGTGTAGACGTTCAGGATGAACTACCAGAACCCCAACGCGGCGGCGGCGAGAGGAAGTCGGGGTGAGAGTGATGAGAGCATTAGCGTGTCTTACAATAGATGGCTTTGTATAGTGCGAGGGGAGATGGCGATGGGGAGTGTGTGATAGCGCGGCGGCGCTGCCACTTATTTTTTTTGGTAATCACGTGTAGTCTTACGTACGTAGAATATTAGAAGCATCAGCCGAGTCCCATGCTATTGCAAGTAGGGCAATATCGACTTCAGTAATTTTCGTCCACTAGTTTCGTTGCCCTCCAGCTTGGTCCATTCTTCGAGGTTCTGGGTTATTTCCCCGTCGCAGAGAGCGCCTGGTATAGGTGTGGCTCTGCTCAGTTTCTCCAGTGCTTCGGTAGGCGTGGAGCTTTGTCGAAGAAAGTAGAGTAACCGTATATGCTCCACTTGCGCAGCAGAGTACTGTAGCGCTCTCGAGTTTTTGACTCCAAGCACTGCGAGAGAAGCGATCGTTGCCCTCGCACAAGCGATGACAAAAGGTGGTAGTTCACTGCGCACGCCGCGTCGAGTTTTTCTAATGTTCGCCATGTGTCGTCGGTTGTTGTTTCGTCTGCATGCACACGGCCGCTTTGAAACAGCGCTTGCTTTATAAAAATTGCTTACCTACGCATGTCTATGTGGCACACACAATACCCAAAGTTTCAAGAAGCTTCCTGCTCGCCCGACTTTAGTTTAAGATCTACATTCCGCGAACACAGAGTGATGAGTGTGTCCGGCCCCAAACTCTGCGCTCCTCCCGACGGCGTCGGCGCCAGCACAATATTAAAATGTGGCGTATGTGACCCTTCAGGTAAGGCCAGTTGAACTAGAATAAACTTATACACAAAGAAAAGACTATTCGCACCGCCGGCGGTGTGCATGGTATTTTATTTGTGTGTATGTTCCGCGTTCATTGTCTTTTTTTATGTGTATGTTTATTCTAGTTCAGCCTGTTACACAGTATGTGACCCTTTCTCCGCCAATCAGGTGCTAGCGGCGAAAGGAAAAAGAGGGTGATACTCTGGCTCCGCCATTTATAGTTACTCTAAAAGAAAGCCCGGATTAGTGCGTGACCTGAGCGCACGACTCCGTCTTGAGCAACGAACGCCATTGCGCATCTGCAGCAGCCAAATTCACCTTTTGTCATATTCCAGAAAAAAAAAACACGAAAGTACAACAATACAACTTTCTCAATGCTCAATAGAAAAAGTCCGGAGAAAGGTTTGCACAGTGGCAAGACGGAGTCTTTGACACGGCGGACTCGCCGGTTTGTCTGTGACCGTGCAGTTGCCAAGCGGTGCTAGCAACTGCAACGGGCAAAACAAGAGAATTACCATGATAAACTTTACCCAAGACTGACATTAAAAAAATTTTGAGAGTGGCAGCAAAATAAATAGGCACAAACAACTCCTTAAAGTCAGATACAGATAATTTAATCACCCTCCTTATATAAACACACTACAGCGGCACCGAAATGTGCCTATTTGAAGGATTAAATAAAACCTTTAGCTGGGTTAAAAACGTTGCCGGTTCTTATTTTTCTTCTTTTTTTTACCGCTGTCAGCATTTTTTTTTCTCCTTCTACACCAGTCTTGGGTCAAATTAATTATGGTAAACTTCACCTGCTTGCCTGCATGCGCACTAACTGTAAAGAAAGGAAAAAAAAGAGACATCGCTTTAGTTGCGAGCTAGATTACATAAATAACAGCCCTGCTTCTGAAGTTTTCGCTCCGCGAATATGAAGAAAACAAAATAAAATAAATGTCTGCGTGGCGGATAAGAAAAAAGCGACGAAGCGCGCTCACTCTTATCCGCCATGTAGACATCTTTTCTGCGATGCCGTCCACGGGAAATCCAATATCACCGAAAGCAGTTCGCAGGCCTCTTATCTATGTAAGTTATTTGTAATGTTTTTATTTTTTTATTTGTGTATTGAACGTATGAATCGCATTTGCAGATTCAGTTTCTTCTTGTTTGGTTTTCCAGAACTTTGATCGCTACAATTTTTTTGACGAACTCTCCTCGTCCGTTCCTCCTGCAGATTTCTCGATCGACCATCCCATGATTCACAAATAGAGGCGAATGGTTCAGTAAGGTGAACTGGTTTTGTGTTGATGATAAAAAGAAATGTGGATATAAAGCTAACTTCTCATATTATCGAATAGACACGTTACACCGGGAGGAGAGGGAGAAAAATAGGCTCTCACAGTAACGTTTGTTATTTTGTCCAAGTGTCGGTTTAACGATCGCCCTGCTCACACAATGAGATCGTGTTTTCGAACATGTGCACCGGATCGCCGAGATCTCTACGCTGAGCGCACCAGTCTCCCCGAAGGAATGTGATTTGAGTTGCCGGTCTATTTTTCTGCCAAATCCATTAAAACTCCGGAATGTATCATATCTCACGGACGTATGTGCATGTCCGTTTATCATTTCGATACTCCCCAGCGGAGTATCTTCCACCAACGTTTTTTGTCTGCTTTTTTGAGGGAGGAGTGATGAATGAAAAGGCGGGCGGATAGTGAACACGGTTTGGTATTATTTGTTATACACGCGTCGGGACAAAAATGTCGCGGCTGTGTGGGGAAGAAAACCATTAAAGGGCATTGGACATTCGGTTTGCTTCTCAGATATTGGCGGCACTGGTTCAGTGCTGTAGAAGAAAAACTTAGCAAGGGCACGAATTTAGCGTCATTATAGTTAACTACCTGTGGTAGTTAAAGTACATCGCGCAGTATGGATCACAAAAGTGCACGCAGCCACCACATGTTCCTTTTTTTGTGTAGTACAAAATGGTCCCGGTCAATATTGTTACAGGGGATCACGGAGCAAACACACGTTTTTGTTTTATTTGTTTGCTTCAAGAAATAGCTGAAGCAAAATATGCATTAATTGTTACTGATATCATTCAATCCCTGGTCACACTGCTTTTACATCACACAAAAGACAGTCAGCATACAGATTCGAAGGCGAGTCACCGCGAGATCGGTGCTTCGAATGCCGCATGGCAATGAGTTGCACGCGGCATGCGAACCACGAATATTGCGTTCACACTTGTTTGCGGACTGTCTTTTGTGTGACGTAAAAGCAGTGTGAACCCGGCTTAAAGGGCGACTCCGCTCAATTCCGAAAAACTTAGGCTGACATGTGATTCCATTTCACAACGCACTACTAAACAGGTCTACGTCTTCGGATTCGCGAAATGTGAAATATTATTTGTGTAATCTTAATTTAAACATCAGCTGAAACCGAAACCGAAACTTCGGTTGCGTCAGGCAACATTGGTCTCGTGTCATCAGAGTCATGGCCACGTCACGTCGAACCACGTGGTCTTGTGACGTTCGTGGGGGCGAGGTACAGGACACGTGACGCGGGCAGGTCGCTTCGCATGGCGTGGACGGTGATGGCCCGGGGGAGAGGAGGAAGGGGAGAACACGAAAGAAGAGAGGGGAAGCGGAGAAACCGGACATGCGATAAACGCGCAGGGCAGCGCAAACTAGCGCATCCGCGTTACGGTGATCACGTGGACACCGTAGAGCCAACACCGGGAGGAGAAACTCATGACGTCATCGTTCAATTTCGCTCTGAGAAGTAAAAACAAACAAAACGTGAGAACGACGTAGTCATGCCTCTGACAGAGTGGTTCAACGTTGGCCGCTCCAACTCCGTCGCATTGACTGTGCTGACGATTGCGCCTCACGTCGCACGCTAGAGTTGGCAGATTTCGGCGACTTGGCTCATTTGAAAGTTTGCTGGCCAGTTTATTAAATATATAGACGGAATTAGATCGTAATATTTGACATGGGGTCTTCCTATACGATACTGAAGAGGGCTGCATAGTTTTCTAAATATGAAAAAGAAGTGGAGTCGCCCTTTAAGGCAGAAGGGTGACGTACTGGTCTAGCTGGTATGATGAGATGTTGAACATAACAGCACAGAAAGGACACATCCTTGTCCTTTGTGCGCTGTTTGTTCATCATTCAGGCAGCTGTGATGTAAGGGGAGGACAAAATCCCATCCTAATTTGGCACTAAGGCTTTTTTAATTTTTTGTTTTTGTTTTAGATATCAGTACAACAGACTGCTAATAAATTGTTTATCTATACTCTTAATTAATTTACTCTGAAAATTTTCGTAGCTCGAAATTAATAACGACACAAATAAAATAAGCAGGTTTACAGAGGGAATAAAAAACCGCAAGAGCATTAACCATAAATAGCGCCGTGCCAGAAGGAATTTTACCCTGAGTCTATCGACCTATTGCTACGGCCCATTGAATCTACGAAAGAAAATTGTGTGGAGATGTGGACATATCGGTTTCTTCTTGAACGACGCTTTTAAGTGCCACCGGCTTTTAAGAACCACATATATTCATCGTGCGCCATACACTCACGGAACTGCTGGCAGGAATCAAAGGCTGTGTATTCGCGACTCCAGCGAAATCGACGCCGCGTAGCGGCAGCGCCGAGAAGCTCAGGAGAAAAGGTCGTTTCAACTCTGTCGTCTGCTATCGCTGCTTGGTTCTCGTAGGAAGCATAGAAACAAACATCGTTTCCAGTAATTATTTTTATGATTCTGCCAAGTCATTCCTACACACTGACTAGAAGATGGTTTCTACCGTCGAAAAATCGCTTTGCTTTCAAATGTAACACTGATTTTACGCTGCAGTGCAGGGATATGCGTGCTGAACGACGAAAACGACCTCCTTTCGTCCGCCATTTTGCCTGAGCAGCGCACCCTCTATAGTTCGCTGGAGTCGCGAATAGCTCCAACAAGCTCAACCTTTTGCACATACCTTTTTTTGTTCAAGTCAACCAACAACAAAAGAATAGCAGCGATAAGAACGAAAATACTATGGCGCGCCTTTCTTTGTTTAAGCGGTACCGCTTACTGAAATAATGTGAAGTGATAAGGCAGGCGAGCTGGGATAGGTTCACGATTAATACTACATTCTCAGATGAAAGGAACGAAAAAAACATAGAAAACGCAGAACTCTCTAATACAGCTGCCCTTCGGGTATTGTGATTTTTGTCTTTGTCCTTTTCTAATCAAGCTCGGGAGCAGCACTGGCTAAGACGAGCTCCATTATAATAACAATAAACACCGAGACTAGAATAAAAAGTGGAAAGGGAAAACCATACCCTTTTTACCTCGGTCTCGGGAGTCTCCCCAATTATGTTCAAATTGCACCAGCTCTCGTTTGTTTACTTACTTTTTGTTCGTGTTCGTTTGTTCATTCTGCTAGTCAGCCATCTCATTCTTGGGTCTTCAGTATCTACCACAAGAACTTTGATCAGTTCAACTGTGAAAAATGATTTGCAAGCATATGACAGAGGTAAATATTCTCCAAATGTCCTTCAAAATATGATTAAATAACCTGTTTTAGTATAGGATACTTCTACAAATCATTCTGGCATTTGTGATTGAGAAAAATGTGTGTTATTGTGAATAAAGTCGCATGATCTATTGTAACAAGGGTAAAATTTGCCAAACTAAGAACACTTAGTCTTACAACAGCTGCGGATCTAGACATAAATAAAAACACCAGCGTCAGCGATCAGACAGCAGTGAATTTTAGCCAGTCGCATCATCCTCATTAACGCTTAGTTTCTTTTTCTCGTTGTCTATGGTATAATTTCTAGAACACGCCACCGTTCTTTCATCGGAGCATCCCTCAGAATGGCGATAAAAGGCGCTAGAGGAGCCGTTGGATAGCGACGCTGTTTGGTGCGATTCCGGCGGATGGTTGTGGAAGTGCTGGCGAAGAGGACGAGCAGTACTGGTGGCTGCAGAAGGAGCTGCGTATAGACCGGTGAGTGCCGAATTCACATCCGCGACTTCTTCACCGCCAGAATCACAGAACGTAAAGGCCTTAACCAGATGCCAAGGTTTCAGCATGAACTGACATCGTATTCAAAAATTATAAACGATTTTCGGAAAATTTTAATGAAAAAATATTGCCCCTTTTCGCCAGTTTTCGATTTCTGGCGCCGAGCTTCATGCTTTCAGAAAGCTCCGTGTGGCCGCCATTTTTCATTGACATATTAAAAATCCCTTATAACTTTTTTAATAAAATAACAGTTTGTTGTAAAACTTCGCCATTTGGTTCGGACCTGTAGCGCTAGTTTGGGTGGAGAAAGAGCATTCGGCGATGTGCAGTTATTTTTTACGCTGAGAAAAAAAGCATGACAATTTTTAGCGGGACACCGTCTATATTAAAAACAAAGACAGCAAAAACACCAGTCGGAGGAAGGTTTTTAGGCGGCTCAATACTGTTAGTACTTGTAACGAGCGCGTTGGTACGTGTATACTCCAAGCAGAAAGATTAAAGCAGAAAGAGGGCGAGACAGACGAGCAGACTCCTCCTGCCCGTGTGCGTTTCGTTCTCTTTCCGTTTTATGCTTTCTTCTAGAAGTATGACATCGAGCTTCTTCGCATTTTGCTCAAACAGAGTATTGGCGTTCATCACATTTTTTCGCCTATATTGTAAGCTGAATGAGAAATGCTCATTGAGGGAACCATCGAGTTCTAAAAGAAGAGCAGGTGAGCCGGCCATCGCCTCTTCGTTATAACAGTGAGGCACTTTGCACGTTCGTGAGACTAATGGCCTATTCGTCTGGGGCACACCGCACCCGTCGAGTGCAGTAAACTCTTTCCACTTTAGTACACGAAAGGCTGGCGGGGAGAGAAGGAAGCTCCCCTCTCCCTCTTGCCTTCCGTGTACCACGAACCGCACTGCACCCGTGCGGCCTAGGCTCCAGACGAATTGGCCATATTATACCTCATATATACACCACATTATGAGGATGTAAAATATGCTCTAGTAATCTAGTCGGCATGTCATTAAATTTCTAAAAACCCAAAATGGCAAATAAACTAAAGCGGAAGAGCAGGCGAGCAGAGTTTTTCTGGTTCGTTTAATTAAAATCACTGGCCGGGTCATTAAAGGAATACGGTATGTTTTATTTATTAACTTGTTAAGCGTTCATTATTGTCGCTGATGTCAATATGCACACCATATGAGCCATCAGAATCTGATTTAGAACGTTACTCTCAAATTAGATCAGAAGCATGAAAGGTAAGTGCAATCGCACGCATGCAAATATAAAGATAATGAAAAAAATACATTCAGAGAAGTTTACATTAAAAAACTTAATTACTGGCAGAACATTTGAAATTAGAAATATTGGTTTCAATTTTTCTTACTTACTTTCGACTACGCGTTTAGTTTTTTTAGTGTGTCTTTATCATATAATTCCTTTTGTCATAACATATCCCATATTCGTTTCCTTTTGTACATAAGAATCCAAATCCAGATTGTATCAGTGACCCAGAACCATGGAAAGTTATTTGTTCACGCTATTGACTGGGATCTTGTATTCCCCATTCCGCAGCAATTACAGCGTGCAGGGCCGGTCGGTGGATGACTCGATTATGATATTTAATCACATTGTGCCAGTTTGCTGCGAGGAGAAAATAAAGGAGGGGGGGGGAAGGGATATCGTCCTTCTTCCGAATTCGCCTCTGCGTAGTACACAACCTAAAAATAAAAGTGTATAAGAGAGTATTTCTTTTTTATTTTCGACGAATCTGCCGAAACGCTATCGGTTCTATTATGTTCGTCTCATTAAAAAGTCCGGACGGACTCGTTAATTAAAATCGATCGCGTTTGTGGCGTCCAACTGTCTCACTCTATGCCGCTCTCTCCCTCTCTCTCTAACGCGTGAAAAAGCTTCCGTCATCGGGGCTTTGAACCCGGAAATGATGACGAGGGATATCGCATTCCTCATCATATTTTCTATTCGGCCGCAAGGATTTGCTTGCGGCCATTGGCGCTATCAAAGCAGTCGTAGTGTCAGAAAGCACACTTCGAACCCCTCGCTCTAATCAACTACCGCATTCAAAGACCAGAGCTTGTGATGAACAGGGAAAGTTTGAGCCAGATAAGTCGTCATTGGAATAACATTGGGTTTCTAGGAGGGACTGTATTATTCATATGAGAACTAACATCATGCCAATAAAGTCCAAGCATGTGTTCTTCTCGAAATATGACAGTGTTATTGTTTGTATTGTAAGGGTCCTTCTTGACAACGTTTAATCCTAAATGAATCTTAAAAATAAAAAAATTCTCGAAACTTGTTTTTTTTTTAGAACACACCTGAAATCGCAATTTAAGAAAACGTGACCGTAATGTCACGTGCTTACACGTAAGATATTCAAAATAATTACTTATTACGTAATCTATAAGATAGCATCGGCGAGTTGGTTCCGCTCTAGTAATTTCCTTTTTTCAGTCTATTGCGTTTATCCGAAAAAAGGATATGTTTATAAAATTTCGACACAACCGCTATAACAGTGATCAAACTATAAGTCCGTAACTTCCTTTAAATTTAAAGAAAAACAAGTAATACCGCCGCGCGTTTCAGCATGTTTTAGGTGTACAGTGCCTTGCTTTTTGGCTTAAACCGGCGCTTTAGGCCAAAAATATTATTCCGTGATATTGAGACATATATCTCTCGAAAAATACGTTTGACTGTACGTGGTCATAAGGGGTAAAGTTTATATTGGAGCGCAGTTTTTGCCCCCTGATTCAAGATGTTTTGTCGTACACGTTCTAGTGTTCTTGATTTATTTATATAGACCGTTTTCGTGTAACGGTTGCCATGTTGAAATATGAGGTAGTTTGGTTGGGCGACAAAAAATAAAATAAATAGTTTACGCATAAGTAGAGTAAAAAGGATAGCCAAAAAAATGTCGAACTAATGCCACGAACCCCGTGATTATAGCGCCTTCCAAATGGCAAATAGTGATTTCCTATTTTTCCCAAGTCAGCTACGTGAAAATTCAACATAGCGACCGCCACAAAAAACGGTCTATAATATAATCCAGTTGAATCTTTCATGTCAAAACAATGTACTGAACCTAGAAAGGCATCTTTGCCTGAAACCATGATCGCAAGCTCAACTATCAAATGCTGAACACCCCCCCATCCCCAATTATACAGTTACTCTTAGAGTGGAACTGTAGCTAAAAATACTTTATCTCCAGAACAACTTCGCAAGTAAACGAAAACCATTGGGTGACATGAACTCCTTTAAAGGAATATTCAAGGCATTAGAAAAACAAAGACTACCGCGCGTAGTTTGTTTAAATAAATGACAGATAATTAATTGTTCCGCAACACACCAGCCTCTCTTCAAGTAAATATCAAAGAAAGTCGCGAAAATAAGAGCAGTTTGCAGAAATTATGATCTGCATGTAAAGATTGTTGCGCGCTAAGCAGCGGGCCGCAAATTATTTATTTACTAATATCTCCATTTATTTTGTTAGGGTCTTATCTTGTGCGCACTCCTAGATACTAAAGAAGAACAAAAAAACTAATTAGGCAAACTATTGCATCATCTTGTGGAGTCGATCGAAGTCGATTGGTTCCTTGAGGCGCTTGTGCGGTTCGGCGCAAACGTCGTGATTAAGGAGTTTAAGTAGATCGTTCAGATAACTCCGATAACTGTCTTCGATACTCCGCAGACAGATCTGCGCGTTCATCGTATCTTTATCAGAAGGTATCGGAAGGATCTACTTGAACTCCATATTGCGTGTTGTGTGTTCATATACTCTTAGAAATGCCTGCGCGTCTACATAACTGCAAAACATTCAAAGAGACAGTCTCTGCGATCTACGGAATCAGCTCAGCGAATGTTGAGGCGGAACATCCGTTTAGACCTTAAAAATGAAGTCTGCGCTACAGCGTTACGCAATGCAAAGCGTCATGCTTGCATTTCGTAATGCCAGAGCGGATGCATTCCCAACGCTCGAATGGCTGCGATGGCTGGCAGCGTCCACTGCGGCTCACCGTAACGTGGAATGGAGCACGGTGTTGTCTAACGGCCAATGAAAAATCCAGTTGTTTACGACTCGATTCGCGCCAACCTCGAGTGGATGGAGGGAGAGAAAATAACAACCACATTTATACTGCAACATGGCGAAAACCCGAACACGAACAGTCAAATAAAGTACACAAAGCACACACTGACACGAGTCTTTTGTTTGTTAGCCTTTTCTCTCTTTCTTTCATTTTATCTCTAGTCTCGAAACTTCGCACATTTAAAAATTTAAGGGCCCACCTATTTGTAGACTGTTGCTTACCGTTTATATTTTGTTCTCCTCCTTCATCGGGAGTACGCCATGCCTTTGTCGCACAAAAGCGTATAGTAGTTGCCACCATCAATCAGAAGTGAGCAGTTTGTTTAACAAAGTATCGAAGGGTCGCTGGAGTGAAGAGTCCGGAGCGTCTCCCGTCGTCGCGACGACGAAACCACTCGGTGAGTTCGCGTGTGTCCACGCCATCTCTCAGCGAAACTGCGACGCCCGACCGAACCGCAGGGCGATAAAAGTGGGCCTTAGCCCTTTCTCATGCAGAAACAGCGTTTATTCGCCACATGCCACGCCCCTCGCCGGCCGCGCGCGCAAAAGAAAAAATGATTGCGCATGTTTTATGGGATGAGACCCCTTAAAAGAGTTCTGCGTGCAAGCCGAAGCGTAGCAGCTTTGGCAATTTCCCGACAAACGAATGGCCTCGTTTGGGGTATAGAACCTGGGAGAGGTTTCTAGCCAGTGGTGGGCGTTGCAGCATGCGTCTATTTTATGCATAAAAAAATGGAACAGTGAAAAAAAAAGTAAGTTGCAGATAACAAGGTGTGGCAGTATTGCCGAGTGAACGAGATTATAAGAACTGACAGCTTAAGAAATTCGGAGCGTGGTGGTTCCTGAGCATCTTATTGACGCTCCCGAGTAAATCAGATTGCTGCATACGTTAATATGAACGTTGATGAACAAATCCTGAAGCAAGGTGGATGAACATAAGCCACGCCTTGAGCTTTTTAAGTAGTCAGTCGCTCGCTCTTTGGACTCTCTGTTGGGAGTGCGCGCGATACACTCCCAGCACCAATCACTGGTCTGCGTGAGAGATAGAAAAAAAAATGCTCCACCCCTTTAACTGCTAAAATCTTTGGAGCATGCTATCGATCGCCATTCTCTGTTACGAAAACTCATTAATTATAGATCAATATTTAATTTGCTCACGTGTCATCGGTGAGTATACATTTAATAACATCCTAAAGTATTAAACGCGCAGATAAACAGAAAGCGCGAAGCTCTGCGTTCTCTAGTGCGTCGCTTCTATCCGTCCGACCGATGCGAGCCGCTATTGTCGGAGACAACATTCGCTGGTACGTATTCCCAAAAGAAGTGAAGAGTGTGCGTGCGTAGCTTTGAGCAGCACGCAAGATGCTCGAGTGCGCATCTTTGACACGTCTTCCATTGTGAGCGCTTGCGAATTGTCCGCGGTATTATACGCGACGCCCTGATTCACGGTTCCGGAGTGCGGGCAGGATCCATCCCGCACGGCGGCAGCAACAGGGCGCCGTGCAGGGAGCGAGAACCCCGTCGAGTGTCGAAACTTTCCGAACGCGCATACACGCCCTCACAAAAACAATCACGCGACGAAAACAGGATAACGAAAGCGCGAATGCCAGATCCCAAACTGGGGCGCATTGGTTTCCATACCTAGCAGCATAATGTCTCCCCCCCTCCCAAAAAAAAAAAAAAAAAAAAGAAGATGCATAGCTTGCATTTGGAAGCAGGTTCACCTTCTTTCTCCGCCTCCGGTCTATCTCGTTCGGTATGCGCTCCCGATCGTGCCGACTGAGTAATGCGGGGCACAGGCTTCGCCGCGAGCAAACTTGAACCAGAGGGCAGAGTACGAACTCGGAGGTGCATACGTACCTACCGCACCGCGATGCAATGGGAAAAATAATCACTGTCTTTTCTTCATCAGTTTAGCTCATGAGGTAAGCGAGTGGTATCGCAAATCCTAATGGACATGCGTTCTCAGTGGCGAAGAAAACGCTCCCCCCCCTTCATTTCAATCTTCCTTGCCACTGAGACCGCATAATCCTGGAAGCATCCCAGCGATCGCCATTTTATTGGTGAAGCTCATTAAAAGGAGACCAATAATTGGGTACTATGTGGTGCAGTATACGACACACCTAGGAGTTTCTGAAAAAAATACTTTCCTGCAGAACACCAGGAGCAATGAGGTCAACTGACGGAGTTAGGCAAATTACTATACCCGACGCCAGCATTTTTTTTTTTTGCGACGTTTTGAATGCAATTTTATTTTAAGTCGCGACGCACGACTTTCACACACAGCACAAAACACTACAACCACCTTTCGGTTTAGACAAAAACCATCTATACTGCTTGAGGTCACACATTTCAGTGTTGATAATATACCTAATTTGGCATAAGGGTTTATTCGTGGCTTCTGAGTAACTTTTTCATCGTAACTAAAAAGAAAATAGAATCTTAATGGTAATTGTGAAGTTTCTTTCTCTACCTCGTTTTTTAGGAGAACCCTGACAAAGTCAGTCCATAGTCATTACTGCTATAATTGTTTAAAGAAGAGAGTATCATAAGCAAGAAATTGTCAGGGCAACGTAAACATTGAGGGAAATATGTACAAGAGTGTGAAAAGTTATGCACGCGCTTCAGGAGTGGCGATTTCAATATTGTAGAAGGACTGGAGGCCAGATTCCCCAGGGAAACTGACGATGATAGTGGTAGAGGCGCAGTTTGACGAAAGCTTAGCCTTGACCATGTAAGAAACCGAGTAAGCGCTTAATGTGAACCAGCCGAGTTCAATCCACAGGCTTTACGCGATGATTAAGATGAAGAGCCACGTCAACATTTAACGTTTTTGATATGGAAGAAATGCAAAGGACTAGTATCCACGTTTCAGGAGAGGAATGTAACCGGCAACTAAAAGTTAAATTTGACAATCACAAAAGCAAAAATACAGGTGTAGACGCGGAACAAGGCACCATATTTATACGAAAGTCATACATTTGTGGTTAAAATGTATTGGTCCGTGTCTGCTGGGACCAGGAAAGTACACTCTAACACAAGGCTACGGCATCCGACTCAAATGGGTAAATTGCACAGCACACAAAATTGGCACGACCACGCAGGGCCCCATGGAAAATAAATATCTTCCTGACATTGGGCTTGGGAAGACTTGTCGCAACAGCAGTACTCGCCAGATGTTGCTACATCATAAGACTACTTATTGTTATTCAATTAAAAATGGCTCGTCTGGTCAGCACATCAGCGAAACCTCAGCGGTGAGGAAAAACGGTCGTTGGTTCTTCCACCTCAAAGCTGACGCTCTTTTACAACCATGGACTACATCTGCTTTCGAAACGCTGGCACAAGTTTGATTAAAGCTGTGGAGTGTGCACAAAAATACGTAGAAAGAAATTTCAACGAAATCATACTGTCTCTCACGTATCTGATATATAAGGGCAGAGGTTTTTAAGACAACGCCTCCGACTGGACTGTGCGCGCATAAGTATCGTGCACCCGTCAATATTTTTTTGACAAAGTAGTTTTTTACGGCTTTTTTCATCTATCAGTTGCTCCAGATTTCATGCAATAGCAAATAACTAATAAGATCAAATACTGCGCTGGTTAGACAGGATGACGCGGCGACCGTTCTTCAGGCGGGTCCTTTTGTATAGGTAGGTACCTACTTGGTGTCGGCCCCACTCGTGACGGTCACTTGAGTAGATCAAGGAGTGATCCCCGAAACTCGAACAGCGATTTGCCCATACCACCAGTGCCTCTGCCTCCCTCTTTGTCCAAGCGCCTGACCTATGGAATCCCTCGACAGATGCTGCTCGCCAGGCCCCGACTGTTGACGAATTCAAAGTTTTGTTGCGGAATCACCAGTAGCCTTACCTGTCATTGGTTTTGTAATATCCCACCCCTGTTTATATATGTTTCCTCTTCTCCTCTCATTTCACTCCTTTCACTCATCTCATTTCACTGATTGCCGAGGAGGCAATCAGCATATCCTGCATGGGCTTCAGCCTTTTGATTGCCTCAGGCTCTCGGCCTTACGGAAGTTTGAGCCAATAAAAAACTTTGAACTTTTGAACCTTTGAACCTTTTTCGTTGACGTGCATCTTTCTCAGCTCAAACACGTCGTTCTGAAGAAGTGCGCCAAAGTTGGCGCTCGCTTGCCTTAGCTTCCCTCCACCTTCGGCGAGGAGGCACCCATCCACGAACGCGTCCTTGTGCGTTCTTCGGTGTAAATAAATAAATAAATAGATGAGTAAATCAATCAATTAGAATGCGCAGTTTCCACATGAAAGGACATACACCGACGGGCGCTTCTGCCGTCCTCCGTGGCTCCAAATAAATATATCCAATAAATGCGTCGGAACCTTCCGTTGGAACCTTTGGAATTTCCATATGAAATCTGTATTTAGGGTGATCCGGGGCTCCTATATATCCGTATACATATGCAATACGTCTGCGGCTCATGGCATTTTGTTTACGCTGGGAAACGAGGCGGTGTGAGTCCTCAAAAAAGCCAGGGGAGGGGGTGGGGGGCGGCGGAAAATTACCTCATTACATGGTTGAGTCATCGATAACTACCTTAAACGTCATTTATCGCCCCCTACCCCCCCCCCCCACCAAAAAAACCCACAAAAAACAACGTATTTTATAGTCTTTTTATAAAACAAAAATGGCGCTAAATTAAAAACAAATTGCGCTATACTCGCATTGAGAGTCTCGTTCGAGCGATTAAGAAACCCGCTTCCATTAGGGATCGTCTTCTCAAAATAAAAGCTTAATTAAAAAATAACTCGTAATTCAAAATGAGTCTCGAGAAGTAAATATTGCTCCCGTTGTAAAAAATTTCTGTAAAAGGTTAATTTTTTTTTTGTATGTGTGCCATACATATTCGATTCACGCACTTCCGAAAAACGTAAGTTTGAGAGTTGAGTGTCCCTTTAACCCATCCGCGTGTTTTCGTACCGTACCATAGGTGCACCACACCATACATGGTGAGCATTACGCCAAGAGTGCCGTCGCGAGGCTATTTGGTACCAACGCGAAAAGCACACCCGCTCCTCATACACTTCAGGGCAATTTGAGGTCATTCTCCCCGCCTCAGTGTCTATAACTCTGATTAAAACACACCATCCAATAACTGCCCTGGTACAAACGAAAATGTTTTTTTTTTCGGCATCCAGCTTTGTGTAAATAACCTAGCCCGCCGTTTATGTTACTTTTAGTTGCGGTAAAGCTACAACTTTTCTGGATTCGTTTTAATTTTCTCACAATAAAGGAAAAGAGACGTTAAGCACAAATACGTACTTTAAAATTCTCAACCGCACTTTCAAAACTTGTGTATGTTTTGATACATAGAAATATCAGATATTTAGACGAATCTAAATTGCACGCCTCAAATTTATGTTTTGATAAAAAAACACAGCTTCTGACGTCTTTTACGTGCAGTAATGTAGTCTGAAATGGTCACATTACTCTCAATATACACATTTTATTGCCCATATTTTGAGCTCGAGTACATTATATTGTAAGCAATGTTTTCTTTTTCTTTTTTTTTTGCTATTTTCACTGACGTGTACAACGTTGTACCGGAAGGCTTGACTTCGAAAAGCCGTCTATATCGAAATGGACGCGAAGAATGATTCCGATGAGCAGTGCTTCTGTTAACGACGGAGTTATCTTCTTCCCTAAAAAGGAATCCTACATTCCAACGCAGCAAGGAATCCCAACTTGCTTTCGGTGTAAATGCACTTTTCGTGTACACTGAACAATCCCCCTTCAATTTACTTTACAGACTCGAGTTCGCAGCGAGCGATCCAACTATAACTGACGTTTTTTTTATTTATTTTATTTTATTTTTCTGTGCCTCTCCATCCCCGCCATTAAAAAAGGACAGCCATTTGTCACAGGAGTTTTCGACAAGAAGCAGCGGCAGCTCTGCCGCTCTCCGGTCGCACCCGCCGTTTTTTTTATTTTATTTTTTATTTCAGAAATAAATTATAAAACAAAAATAAAAAGCGGCATGGCCGTAGAATATATATACATATTTATATATAAAACGTGCTGAAAACCTTTGCGTAGACTTTTAGAACATGCTCTAAAACTACACAACGGCTCAAGTACGTTTACTTTCGTTTGTACTTTTCGGCGTCCTGTGCAAAAATGTTGTCTCTCAATTTCTTCGTTTCTCTCTCTCTCTCTCTCTCTCTGTCTGTCCTTATGTGTATATATAAATATATAATCGGAAATATGCAGATGAATGAACCGAACTTGATCGAATGAGTAAAAGTTTTACGAAACCACCGGAAGTCAAAATAAATGGCGGAGCCAGGATTTGAACTCTGGATTTCCACTGTACGGGCAGCTGTACTTACCACTCCACCAGACCACCTCGACATTCTGTCGTTTCCTATATGTCATATTGATGCACAAGAAACAAAATATATCCAATCAGGTGTGTTATGGAAGCACACGCCGCCGCGTGGAACGTGATGTGATGCTTGCTGGCGCGGGCTACGCGCTCATGGTGCTCCAGAAATCCTCTCACTGTTTGTATCGTCACGTGTACATGTATCATGATTTGTTTATGGGCTTTAGAGACACGGCATCATCATCATTTTCGAGAATCAAGAACCACGTTTGAATATATCGTGGGCAGCTTTCATCGTCGTACGTAGTCTCCAAAAAGAAATTAATCGAGAATATGCAGATGAGTGAACCGTACTCGATCGAATGAATCAAAGTTTTACTAAACCACTGAAAGTCAAAATGAACGATAGAACCAGGATTTCGCACTATGGGCCTCTCACTGTCCAGGGGGTGTGCTAATCACCCCACTGCTCCACTTTGACTTTCTTATGTTTCCTATTCATCTTATTACTGCAAGAGCAACAAAATGTATCCAATCAGAGGTGTTCTGAAAGCACACGACGTCGTGCCTCTTGATTTTCCTAGATGATGAAAACACCGTATCTCTAATGCTCATAAACAAAAAATATTACATGTACATGTGAAGAGACAAACAGCTACATGATTTCTGGATCACTAAAAGAACTTTATCTTCACTTGAACAGGGAACTAATTTTTCAAAAGAGTATTGTCTTGCCTGTTGCACTTATCACTTCCCGTAGCGACCGAACTCTGGTACGGAAAACACGACACAAACTATATCGGTTAAGTTCTGCCTGCTGGTACCTGTGTTGCCACAGTCGAGAACGCATCAATACCATTAGCCACACACCATTCCATTCATATTCATCACATACAAAACTCCACATGCTCAAAACTGATTCTCTCCATGACACAACTGAATCTCGTTTACCAGTTTCCAAGCGTGATTCCTTAATAAACATCCTTGATGACTTCGAGGATTTATTTGACATCGATTTGAAACCTTTAGGTGGCACCCGCACTGTACAGTATACTATGGACACAGGAGATGAGCGCCCATTACGGAGTCGTCTTTATCGCGTCTCCCAAACGGAAATATACGTTATGCTAAAGCAGGTTAACCACAGGCTACACCAAAACATAATTGAAGAGCATTCAAGTCCTAGGTCTTTTCCGGCTGTAATACTTTAAAAAAAAGATGGTTGCTGGAGATTCCGTGTTGAGATAAGACGTATAAACATCATCACAGAAATTATACATTTATCTTTGCCACGTATAGATGATGCTCTTGATACATTGCGTGGCGCAAGATACTTTTCGTCGATCGACATGCGGTCAGGATATTAACAAATTAGTGTGGACGAGAAAGATCGAGAAAAAACGGTGTTTGTTTGCATATCTTGTACCAATTCCGCGTAATTCCTGATGTCTTGTATCTGATTATTGTACCTGATGTCATGTATCAATTCCGCGTAATTCCCGTCTGGTTTTGCAATTCCCCCGCAAGATTCGAAAGAATGGTGGACGCGTTATTGCGCGTCGTTTAAGTAACATGTTTATGTTATCTAGACGATGTGGTAGTGTACTCAGCACCCCTTTGATGAGCCCTTATCTCGACTTCGCACAGTCTTTATGTGTTTGCGAAGTGCTTTCCAGGCAGTTAAATTCCAAGAAATGAAGGTGTGCCTCTATAACGCTCACGATTCTCGGTTATGTGGTCGATATGCACTGAATAGCGCCATAACTCGATAAATAGCTGGCGTCTTTAATTTTCCGCGTCCGACGAACACGAACACATTACGGTTCTGTCTTGGTCTATGCTCGTATTTTCGTCGTTTTATCCGTCGTTTCGCCAATATCTGTGTTCTGCTCAACTATCTTCATAGAAAGGACGTACCGTTTGTATGGTGTGAGACACAAGAGAAGGCATTTGTCTCCTTAAAATCAGCCTTAATAACTAGACCTGTAGCAAAGCATTTTTCTCCAGCAGCCGATAAAGAGATAAATTCAGACGCCAGCGGTTTCGGCCTTAAAGTTAATTTAGTTCAAAGCGTCATCATGGTCGAGGGTAGGTAATCGCTTTTTCTAGCCGCTGATTATCAAACGCCGACCGGAACTATGTAAACAAAAAAAGAATGTTTAGTTATAATTTGGTCAATCACAAAGTTTCGGCCTTACATATTTGGACGGCCAAGAGTAATTACAGACCATCATGACTTGTGTTGGCTGGCAAATTTCAAGGATCCCAGCGGAAGTGTTTTTTTAAACAGACTTTTTGGGACAAGCGGGTCACGAAACAAATCTTCCGCGAAAGAAGAAATTTTTTTAGCAATGTTTACGCCACAGGACGTAATTTAGTCGGAGCCACAACTTCTCCACATTTGAAACTTGAGCTCTTTCGAGGCGCGCGGAGTGGCTGTTATACGTCACTCCGTAACGTATAGCAGCCACTAGGTGACGTATATTACCAACTTTGTGGCGCGCGATTTTAAACGGACGAAATAGTCACAAACTAAAATCAGTCTCGCGCAGTAAGTATTGCCGTAACAAATTTTGTTTGTGGCGGAAAATTTGTTTTGTGACATGCTTGTCCCAATTAGGCTGTTTAAAAATGCTCTCTTTTTTATTTGCAGTAACCCTTTAAGATGCAGGAAAATAACGTCGCTATCTACAACAAATCCGGCAGGAAACCCGAAGCACCCGACTGTCTGTCCAGAAATCCAGGCAGTTCTTTCCCTGGAAACGACCGGGCTCTCGCTGTTGCCGGCCGCTCAAGTCGCAACTTCGATTTCAGCGCGGAACAATTCAAAGACCTCAAACTAAAGGATATCATTACTACACTTCAAAAACATTCCCCTTTTCCAAAAACAAAATACCGAGAAATCCAATTTTATAAATACGAAAATTACATCTTATATTGTAACAATTATCAGCCACACTGAGCTGACCTCACGTTTGTTGCTCCAAAACAACTTCAAAAGCATAATCTCTTTATCTTTCATGAAGACCCCACCGCTAGCCACATGGGAGTTTTCAAAACATAATGCGTGCAAGCAACCTGCTTTACTTGCCAGGCATGTATCGTGATGTCTTCAAATATGCCACTTTCTACGAAGAGTGTCAGTGACGCAGAATGTCCGCCCAGCCGCGGGCTCGTCACCTTCATAACCTGCCTTCGACTCATTACATCTTTGAGTGAGTAAACATCGACTTCCTTTGACCTTTTCCTGCAACGTTTTCGGGCAACCGTACGGTGATAATTGCGATCAATCATTTCTCGCAGTAAATCGATACATGTGCCCTACCCCATGGAACAGCGACAGAGATTGGTACGTTTCTTCTTTTACACGCCATTTTACGTCATAGGGCACCTTGACATCTAAGCAGTCATCGTGGACTTGCTTTAATGCGAAAACCTGACCTGTCCCATGGAACAAGCCGACGACATGAGCTTTGAAGCCGCGCCAAACGGCACCTTAAATCCTTTTTCCAAGTGAAGCCAGCTCCCAGCTATAAAACCACGCGAAGAGCCTAGCCAAACAGTGCCTAGTTTCCCCAATCGCAAAGCAGCGGAGTAAAGTTGATGAATTTCAGCTTCGGTCAAATTGGCTGGCGCGCGTCGACGAGGCTCCCATTGGCCGCTGCGGGTCAGTTTCAACAACCGTCATCCCATGGCGCTGAGTGTCCGCGAGGCAGCGGCTCCACCACTCCACGCCGGAGGTCAGCGCGCCGAGGACAGCCCGCGCGCTCGACCATCGACGCAAGTACGCCGCAGATGAAACAAGGGAGCGAAAGCGCGGCGTGCACGCTTTCGCATTCCCAACTCATAGGAAGTGCTTTTTTTTGCGGGTTCTCCAAGACCTTTTGAATATTTGTGCCACCGTCTGCACACACCATCGACCGCTTACCATCCCCAAACAAACAGGAGGGTGGAAAGATTCATTCGCACCATTGACGGTATGCGTTTCATGTATGTAGAGGCAGGTCAACGCCGCGGTGACGCCATACTCCCATTTGTCACATGCGCCCACAATAATGCAGTTCATAACACAGATGGCTACCCACCATTTTTTTCCTTTATAACCGTTCGCCCACATCACCCCGAGCACACTTTTCGCTCGCCCAGACAACGACGTCCACCTTTCGCTTAATGTCGCCGAAATGTTGTGTCGAGCACAAGAAGCGCGTCAACTTATTCGGCTGCGTTCTCCCGCTTCGCAGCCACGACAATCCCTACGCTACAACGGCACTCATCGCCCTATCACTTATTCTGCTGGCTACTAGGTTTGGATTTGGGTCCCAGCCAGACAGCAAGGCCAAGCAACCAAGTTGCTTAATCGCTATGTGGGCCCCTACATAATTGTCTCCTGAATCTCTGACGTCAGGCACAAGGCCGAACGTTTGCAGCTAGTGTTTGACCGCCACCGAGCGTTAACATTCATTGTTCACGGTATTCGCATGAAATCACACCCTTTGCACCATAGCACCGTTGATCATTATTCTCCACCAAAACTCCGGTCGAGGCGACCTACATTCTTTCCCTGGCTAATGCCATGAGGAAAAGGAAGACCGGCTGGTGCAGGTGACGTGGCATTGTAAGCAGTGACGAGATTGCGGCGGAGAGTTCGAATTACCCCCCCCCCCCCAAATTGAACGCCCAGATGTCTCGTCTATAGCTTCCAATGTCCGTAACAATATACATATATATTATCCAAAGTATGCAGGTCAACGAACCGTACTTGATTGAATGATACGCTCTACGAAGCCACCGAAAGACAAAATCTCTCGAGAAGCAGGCATTTGAACACTCCGGGTCTTCCAATGTCCGGTAGGGTATGCAAACCACTATATTGCTCCGCCATGCATTTCTGGCGTTTGTATGACTTATTACAACAGATATACGAAATGTATCCAATCAAAGGTGTTCTGGAAGGACACGCCGCCGCATGGTACGCGGTACGACGCTTGCTGGCACGTTGTACGTGCTGATACTCCAGGATTCCTCTCACGGTTTGTCTCGTCACGTGTACATGTATCCTTCTTTTTTTTTGAGCTTTAGAGTTACGGTGGTATCATATATGCGCGAATCAAGAGCCACGTTTGAATACATCACGGGCACTTTCATCATCGCACGTGGTCTTCAAAGAGGAAATCATCGAAAATATGCATATAAATGAACCGTGCTTGATAGAATGAAACGAAGTGTACGAAGCCGTTGAAAGACAAAATCTTTAGCGGAGCCGGGACGTTAACCCCGGGTCTTCCAATATTCGATCGGGTATGCTAACCACTGCACCACTCTGCCTTGTCTTTCTGGCATTTCCAATATGTCTTTCTGGCGTTTCCAATCTGCATCCAATCATAGGTGTTCTGGAAACACACGCCGGCGCGTGACCCTCTGGGGATTAGTGCCCAGTGCACATACACTATTGGACCTCACTTTCCTCCCCCCTCCTCACAACGCTTATGATGATGACTCTGGGGATTGCGCCAGAGCTTTTGCTCACGTGCTCATGGCAACTTTCGCGTCACCGCACGTCAAATCCTGACGCTTCTTCGGCAGCGAAACTTTTTCTTCGCATGGCGTGCTTTTTCTGAGTTGGTTGTTGAAGTATTCCGCTGCCGTGATTGCCGAAATTCGTCACGCAATACGTTGAAGTAGAATTTTCCTGTCTGAGATCTCTCGACCACTTCAGCCTCAGTAAACGACGGGCTGCAAATCTCTAATTGATGCATGCTAGCTTAAACAAAACGCTTAGAAGGTAATTAGTATATCTTTGTTAATTAAGTATCTAAGGAGCACTTCACACTTGCGTCTTTACGCCCGTTACCGTGAACAACAGAATCCCGAGTAATCGTGTCTTTTTTCTAGTTCAATTTTTTACATACTCTCACTCTTACGTCAAACACCCAATATATATATATATATATTACACCGTCATACCTGAAGAAAGAAAAAAATCCAAAACGGGGCGCGGCTAAATAAAACGACGAGGACCAGGTTCTTCCCGCACACACTGTAACTGCGCCGCCGCGCAATCTACCACAAAAGGCAATGGTTGCAAGAGAAGCAAGCCAGGCCCACTCCTGCACTTCCAGGAATTCGATTTCGCCGGCGCATTTCTCTTAGCCGCAGTTACTTGATCCCCTCTTTCGCTCTTCTTTTTCTTCCCTTTCATTTTCACTCTATCAGTCTCTTCCCCTTTTCTCAATACCGTCTATACTCCAAACGAAATGTAGAAAAAGCATATTTAAAAAAAAAGAAAGGGAAAGTATATATACCGTTCGAAATCGGGTAACTCTCAGCTGATCTTCTGTCCAGCGGTAGACGCGGCTCACTCGCTATTTTCGGTATGCTGCAGGAGACTGTTTTATTTTCAGTTGGACTTCTTTACTTCAACTGGCGTTGGAGTCTCACCTCATTTTTCATTTCTTCGGGGCCGGTATTTGGTGTTATACTGGGCCTGCGCATCTAGAGCCGGAATTTGTTATTTCGCGGAAGCTACTTACTTTATTATTGGCGGGTGCTTGTATTTTTGTCACCTTCTAACACTACAATGCACCAAGTTCTAAGGGGTGATGTTTTTTTTTCTTATATTTTTTTAGTGTATTTGTTTTTTCAAGGCATGAAATCGGAATGTGGGACGACTCGCCATTTTTCTAAGTGAATGCCAGTTGTTCGAGTTAATGAACGTCACGCTGCACTGAGCACACCTTTGAGTCTGAAGACAACACCCCCCTCCCCCCCCCCCCCGTAGAAAGAGAGTGAACGTCTACCAATCCTGTAAAATTGTATTATATTAAACGCAGTTTGAAACAGACAGCGGGGGAAAAAAAGCCTCGCTTCGCACGTTTTTTTCTTTTTAAATTTTTAATAGATAAAGCTTTTTTTATTTTTTGTAGCTTCATCAGATGTGTTTATATCCCGATTCTCATATGTCACGTACCCAGGATCACGAGGGCACTATGTTAAATTAGAAAAAAATATAAACAGACATCCGTGATCGCAAGCAGGATCAAGATATTCCCAAATAAACAGTAGTACACCGAGCATTGGCTGCACGGCACGCTACGTGTTTCTTTAATACCTTACGATGTCAAGTGTTCTACGCCGAGTATTGCTCGACGAATATTGAACCTAAGAATATTAGGTATTACGACATCGTTCTTGCCTTTGGCCTCCTGACGCTGTTTCTTGCACGGAAGCATAACTCTAATATATAGAAATGTTTCAAAATGCGGAGTATATTCCCGAACTCCATATTGTTTGTCGTTGTTCGGCGCGCGTACTCAGCTCCCAGAAGCCGGAGTGTCGTGCTGTTGGTTGTCACGATCCTGGCGGTTGGTCCTAGAAATACTAGCGAAATGCAAAGGGGAACATAGGTGTCGCTGTCGTCGCGGCGTCTCAACTGCTGTCTGCCGAAACTTCAGTGAGCTGTCTTGCTGGAGAGCGCCCTGCAGCGGAACACTCGTCTGTCGCATATAGCACAGCTGTTGGGACGCCGCAAGGGTCGCTACCGGCGACAGCAAGATCGTCATTAGGCGGAAATTGAGGGATCGCGTTATAGGCCGCTTTGAACAACATCAGTCAGAGACACGTTTCAAGCACCATACCTTAACTGGAAAGGCTACATAATTATGCACGTACAACATGCATCCCATTCCTCCCTATCGGAATCACGTTGTTCTCGGGAGACGATAGATGGAGGTCAGTTCTGAGCGTGCACTGCAGATAGCGAACTGCAATATGGCATCCCGCAAATACCATAAACAATGTTGCATACGTTCTACTGAGATTTCGAGTTTACTATATATATTTATTTTTTATTTTTCATTCTCAAATTTACTTATAAAATATTATGGGCCATTAACTGCCATGTGTAAATGAATTAGGAATTCCCTTATTTATAATCCCTGTACTGATGGGGGCTCCAAAAATATTATATATATATATATATATATATATATATATATATATATATATATATATATATATATATATATATATATATATATATATATATATATCTGCTGGTTTTAATATTTGTCTTCAAAACAAATGATCTTTTACCTCGTCTGTTCAATTA
Organism: Ixodes ricinus; assembly: GCA_037355805.1. NCBI lineage: Eukaryota > Metazoa > Arthropoda > Arachnida > Ixodida > Ixodidae > Ixodes > Ixodes ricinus. The sequence continues at coordinate 114,707 of JAZHYW010006890.1, forward strand.
GTGTATACCGGAATTTCCGATTTACACGGTGTATTCTCAAAAGAGTGTGTATTTGAAAAGAAATCTTTCCGGCAAAATGTCCTTTTACTGATCACTAGCTTAAGCGATCGCCGTTTTTATTCCTCAAACACTACAAAAGATTCTACACTCAAGGAGTAAAAAAGTGTTTTGTTCAGAACGTAACTGTTGAAGACAGTCAAACACTCTTAATATTAGAACCAAAACTTAAGAAGCGTAGTTCAGTCTGGCAAAGTAGAACTTGTATGTATAGAGTAGACTATATAAAAGAGGTGATTGGGTGCTAGGTGACTTAATATCTTGGGTGATAAGCTGCATCAATATTAAATTAATTTTTTTTTACTCGAGTCTAACATGAATTGACGACGAGGACTCATCAGCCTACTATATATTATGACTAATAAAAGTTTCAGGAGCTGTAACCGCGTGTTTATCAAATATAATATTAAATGTTAGTTTTCTTCGACAAATACGTGTCGTTTTGGTATTCCCCCATTCTTCACACTAACTTGCTTGAGAGCTCTATTTCATACAGCGGCTTGATAATTTTGACATGTACGTTTACTTTGTACTCATGACTTGCATCCAGACGCGTTGTGCGTTTTGTTTCTATTTTGGGCGTAAACGAGGACCAAGTTTTTCAAACGCATATCGCGATCAATTGGCTCGCGAGTGCGATGCAAGGAAGAAAAGTTTCCTACGATGCCGTTTCATTTCATTTAATTTATTATTCCCTCAGGGCCCGAAGGCATTACAGAGGGAGTGGGCGGTTAACACATAAAAATAACATATTTAGGTGAAGCAAAAAAAAAAAAACACACGCTGCGCAACATTTGCTTAATAACTTGGTAATAACATTCTTAAAATCCACAGTGTTAGTTATCGAGACTATATGTGCGGGAAGGCGATTCCAATCACAGGAGGTCTGGGGTAGAAAAGAGGCATTAAAAGTGGAGGTGCTCCAATGGGGAATCCCTACCTTTAGGTCATGGTCTACACGTGATGATATGTACGACGGTTCTAGAAAGAATGCTTGACGGAGAGTGAAATAAACATAGACGAGATATTTTTCTTCGGAAAGAGAGATCAGGCAAGGAGAGGGACGAATTCATGGAAGTGACACTGGCTGTGCGATGATAGTTCGAAAGTATGAAAGGGGCAGAACGATTCTGAAAAGATTCGACAGCCGATGCAAGGGTGATACCGGTGATAAAGGGTGATAAATTAAAGCTGCATATTCAAGTTTAGGACGAACTAGGGTTTTATCGAGGAGAAGTTTTAACGAAAGGGGAGCAAGCGAAATGTTACGTTTGAGATAGCCCAAAAGTCGATTTGCGTTGTTAGTGACATATTGGACGTGGATATACCAGGAGAGGTCGTTGGTTATGTGAATGCCGAGATATTTATTGGAGGACACAGAAACTAGAGTAGAATTGTTGATAGAGTAGGAAGGACAAGGGTTGTTATGACGAGATACCCTCATAGATGTACATTTAGCGATGTTAAGCTCCATGAGCGATTCCTTGCACCATTTGCAGATGTTGTTAATATCAACCCGAAGGGCGGAAATGTCAGAGTCGTTAACTATCTCTTTATAAATCACACAATCGTCAGCGAATAGACTAATAGAGGGAGAAACATGAACATTAAGGTCATTGATATAAATAATAAATAAAAGTGGTCCGAGTACGGAGCCCTGAGGGACACCGGAGTTGACAAGTGAGGGCAAAGAATTAGTGCCATTGGTACAAACACACAGGAAGCGATTCGTTAGGAATGATTTTATCCATGTGAGGAAATTGGGATCTATGTTAAGGTTACTAAGTTTATGAAGAAGTAGCTGGTGAGAAACCTTGACAAAAGCTTTTGAGAAATCCAGGAATATGCACTCAGTCGATAACCCCGGTCTAGAGTGAGGCGAGGATGATGAGTTAATGTTAGTAGTTGGGTATCACAGGAATAAAACTTTCGAAAACCATGTTCAGCTGTTTTGAAAAAAAAAAAGAGTTGGACTCGGGAAAGTTAACAAGATGTGAATATCTTACGTGCGCAAGAATTTTTAAGGGATGCTCGTTGGAGAGACCGGGCGCAAATTAATAGGATTATTTTTATCGCCGCCTTTATGAATGGGAATCACCTTCCCTACCTTCCAGTCACTAGGTAATATTCCTTGTTTGAAAGACTGGGAAAAAAGATACGATAGAATAATGCTTGAATACGTTTTAGTGCTCTTTCAAAACTTAACAGTTACATTGTCGATGCCGGCTGCCGAAGAGGTTTTAAGATTTTCAATTATGTTAGCAATCTCTTCAGATTCTATAATGACAGGATACATTGGCAAAAAGTTACAAACTGGAGCTGTGGTAAAGTTAAACGTAACAGGGCACGAAAACGCTTTGACGAAAAAATCATTTAAAACAAGAGAAAACTGTTCATTTGGTGCATCTTTTCCGTCAGCCATTCTAAGCGAAACATCGGAGCTTTCAGTGGGGTTAACAACTTTCCAAAATTGACGGGGGTTGTTTATTAGCATCGATGGTAACAGAATAATAAAATATAAGCTTTTTGCCTTTTCAACAGAATTTTTTGTACACGCCGGCGGCTAAGCCTCCTAACGCTGTACGTCATCCTTCAGCTTAGCAGCACAAAACAATCGCTTCTTTTTATTTAAAACCCTTTTTCAGAGTCACGGTATACCATGGCGATTTAGGCAACGACGTTACGTTTCAAAGAGGTACGTGTGCCTTCATCAGTGATTCCACCTTATCTTTGAATAAATGCCAGTTGTCTGCGTCTGAGCGCTCGGCAAAACAGTGCATATACCGATCGAAAAAGAGACTCATTTCATTGTTAATCACATCAAAGTCCGCTCCAGCATAATCGTGTATTTGCTTTATTTGTTTTGATTTGAGGGGAACTGGGAATGTTTAATATGAAATGCAACAAGGAATGATCACTGATGCCAGGCCTGTAAGTCAACGACGTGATAAGCTCGGGCGATGTTGTTAATATAAGGTCTAAAACAGAAGCAGTTGAAGTGGTAATACGCGTCGGTTGCGTAACAATTTGTGAAAAGCTAAAATCTATACACAAGTTCAAAAACTCACTACTCTCTGAAGAGATGGGACTGAGGCTAGCACCCATATCTGACCAGCTTTTGACATGCTTCTCAGTGCGGAATGCGTTTCAAAGTGTAGCTCCGGCGGTTTTTACAGCAAAGCTGTAAATGGTTAGTGTTCTATACATTTTTGGTACCTTTCTGCAAAAACAAAGTGCATGTGAAAGCGCTCTATTCTATGTAAATGCATATACTCATCGTCCCTTCGATATACATTTTGATAAGGAAAGAGGTCGAAACGGTTGATAATGGAGATACACCAGAGAACAATGGGCCTTCTCCCGCTCGAGTGACGTCACTGCTTTACATATATAAAAGCTGCAGCTGCCGAGCAGGGCATTCCATTGTGTTCTGCAGTTGCTATGGGAAGGTCAAGTATAGTTAGGGCTCCCAGAGAGCAACGTGTCTATGACGAGCGCCATCGGTGACGTATAGATTTAACTTTAGCAAAGAATCTCACCAAAGTTGTAATGGAACCCATTAGTGTATATCATAGTGATCACAAATCAATCATCACTACCGTTTCCAGATGATATATACATACTGTAGATAAACATTTGGTGAAGTGACTTTGTGTGTCTCTTGGTGACTCATTTGTGGTGGTACTGTGCAGTTTCGCTGGCCAACCACATTCACAGAGTGGAATGGCTCATAATCTTTTTTAAGCTATCAAAGCCAAACACATTTCTTGAACACCCAATCTTTACTGTGCTAGACATTCTATTTATTATCAATAAATTGAGCATAGCTATTAAAAACAAACAAAAAATGAGAAATGATCGTTATGCCAAAATCAGCTATAAAATTCTCTCGCGGTCTTTAGTGGCGTGACGTCACATGTCGCACTAGTGGCAAGTTAAACAGAGTGTTTATTTAATTTTACTGGCGTAGGGTTTCCCCAGCGTTCATTTCGCACCATCAAACTTCTTGTAACTCGTGGGGAACAAGGTGTATTGCCACCCAATTTCCCCTAAAAAAACAAACAAAAAAAGAAAACACAACAACCGTTGACGTCACGTTGTCAGTGTTGCCAGCTGAACCTCTCAGCCTCGCAGACGGCATAAGAAAATGCAATAACTTAGAGAAACGAAAAAAAAATGTTGTGACTGGTAACTTCGGCTTCTAGTTCAGATGTGCCGAGTAATGTGCCTAATAAATTTTGAGGCAAATCAGTGACTATCGAAATTTCGCCAGTAACGTTGGAACGTGCGTGGCATCGTTAGCGCCCTTTCCCCCCTTTGCTCTCTCTCCCCCAGTCAAGCGAAGACACCTCAGCGACCACGTCTTGCGCCTCCTCATCAGACAACATCCTCGCGTCCTCTCGCCCAGTGACGCACGACTTGTCTTAACAAAACGAGTTTTCATAAATTGCGTCGTAGTTCAAGCAAGAAGAGTGTTTTCGGTACCCTACTTCTCTCAAACGTAACGATTGTATTTGCATCGCGCAAATGTGCGTGCATATCGCGAATGCATTCTGCATGGTTTGGGCGGCGATTTAATGAAGCGCAGAAATGTCCTGAGAATGTTTGCAGGCACATAGCAGGGAGTACTGGGGACGAAAAACACCGACAATCAAGCAAATATTTTACAACACCGGAATGTGAGTTTGTTTTCCTTCCAAAGAGCCGGTATACGGGCTTGGGGACTCTTAGATATACTCTGCGTCGTTGACAGAACTCGCTTCCCTCCAGGCCTATTCGGGTATTCGAGTTCGCGATCTCATCCACTTCGAGAAAATACAGACAGGCGAACAAGAAACGAGAGAGCGATCGTTTCCAAGAGCTCAGCTGCCAAGAACAAACAAAATTGGTTCTTTGTTTTGGAGAACTCCCCCTTATGCGAGGCAGATGTGGCGAGTAGAGTCAAAGTCGGCGGGAAACGGATAAAACTTCTTACAAAGAAAGATTGACATAGACGTCTTTCCGTTCGCCAAAGTTCGCGCTCCGAGCGCGGTGTAACAAATGACTTCTGCGGTGATAATCCGGCTTTCTTACGTTTAGGAAGACTGGCAGCTTCCTTTGCTTTTTGTCTTTTTCCTGGAGTGAGTCATGTACGTATATAAGCTCTTCATCTTGAAAGAATGTGTTTTGCTTTCTTCCCCTGGGACATGTATATTTACGGCACCTCGTCAGAAATGATAGGGCAGGCTGCGCACGACGATGACGTATGTCGTCGCGGCTCGAACTTTTGTTGCCCGCTTCAGTAGTTCGTAACAGTTTGTTGTTATTTTCATTTTTTACGTGAAGCTAGTTTATTTCTGATGTGAGCCCCGTGGATGATTTCTCAATCCAGCCACGGGGACGTATTTACGTGTAGGGGAATTTACAAAAAATGACATTGTTCTGCTGTTTTTTTTTTCTTTTCTTTTTTTTTTAGTAAGCGCTGCATTCATGCGGAATGCAACTGTTCCATCGGCGTATGTTTTGATTTATCTTACGACATGCATAGGAGTCATGTTTAAGAGCGACCTTTAAGTTTAAGTACAGTATTTTATCTGCAAATAGAGCTCATGTCACCGCTTCAAAACAAACCTGTCCGCGTCTTCAGGCACCTTTGCTGTACCCATGATAGAGTGAAACACTTTGATTTAATTCATTTTACCAAGTCAGCAGGCTTTTTTTAATTTGACAGAACCGCCGGGATGGTTTTAGTTGAGCAACAAATGAATTTCAATATGAATGTTTAAATCTAACACTGAACAGGAAGAAAAAGGGAAGGGGCAATGAGACAATATCAGAACTCCTTTCTCCCTGTTTTCGATAAATAAAATGTTTCAATGTTCCCACTGAACGATACAAGCATTTTGCTTTACATTTTCGTGTTTCAATAAGCAAATGGATTTTTTGAAATATATATTCTCACAAAAGCTATTCACCACTTAGTCTACTTTATAGTAAATTACAATTTCGCAGTGTGCGAAACTGAAGTTTCCGATGTCTTTAAATTTGGTCAGATCCATCTTGCCCATAAGGTAGGTGCTGCAATACCAGAAACTATTTTGTCCAGGTGCGGACTCCTAAAGTTACTCCTTATTGCGTTAAACAACAACTCGTGCACGCATTTCGTCCACACAAAATAGTCTGGGAAAAGTTGAAATTATGTTTTGAACATTCCAAAACAAGTTGTTAGCAATGTAGCGCTATTTCAGGTTAGAGCGAATCCCGCCATACAACGGTGCTTAGAATGCGCCTTTGACGAATATGTTGACCATCATTCCCCGCCCTTCCTTCGAAAGTTGTCCCTCAGTGCGCAGAGAAATGACGTCAGAGGAGCCGGCGTGCTATGTTGTCGGAGGACACGATCCTGGCTGTTGGTCGTCCAAATGGTGGCGAAAAATTCTAGTGGACGCAAATGTCGTCGTTGTCACGGCGTACCATCTCTTGTATGTTTTGGTTCCCATCGAGTTAATGTCTGCAAAGTGACACGCAGTAAAACAGGTGTCTGCCGCACCCAGCTCTGCTGCCATGCCAGCGGCAGGAACGCCACAGCCTGACGCCATGACACATATATGACGTCATCAGGCCGATATTGAAAGAGCTCTTTCAAGGACGCCGCACACTAACCGGTCATAGATGCTCTCCAGGTACCTCAGCTGTGCACTGCCTGCAGCACTTGAAAACGTTCTCATGAGCACAGCACCGTGATGCACACGGAACACCGATCAGTGGTCTTCCTCGAACCAGTTCGACCAAATAAGAGGTCGAGTGGTGTCGCGCTCCCATGACAATTTGTCAAAAGCAATGGACTTCGGAATGACAGGACCAGCCAAGTGCGCTACCGATCGACAATCTTATTGCTGAAGCTGGATAGATACGTCCCTATGATACGTACTCCGAGTAAATACTCAAGCAGAATGCATACAGGACCTCCGTAGATGGCAAAGTGGGATCAGCTTTTTGCTGTTGTTGTTGCCTGTCTGTGTTTAAGGGTACGTGGCACGACGGGTCCTCTTTGTTGCTTCCTATTTGCCAGAGGGTTTTCTAAAGTTGATGAACCTGAACAAGCCGTGACTGAATAAAAGATCGAACGTGAAGGTCGAACACATCGTGTAGCCCGTAACTCCGCTTTCCGTTCTGAATTGGTCTGAGTGCTGGCAGACTGCCGCCCCATATATTTTTTCCGATCGAGCGAACGCGGAAGAAAGAGGAGCATGCCATTAGCGGCGGAAACATCGATTGGAAGGTTCCCCCTTCATTGGAGCGCACGTTTTGTTTAAGCGTCCGCACGTCTAGCGAGTCCCAGGTCTCGAGTGTTTTCGAACTTGTCCAATTGCTTGTTTGCATTACCTTTTCGGGACACTTTCCATTCCGAGTACTTTTCCCCTTTTTCCCGTCTCGTACGGCCTCGCAGAACGCTTACCTGTAAAAGAAGAAGGAAAACTTCAATTCAACTGGTACACAGGCGGAGCGAAAAGTTCCGCGTAATGTGCCAAAGAAAACAAACAATACAAGGAAAGTGGGCAAGAAGAATACGCCATTAAGAGGAACGGAACATGGAAACACGAGGGAAAAAATAAAAAGCACTCGTGGGTTGTTTAAAAAAAAAAGTTCTTGAGTTTTTGTTTTCGTGTTTTTAGCGTGATTTCGTCTTTCCGGTTTCCGCCCTGTCTTCGTGTTTCACCGACAAATTGAATCGGCGGTTCAAACGGCGGATTCTTTTCTTCATGATGTTGACTCCCATTCCTATTTCCGGCGTTTGGTTCCTGCCTTATTGGCGGCTTCGTTTTTGTCCAAATTGCAGCCTGTTTCCTCCAGTTTATTTGCCCGGCGGTGCAATAAAAAAAAAAGAGCAGAATATTTTGTTGAATTTTTGTTTTTAAATTGACTGTTATAATTTTATTGAATTACTTGGTCTGGTGGGTAAAGCAAGCGCGAGCACGTTTGAGATGGTGGAGATCGTGGGTTATGTACGTGGGCTGCGTGAGACAGCCAGTGTGAACACCACATTGGCGCGTTGCAGCGTTTTTCTATGGGCCCTGACAGCTTAAGAATCAGTGGGCGTGGCAAGTTTCTAGCAACTTAATTATTATATGGAGTGCGAGTTTGCCTACTTCTTGCTCAGGGGTTGCATTGACGTCAGAACTGCCGAGATTCGATTGGCTCTGTTTGGAAGAATTGTGGTAGACCTCAATGCTAGCTGCCTTCAGGTCTACCCACTATCCTACCAACCGGAGCCAATCAGAGCTCGGAGTTCTGACGTCAATGCAACCCTAGTGTAGAGAAGCAGACGGAGTTGAGCCCCGCATTGCTTCGCAGCTAATTAGATGGCGGCGTTAGCCGATAAAAACGCCGGAGAACGAACCACGAAATTTGAAGCAGTGACAGACGGGCCCCATGACCCTAGACCACTATTGCCTTTATTTCCTTTCCCAACCACATCGCTAACAACGACAACAACGAACCACGAAAGGAGAAACGTAAAAATATTAACTTATGTTCTGCGCTTCTTAAACTGTCGTAAACTGTAGTATGGCCTAATGCCTAACACCTATGTTGTTGTCCCCAGATATACTGAGTGGGGCCGTAAGGACGAGCACATTTGACACGCCTTACGAACATTATAATTCTAATTGTACATACCTGAAACTTGGCATGCGAACGTCGTATCCCGAAACGTTTTATGACTTAAAATAATAAAAAACTCAACTCAGAGCCGGTGAAGTACTAAAAATAGTGCAAAAGTAGGTGCCGTTCATTTTTAATGTTCGTCGTATGCACACTGGTGTGTGAGCTTGCTTCCAGGTAATCATCGTTTATTTATTTCGGTATGATTATCCCTTATTGCGATTACCCTGCGAGTCGCTAACCTTTACCAAGCTGTTCTGAGTGGTTCAGCAAGCAACAAGGAAGCGAGCTCCTACACTAGTGAGCAGACAACGAACAAAGTGATATAGAAAAAAAAAACGACCGCCGTTTTTGGATTTTTTTAAATATATTTCAGCACCTCTAAGTTTAGCTCTAAAAAACTGAGATATAAAACTTCTTACGAAACGACGTTTGCGTGCCCAGTCTCAGGTATGTGTATTTGGAATTTGAATTGTCAAGGCGTTCCAAATGTGATGGTACTTAGGCCACACCTTACACACATTCCGCCGCACTGAACTCGCATAATAGTTTCTGTATGGAGAGTGCACTGAGAGGCACTCGGAACAAAACTCGTTGGTCTGCATTTTATGAGTTTGGCCAGTGAGAATCGCGCCTGATACCACACATCCACGTTCATTTAATCTAAGCCGCGAAAATAGGTCCACTCCTTTTCCAACTGAATTAGCATTGTAACATATTATCCTTCGCTATTTTTATTTATAAAAGTTATTGAACTAGAAATAATTATTAGTGTTCTGCAGCGCTAAGTAGTGCCATTGTCAATATCATTCGTTGTGACACAGTAATGGTTTCGCGGACAACACTCAAAATTTGCGAGACGCAAACTGGCAAAGGCGAGTGATTGCAAGTCCGAGATAACCGTGTCGTACTCAGTTCATTATAAACTTAGAATATAGAAATTGGCGGACCACAGAATCAGCTTCGCATATCCTATCTGTTTAAAAGGCAGTACAAGATACACTTAGTGTTGCTTGACAATATATTTAGAAAGCGTTCCACGTGCAATAACCTTTATTTTGACTTGTCCACGAAAACAGCTTGCGAACTTCGGTCTCGTACACAACAAATATAACACAACTTTGAGAATAGAAAAAGCAGAAATACTCAACTACACAAGCCAAAAGCATTGAGATTATGTCGACCTGATGCTGCATCACAACATGTTTCAAAATGGAGACAATCACACCATATAAATTCAAGTTGCATTCTGATAATGGGGACGTAGTTACGGCTGTGTTTACGGCTAATACTTGGTGGGACGTGAGAACAGACGGAGCTCAACAAGGCAGGCGAGCCTGCAATTCAATAGACAAAACAAAATATCCCAATAAAGCTGTCTATCAAACAAAAAGAAAAACCAAGCATTTTTCAAATAACACAACAACTGGAATACAAATTGCGTTCGGACACGCTTGATTCGAACATGATATCAGTAAGACTCGGTGGAACACGACTTTGATCGAACATCGATTCAGCAAGACTTAATTTTTCCACGGACGAGGCAACAAAATAATCGAACGTAGCATAAGTCACGAAGAATATTGTTTTGTAAACCGAGAAATTGCCCTTAAGGTTCTGGGGAGGCGTTACAAACGACCGATGAATGATTATCAATGTTTAACGCCATATCAACATGAGCTCCGACATCACGCCTAACACTAACGCGTTAGATGATACTACGGAGGTTACAGAAATAGCTATACGGCTTTAAGATTGATCTGAAGAGACTAAAGTCCTTTCACGGCGTTTGACCGTTGCTTAGAGCACAATTTAGAAGTCTTCGCACACACAAAACGGCATTCCGCACCACTGGCACTAACCAAGATACGTCATTTAAAATATTACTCAAATTCAAAAGTGTCTGACTGCGTACTTTACCGAAGTGCACTTTCAAACCATCTGTGTTTTTCTCTTACTCTTTTTTAAACCAAGACCGGTCTTATACAAAAGTGACTGGGCTGTGGCGTTTGTAATAGGCATATAAACCACACATCTTACAAACCATTTTACCACAGAGACACCTTGGGCTCAGGGACAGTACAATTAATCTCCCATTTCATTTATCGAGCTCATCAAAGGGAGAACAATTATTAGTGCTCCGAATGCACTGCGAAAACAAATATAAACCCCAATAGATTAAAATATTTAGAGCGACAAACAGGATAGTGCTTACTGTGCCAGCACTGCACCGGCCGTGCCAACAGCTAAAAAAACAAATTTATTAAAGAACTAGTGTCGGCGTCACCTCCTTTTTTATACTTATTGGTGAAACAGTAATACCTAGAATTACATCCCGTATATAATACTGCGTGATTTCTTCTTACAGTTCAAGCATGTTCCCTAAAACTTAATTAGCAAGGCTTTTAAAAATTATACTTAAAATTGTCAGTAAACGCTGCCACGTACCTAAAACCCGAAACTGTAAAAGAAAAGAAAATATTATATTTTAGTAGCGGAAAAAAAGTGACCTTCGTATTTTCTTTATTTTAAACTGCTGATTTTTGAGGTATTTCTCACCTTAAGGGCTCTCCAAACAGGTCACTTCAAGACAGACTTGTACGTGAAGAGTTACAAGTAACTGATTACTTGAAATCAATTACATTTCACTGTACCTTTTTAACGCTTTTTTCCGGTATCGTTCACTCTAATTTAATTACTATTTTTGTAATCAATTATATGTAATCAATTATATGTTTCGAAAAGAGCTAAAAGTATTCAGTTGAAATTGTTTACGCAAAAATCGTGGTCTGCCCGGGCGTCACTCGTCTATGCTGCAGCAACATTGGACACATTTCCTTTGCCCTAAACAACTGCAAAAATATACCAAGATACCAGAAGGATTACAATGTCAACGCGCTCAGCGACGTTTTAACTGCCGAGCTGTCCATAGGGCCTAGTTTTCTGTGTACGGGTTATTACGATCTTGGTATGCCGCGGATCGTAAGATGAAGGCTGTGCTCTTCACTGCCTCATCTAGCCACGGAAAAGACCCCACCCCCCTCCCATCTCGAAAAAAAGACAAAGAGAAACAAATGTAACCACTTTGAACAGATCTATGAATTTTTGATTCGGTAATAAGAAGCAAAAAAGTAACGTAAAAAGTAATCAATTGCTTTCTGGTAATTTTGTAATTACTCTTGAGTTGCAGAAATTTATAAGTGGATTAGTTACATTTTTCAATAAAAAAGAATTGAAATTGTAATCAGCTACTTTTTCTTTCTTCTTTCAAGACTGCTTCAAGAACGGTTGAAGCGACACTCTCCCCTCCATATCAAGTGCTACACATGCCCTTGCGTCCGAATTTTTTTGTCGTAAAATTTTTTTTTTTTTTTTTTTACAGAGGTTCAGCAGCATGCCATAGTCTCCTATATTCTGACAAAGCCTGGCAGATCGCCACGAGAAGCGGCCGCCGAAATGGAAAAGGTGGAGCGGCAGACAACGGATGAAAGGAGAGCCACGTGTCTGGCACCCCGCTCCGGCGAGACGCCAAAACACATCTTCTCCCGAGCGAACAAGTCTGTTTCGGGTCCTAGCCCCTGCAAAATCGTTCGCTGACGTAAAGGTTGCCCAAGAAATGGCTCTTTGAAATTCTATGCTACCAGAGCCCTGCGCTCCAAATCTGCGACCGCGCAACCCTATGGCACCATAGTCGAACTGCCAGGCTTTGTGAGTATAGAGGAAGATATGAGCATACAAATCAAGTGGGTCCGGACATCAGACGCTCTGTTGTCTGTCAGGCAATTGCTCAAGGCCTCCGCTGCTCTTCAAGTCCCAAAAGCGATAAAGGGAAGCACACGAGGACGCGGCGAAAAGGGAATTGAATTGGGAGTTTCTCTCAGCTTAACGGAGGACACGAAGACTAAACGTTTTGTTCCAAATATTTAATGGAAATTTGAGAATTAACGAAGATACTTACCTAAAAGAACGGCACTATTTATTCCCAGTTGAATCGACCACTGTCTTAAAATAAGAAAATACAGTCCCAAAACGACCATTTACGCTAATTTTTTTGTTGCTTTTTTGTTCAAGACTGTTGAAGAATAGAACAAGCTGTCGGAGGGACAAATGTGCTCTAAAACTGAAGTGTTTTCTTTTTTTAACGCCTTTAATTTTTTTGCACTAACGCCCTCGTCCAATAGGAGGTAATTCTTGGTTAAAGAATAAAGACAGAACAGATAGATGGACAGGCAACAGGCACCCCATTGGCAGCTGGCGTGTGACGTCAAGTCTGACGAGCCCGACGTCCAAGAAAAGTAGAGGAGATGAGGAGGAATGCTGTGATGTTTGCCTGGTACTTCTCCGGAACGTGCGTTCGGAGAAGTGTCGCCTCACGCGTTCTCAAGTATCCCGTTTGGACACCCCTTTAGAGAAGGGAGTGTATTCCTTCAGAAGTGCGCTACGACTTCATTTTCAGAAAAACTTAGCGCCCGCACATGTTTACGCCCACATCCTACACGAAATAAACTTCGAATACGTATAACCGCCCCCGCCTTCCGCTATTTCATTCGCACCGGTAAAACGACCTACCTCAACTCAACCACGACGCTTTAAAATAAGGCCGAAAGCACCTAACGACCTACTTCTGAAAAAAAGCTAAACCGCGAACTGCAGAGTCTTTATCGGTACGCTATGTCCGCGAGTACTTTACGCCTAACGGCATCGTTCATAAATTGTTTTTACATTATATCCGCTTCGCTGAGCTCGTTGGAGAGTGTTAAACAAAATTTAGCCTCAAACCCTATCTTGCATTGGGGCGGTCGTTAAACGAGCGACCTCGGCGTGTTTACTGTCGCCGTTAATATCGGGAGTTTCGCTCGTTTAGCTGGCTTCCTTTTTATTCTCATTAAATTTCAGCTCGCACCTTGTACACTCGATCTTTATTTATTTCGCACTGGCTGCTTTTTTCACGGTTGATTTTTAATTTTTATTAGGAGAGCAGCTTCCTTGAGCGCTTCACGCAGGCTCATCGCGTCGGTTGGCTGCGCCGACCTAAGCCACGGCCGGAAGTTGATTAGCGACCGACGCCACTTCCGGAAATACGGCCGTATCGGGAAGCGAGGTGGCGTGAGCGGTCTGCTGATTTTAATGTATTTACGGGGTTTGCGATTTGAAAAGTTTGCTCCGATTCGGAAGTAGCCGCGGTCGTGAAAATAGCCTGGGGTGTTTCCTGCCTGCGACCATGTGAACTTCGTGTGATTTTTCGTTTGTTCGGAGGTAAAAAAGGAAGTTCAGGGTTCAGCGGAAAATGGTGTCGTAAATTTTTAATCTTGGTTTGGAGCATTCCATCACGGGCCAGGTAAAGTCGCGAGAGCAATGAAGCTGCAGTGACCATGGTAGCCAGACTTAAAAACGTGTCGACGCGGTTCGACAATTGCCGAAGCTACCGAGTGCACGAACGCGTACTGCGGCCACTGTTCATATAGTCCGAACAACGATGGTCGGTCTTCTTTCCATCTGCTATAGCCAATGAGAAGTAGAAATAGTGGCTCCCCCTGGTTATTCGGCCTCAGTGCAAGTAAATTCTCTGCCTCTTCCTTTAAAGCTCCATTAACCCCTGATCCTGATATTGTTATCTCTATGTTTAAGAGGATTAAAGGAAGGCGTATGACGGGGTATTCAGTGTGCATCGTGGTGCAATATTTACTTGAGACCTAGTTATAATATTCATTTCGTTTCACAATAAGTCCTAGCGCCGTCGATGTTACCATTTGATGGGGCCAATAATCAGCGCCGAAGAGCACAACTTTCGTCGTCTTCGTGCATTTTCTGCAACTAGGTTCCGTGTTTTCGGACTCATTTTTTTTTAGATGCGGAGCATCTCTTGCTCGGGTCTATGTCCTGCGGCGTCGTAGTCCGCACTCACACTACGCATGGGCAACTCTCGTCCTTGCCTCTCTCCAACAGCTGCGCGTTACTCTCTCCGCTCTCTGTCTACCAGCTGCGTGCACTTCGCGTGCGTTTGCTTCTTCTCACACCGCGCGCGCATGCGCCACTCTCCTCCTCTAGTCTCCTTTCCTTCAAGTGTGAATATAAGCAGCGGTAGCGCGCTGCGCGCGTTCCCCCGGAGGAGTGAAAGGATGATAGTTTTGGGCGAACGGGTCGCAGCGCCACGCCAGGGCTTTCCAGTGGGGTGGGCTTCCCGCAACTCTGCGGCTGTCGTCTGCCAGCGTTTCTCGGCCGCTCGCGTCCGCCGCAGCCCAAATCCGGCCGGCCAAAAGAAATCAGTCAAGAAGGGAATAAATTAATTACGATCCGCGATGCTCCGCATCACCCCATGGTTCCCCTCGGGAAGATGTGTGATTTTTTTCTAATTCAGTAAATTCTTTTTAACACATTTTGTGTTTCTTGGTGTTTATCTTTGAATTGCGAGAAAATCTGGGGATACCGATACGACAAATAAAGATCATAAGACGGGTGGTCCCGAAGGCCTCGCAAACACTGTATTGGCCAGCTTCGTTGGTGGCCAACACAAAATGTAAGCTACAGACAAACATGTTTGTTCCCGTGATGCTCTTACTCAACGAAAGCTCCAACTCTGCGTTCTTCCAGTTTCCCCGGTTTTGATGAAACCGGCTGGGAGTTGTGTTGATCGGTATTTAACGAAACACAAAACTCTCACTATATACCGACCAAACCAGTCATGCGAAGAAAATTAACGTGATACCGCATTTTGTTTTTATTACGTGATTTGTTTAGTCGGATATAACAAATGCGCAAAAAGGACGAGTGCCATGCCGATGCATTTTTGTTGCCCCTTGATTGGCTCCGTCTCATCGCAGCGACGGCAGCAGTCGGATTTAGAGTGAAACTGAGTAAGACAATTTTCCTGAAGACTCGAGTTTCTAAAACCAATTTAGACGACTCTCACTGGACTACTTTCTATCGTTAGAATTGTTATGTTACACCTTAGAAATCTACAACTTGGAGACACGGATGCAGCCTACACATTGATTTGCGCAGGACTAAAGACCGACGTACGAGCTCGGTTTTCTTCGAGGAAGGTAATCCTTTGGGCGTTCCCCTCTTCCAACTTTCGTAGATAGCGATGGAGAGAGGAGGAGAACAAAGTTCCGCGCTCCCCTTAGCTGCAGAAGAAAGTTCCCAAGAGGGGAAAGGTGAAGAAGAGAGAGGAGTTTAGAGTAAGAACCGAGAAAAAGTGGAGAATGGCAATTCTATACGCCCGCCCGAAACAAATACAAAAATAAAATAAACAGTCGCGTCTTTCTTTCTTTTTTTTCTTTCTTTCTTTCTTTCTTTCTTTCTATTTTAGCACGTGATAGCGAAATTAAATGCCAGGCAGCCTGCAGTCATTTCTCACAATGGGAAAGAAAGTTATGTTTGCAATTACCGTAGGTATATCGGTAAGAACCCAATTAAATATTCGGTAATCCACATAAATCAATCGTTTTAAGCCATTTGCGATGAATTCCGTCGGTACCGATTTCTTCAAATCGCTTTTCACTATTGGAGAATCGCTTTTCACTATTTGAGAACTAATAACAGGCAAAACTCGCCTCATAAAGATTTTTGCAAGTTCTAGTAGTTGATATGTCGGTTAAACTACCCGGCCATATAACGTAAAAGAGAAAACATTATGGGGCGGAGCATTTAATCTCCTATTCCCAAATCTATTTGTCAGTGAATTATGCTCCGAGAACGTCATTTAGCATAAACTTATAGCTAAACTTGTATATGAATTCGCTTCGAGGGTGATAAATTCGTGTAATTAGTTTTTCTTAGTTAATGGCTGTTATATAAATTACATTTTTTTTATAAAAAAAGTTAATCAGAAAAAAATAAACAGAAACTGGAATATCGAACGAAAGGTATTTTCGTGCTCCTTCGTATTATTTGTCATTAAACAGCGACGCGTCATAAAGTAATCGAACATTTTAAGCCTGTCTAAATTTAACATCTCTGAAAACCTTATGGCAGGAAGTATTGCATTGTATTGCTGAATTATAGTATGTCATCGCCGTTTATTCCTCACTTCTTCCTTCTGATTTAACTGCAAATGTAGTCTCATTGGCATAAGCGGTACACAGAAGTGTATAATAAATAAGGACTTTTAAAAAATAATTAATCATCCTGAAAGAGTTTTTCTTGTTTGCTGAGATATGCTTTAAATATGTGAGAGCATATCTTTAAATTAGTTCTAGTGTACTCTTTGGTTTGGTGACAGGTATATCCAAGTGAATCAGTTGCGCGGACCGAGTCTGGCCAGCCAGGTCTAAAGACGTATAGCTTTAGCGGGAGGCCCGGCGGACAGACATTTGCAAACATTGTTTCTCGGATATTTGAAATATACCGCGCAGATATTGGACAAATATCTCAACATTGAAGCGTTTTCCCTTCCGCTCCTTCGCTTTTTGCAATAAAAATCTACATTATTATTAGTAGTAAAGCTGCTTCATTTATCTGAATCTCTCGAATAAAATAATTAAATTGATTTACTCGTTTTAAGGTCAGCACGCAAGCATCATTAAAAAAAATATTAGAACCAGTAAAGGCAAGGTACATATTTACTCATTTATTTTATTGTAATATTTAATAATATAACATAATATAAAATAAGATGACATAATATAATCTAAGAAACATAAGAATCATATCCGACCAAAATGACTTTTTTTTTTTTTTTAAAGGCCCAAGCAGACAGCTGCACAATGCAAGCAGTTCAACCTTACTCAGTAATAATTAGCGTGACAAAACGTCCCATTTTGACCGGGACAGTCCCGTTTTAGAGGTTTACTTCTACCGTCCTGTCATTTTGTTTCTATAAAGCCTCAAGTCGAGTTTTCTCGGAAGCATACATAGTTGTCAAATCAGTACTAAGCGAGAAAAACCGAAAGAGCGTTTACCTGGTAGATACTTAAATTTGTTTAAATAAATATACCATCAAAATGTCACCTTTCACAGATTACAGTTTTGAGCTTTTTATGGTAGCATCTGCAAACATTTTTGTTCGCGAGTGCTTTTCTTTATTATTAGAGTTGGCATGCTTTGATTGGCACCATTTCTTTCCATTGCTTAAACATTTAAAGAAAAAAAAAGCACTCGAGTTCCTAACGAAGAACTCAAGGACAAATGGCGTTGAACTGGATAGTATCAGATTACCAAGCATTCCTGTCTGCCCTCCTCCCCCCCCCCACACACACACACACACACACCCGTGTGGTTGTGTACTCTGAGGGTTTTGATCGCAGGACTAATAATACTTAGAAGTATCCTCGACAATCATGACTCATAGTCTAAGGTGTTCAAATGGCTCTAGAATTAGGGCCGCGATTCATCCAACCGTCGTAGCTTTGAAATTGCTCGCAGTACCATACTCGTCCGATCGTGTCCCTAAGCTACAAATCATGTTAATGCAGATACGTCCGCTTACATGATCGTGCCTACTCAGAACGCACACTGTAAAGCAAATCGGGCATCGCAAGGAATTGGGCTCTTCACACGAGACGACGGTGCTGCGCCTGCTGAGCAATCAAACTTTTATAATGAGCTGAAGGTCGCGTTAAGCTGCGCCATAACCTCCTCTATACTCACAAAGCCTGACAGTTCGACGACGGAAGCATAGAGTGCCCGGTCGCAGATTTTGAGCGCGAGGCTCTGGTAGCACAGAGCATCAAAGAGCCATTTCTCGGGGAGCCTGGACGTCAGCGCACAGCTTTTGCAGTGGCGAGGACCCGAAACACACTTGTTCGCACGGGAGAAGTGTGTTTCGGAGTCTCGCCGCAGCGGGGCGCCAGTCACGTGGCTCTCCTCTCAACCGTTGTCTGCCGCTCCATGTGTATCGTGCAAAATACGCGGCGCTTTCTGCAGACGATGATGAGAGATTTATCTGCGGACACATCTCACGCATGTTCAAAGCATGTTTGCTTCATGCATATGTATGCAGATAGTTTGTGTACGATCAACCGAACAGGGCCGTAATACATGAAAAAAAAAAAAACATGCCAGGACAGTGTCTGCAGAACGTCTTTGCATGATGTGTTAGCTGTCGAGCCGCTGCTTTACTGCGCTTCACTTTTCCCCAGCAAAAAAGGCATCATAGCCATTCGCGCTATTTCCGTTGCCGAAAAAGGGCAACACTCAGCTTAGGTACAACGTGCGGGGCATTTCGGGAACGCCTCTAGTGAGCTATAGTTAAGTTACATATCCAGAGTCCACACATCGCGGACCTCGTGTAAACAGAGTAAGCGAGGGATCGTTATTACGGTGGTATCCTAACATGCGGAGGTTTATCTGAGAACATAACGCGCGAAAAGATAAATATTTAACGACCACGACATAATTGTAGGGGGTACCCTGAGCGAAGCGCGTCTCTTGCCGGGCGTAAAGCGTCAATTAGCGAACGTTATTAATTGCTCTACGGTTAGTGAGCTCTCTTGTCTGGTATAAGCTTGTTTGCGCAAGTCGGCCGCTCGCCAGCAGCTAAAATGAGATTGGCACGTCGGAAACAAAAAACTCTAATTATTTTATATCCGCCTTCTTTATTGACGATTCAAATTTTATAGGAAACGATACGTGGATAATTAGGTTTGCCCTGCGTTAGCGCGTTCGCGTGAAAGAAAAAAGGTTAAATAAAAGTAATTAACGAGGCGTTTAAATGGAGTTACGACGCCCCTGGGCTTCTCGCAGAAAAACTTGTATCCGGCTAACTGGGACAGTAATTAAATTTCTGGGTGTACATTTACGAGATATCTGAAACTTTCGCACTCGCGCTTGAGCAACTAAAGTTTGTTTTGTTCTTGTTGCCGACTAAGTTAGCAACAATGTTGATATGTCCTAATCCATGTTCTAAGTAAATTAGTTCTGGTTGAAGTGGGATTCTATTTAAAATATAGCATCGGATTTTCATGAGTTCCAGCATGTTTAAATGCAGGAACTCATGAAAATCCGATGCTATCGAAACAGATCGGAACACGAGTCATTGGTTTTCTATTTACCAGCGTTATCCTAAAAAGAGACCAGCACAATTTACCTTTCGTGGTCACACTGTCTCATTGGCTAAATGACGTTCAGATTTTTTAGAAGTCCGACTGAATGATCATTAGAGTCCAATCGTTTTTTTCCCCTTCATTATAGGATAATATGGGGAAAAAGACAATTGATAGGTGCTCTGAGGGTAACACCGGGCAGGATACGTGCAAGAGCTGTCGAAGCTTTACAGCGAGAACAAGGTGTCCTAGCGTACACGTTTTAACAAGATTATAACACAACACTGCAACAATCAAAATTTGGAATTCAAAAACAACCTGTTTTCATAATTTAAAAAACCGAAAGAAAAAAAAACGTTGTTCACCGCCATTGGGGCGTATAATTTATATCAAGCTCCAAATGGAGGACATATAATTATCGTTACTCTACCCTGTTCCCGGTTTTGTAGGCTAAAATATTTGAACGACCCTCAAGTGCGATTTTCTTACTTAAATTAAAACAACATCAACAACACCCTTATAAACAATTTACCGAATAACTTGCCCTATATCTATCTTTTTACTGAGGAAAATCTTTCCCTCGATATTTTCGCCAAAGAACTACGCCGCTAACCGCTCATTGTGGTGAATAACAGTGTAATAACAGGCATGACTGCGTTTGCGAATAATTTAAAGTCGAGTTATACTTTCAGATAAGTACTCGTTCACGCCTATCCCCTGAGATGAAGGCACTAAAAGATCTGCTTTGCATAGATAATTAAAAAAATTACTACCCCACTCGAGTTTCTTATCCAATTTGTCACCTACGAGTCTGCTATTTCTTACCGTACGAGTTTGTGACACAAAACACAAATAATGCGTATTTCGTGATTACCCAATGATACTTCGTGGGTACGATACTCTTGTAAACGAAAATGGTGTAGGTTTTTTGTGTTTTGCCCGTTCTGTTCAATCATTGTGCGTCTAAACGCGTCATTAAACAAGAGAAAAAGGCAAGCACGAACATTGATTGAAATGAGCTGAAAACAGTCAGGACTAGTTCGCATATGTGACTACGGAACTGTAAAGTTTTAAATTATATCTATATTGCGCCAAAGCAATCACCGGGTTCGAGCGAATGTGTCAGCTAATATTCGTCCAAAGCAAAAAGTGAATAGATGCTCCTAGGAACAACTCTATATCTGCAGCGGAATCAGAAACTCGCTCTTTTTCTCACGTTCACCGAGTGACTATTACTTTTTAATTAAAATATGGTTCTTCAAAAAAATAGTAGATTTGAATCCTATCCGACGAAATCGCCACCTAATATATCATCATGTGTAAAAGTCTCAAAGCATATGCATTGAAATTTGAAATAGGACAATGACGACTGAAAACTCTCGTTAATTTAGGCTCTTTTTTTTTTAAGCAATAGCAGTTATAGTCGGTGACAGATCAAGAACGAAGTGGAAGCTCCTCCTACCCCTTTCCACTCCAGCGGAGCGAACGGTGGAGAGGAGGTCGCCTCTCCTCCAGCGTTCGCACTACTAAAGTGGAAAGAGGTGGGGAGGAGCATCCACTTCGTTCTTGACCTGTTACCGACTATAGCGTGTGGAGATTTCGCGAGTTTGGCGCCGTGGACTGCGCTTTACATCGGCGCGGGCTTGGCGAGGCGAAATGGCCTCCTCAAGAGGAGGCCATCTTCGGCCCTGCCAAAAGAAGCCCCATTGACGTCACGATACTCGACACGACTCTGACGTGACGCCGCGCGTCATTTCACCTGTTACCTGGCGTCAGCTGACACCATGGCGTGACATTGTCACGTCAATTCACGTTGCACATGTGACGCCACGAGGCTTAAGGACGTCAGGCGACACCTTGAGTCACGTGACGCCATGACGTCACGTCACACTGTGACGTCGCGTTACAATACCTCGTGGCGTGACACAATAACGGCACGTAGGCACAAAAGCACGAGACTGATGATAATGGAAGCAATAAAAATAATGCGTTTTCTGACAATTATGCCAGAAGGGTTCTCGGACGATAAAACGAATAAAGCTGGGTGGGTGTTAAACCCTCGAAACCACGGGCTGAAAATTAGGTGGACCTACCCGCTTGAAACCTGAGTGCGCGATTTGGAAGTGTTCTTTAGTGACCACAAGGCGGCGTTAGTTTGAGTCCAATAACATCGAATAAGACGTTCAGGCGGCCACACCAACGACAGGGAACGGTTCATACACACATATCTAGTTTCGTCGTTCCCTGGATTGCAAACTTGGGCGCGCGACTTTCGAAGTATCCTTGAATTACCACGAGGCAGTCCTAGTTTGCGTGCAATAAAATTGTTTAACAGGTTCACAAACTTCTCTCTACTTAATACACACTCTTTGGTTCCCAAACGCAATGGAATTTTCGCCCAGTGTGTTACCCAGTTAAATACGAAAAGCCTATGCAAACTCTAAGGTGCGCGCTCGCCTTTTTTAGTGTTCATTCAGCCCATCTCCTATAAGGTGACACCTTAGCGGCTTTGATGTGACATCTCAGCTGTCGTAGTGTTTCACCTGACGGGAAGCGTAAGTGTTTACCATTTGCTTACATGAACTTTCTACGAAAGCGAAATTAAGATTTAGTGTCGCATCGCCATTGCCATTGCTGTACCGGTTCGTTGTCAGTTAATCTTATAGGGAATGCTACTGGGATCATATGGTCCCGTGGTTGCTATCACGGTGATTCACATTGTCACCTGGCTGGCGTCACCACAGGTCACGTGACCGCGTGACGTGTATCTATCTACGGTGATTTACTTGACGTCACTGTGTCACGCGACTTACGGTGCTAGGTCATGCTCTGTCACCTGACGATCCGGTGCAGTGATGGGATTGCTGCACCATTTGCGCCAGACTGTTCCAAAGCGCTTACCCTGCTACATCCCGCCACATTTAGCCCAAAAGTGGGGGTATTGCGTCAACCTTGCGCGAAAACTTGATTTCAACTCAGGAAATGCTGACACCTAAATGACACAGGCACCGCTACACGCAGGGATCGTTATGGTAGGCTTGAGAGAATATTCAGAACGTTCGATTTAAGCCACAAATGACGTACTATCCATATGACCTCTCTATTACTGTCTAACACTGACAGATCTCAGAATTTTCGCAATATTTCTTATGTTCCTAGTCTGCTCTGCCGTGTCAGTTAGATTTGTTAAGTGCGCTTCTCACCGTGCTTTCCTGTACTGCAGTGAAGCGGCAGCTTCAAAGTAGGCATCGCTATTTTGTTTATCTTGCTTCACCGAAGTGCATCCGAGTGGTAAAGGGAAAGCATTACGCCAAAGCGGAGCGTTAAACACGGAAGCGTCGGGTTTATTACAAAAAGGTTCTTCGTGAGTATTACTGTAACAGCTCTTGGTTGCAGTAAAAAGTTTTTAATTGAACTGTGGATATTATTTATGATACAGTGCGGTATTCTAGCGATATCTTTTTTTTAATTCATGATTAAGCGAGGGACTAACAAGTAAATTTATGTGAACTGCTCTGTTGGTCTATTTTCCTTTTAACTATTGTTTAGTTGTCACCCTTATATATGTTGTATTCGCTCGAGGTACAGTCAATAGAATAAACTAGAACTAACATAGGTGAGGCAGTAGAAGGAAGCTTGGAATAAACTGAACAACTCTGGCTGGATTGTTTTAAGAAGGCATACTAAGCGTGCACATGCCTATCTCTGTTAGTATAGGGTTCTACATAAAAAATGTCATTAAGTTTCATAAATAATTACCAAAGCCGTTTTTTTAATTTAAATTAAGAGTTTTGGTTTTATTACAACCTTTCGAACACGAATGGAACATCAATTTTAGTGCTCAAGATTATTCGAACATTATTTTAGTGACATTTACTATTCGGTTTACATTTTATTTCACACCTTAAATGACCATTCACAGCATTCCACACTGTCCTTCATCGATCAGCATATTGTTGCCGTGGCTAGTGCTTCTATGTGCAACTAAGCAGCTAGTTGTGTGTTTGAGTAAATCATACCTGCCGTTGCACAGAAATGTAAAGGCCAATTAAGAATGCACGTTTTTTTTTAGCTTGATAGGTTAACACACGAATCTGCACATATATTATTCACAGTGGTATGAATAATAACTACGCGTGTGCTTGTGCTCCAAAGTACTTTTTACTGCCCCATAATGGGATTCTGGCTGCTCCAAAAGGTGCTACAAAATGGCTCTAGTCAGTCGCATCACTGCCGGGGTGGACATATTCTTATGACCTAGTAAAGTTGGTTGCGAAGTCATGGTATAACATGACGTGCTGGCCACGTGACGGCACAGTGTCACGTAACACCGGAACTTGACACCAAAATATCGCGTGCCAGTGTGACGTCACAGGACAATTCACAGTTACGCTGTACAGATATTCTTATGAGGTATATCGCTAGTGTATCCTGCATACAGGAAGTTTGGGTGGTAGATCGGAGGAGTGCACCAATGGTTTTGCATATATTGAACAACACCGATAGGGTTGTCATATGCAATAAAAAAGACGAAACGGGTCGATGTAAATGGTAGAAGCAACGTCGGAGCAGTCATTCGGCGTTTATAATCATTCCATTTGTTTTTTTTTCGTCTAAGGTTTACGCTGGAGTTAACAAAAATGTTAACACACCACTAATAAGCAACAAAAGTAGTCAAACAACAACAACAAAAAAGGAAAATTTGTCATCTTCACGGCGCTGCCATTTTGCTTGCGTACCCAATTGCCTTCAAATTTATGCGCTAAATACGTGCCCACGTCAAAAAAAAAAAACTAATACGAGTATGTTTTGTGAGAGATAAGTGGATTCCTATTTAGATAGTTTAATGATGCGAAGAATATAAATCTAAATGCAAAAAAATCACATTAGAAACAATCACGATCCCTAGGACGCGTGGCGTGCACAGGAACACTTCCCCACATGAAGAGTTCGTGCGCAGGGAAGTCGAATTTAGCGAGTGACCCGTCGCAACTTGGAAATGGCTGACCAACTGTACGCTGTATAAATATCCATACAACCCCTATTCTTTAAGACGGATTGTGGGCGAAAACGCCGCTCGGTGCATTTCGAAGAAGCCGGAAATCCTTTCGGGTTCGTCTACATTACTCATTCATGTAGCTGGGTGACAGAAGCACACATGGACATAATGATATCGAAAGAAAGGCTCAAAATTCTAAGGTATAGCCGGTGGTTTATGAATGGTCGAGGAGTTGTAATGCCTCTGTCTGGTTAAGCCGGTGACTGCGAAACGCACAAAGACGATGAGTCTTGTAACGACGCACTATTGATGCTGTGGGATTGTCCCCATGGGAATGTAGCGGCGACAGTGCTTGCAGTTAGCTTGAAAGGTATTAGCGAACAGCTTCTGCGCCTGAGCGCAACCACGTCGTACTTAACTCGACCGAAGGCAATCGGAATTGTTCGAAGGGCCCAAGATACCCCCCACTTTAGTACATACACACTGCCGCTGCCCTGTGTAAGCAACGACGGAGCCGAAAAGCGACGATAGCCGTCGGCGGCCAAAAAAGTAGCCCATCCGATGCCGCGCCTTTACGATAATGGCGCCGACGCCTCTCTGCCCACCGCTGTCCCAATCCCGAGAGAATAGGCGCGGGCAGGCAGTCGGCGCTTAGCTCCGTTTGCCCAATGTCGAGCTCGAGCTCTCGTGTTTGTCTGGGGCTTCGTGTGTGTCGCGTCCGTTTGTTTGTACATTATATTTGTCGCGCGGGTGCCGCGTCCTTGGCTTGTTTGTTCCAGTTTTGTGTGTTCGCGCGAGGACGTGCCTTTTGATTTGTCCGTTTCCCCGCGTGCGTGCTCTTTGTGATCGTTGGGGCGTCGTGTAAACGGGAGGTTTTGCATGTACACGCATTTGCGTGTGTGTGCAAGTGTGTGCCCGTATTCAGGCGATCGTGTGCCTGGCATAATTTGAGCGTCTTTTTGTCTGCACGAGTGGGCACATTTGTGTGTGTCTGTGTGGCTGTATATACGTGCCTGTGTATGTGCCTGTGTGTGTATCGGTATCTGGGATGTTCTTTCTAGAGGGTTCAGTATTGAAAGAAGTAGAACTTGCTTTCAGGTTCTTTTACGCCTTGCGGCTCAGTTGGTTGCCACTGAGTCACAAAAAAAATGCGAAATTGGTTAATTAGTTATGTAATTAACTAAACAGTTCAAATCCACTTTTACAATTTTTATTTCTAGGGGCATAATGTAGTTTGAGAATTGACGCTCATCCTGATTATGGTCGGGTTATGAATCTTCGGAGCGAAATATGTCACCCTTTTACACGGCTTCCAACCAAAGCTAAGCTGGACAGAAACGCCCGTGATGTTGATTCCTTTGCACTGCCCCACTTCGCAACCCATGTGTCCGCGCCGCAGGCGACGTTCAGCAGTACGATGTAAGTGCAGAAGAGAAAAATCGACGCCAAGGGCGTCGATTCCTCTAATTCGTGTTCAAAAATAAATATTTATACAAATAACTAAGATTATTTTTAAGGCGTTTGATTGACACGAATGTTTTTTTATGGAATGACGTTGAGACGGCGACACACGTTAGGTTACGACTGAAAAGTGTCAATCAAAAAAAAATAATAAGCTAAATTCCACAAATTTATATCGGAAACTTCTTCAACTGGCCCATATCACTTAGAAATTATGTTGCGGGGAAGGTTGCACCAGCAGTCATTTAAATGCCGACAATTCAATTCTGATCATCGCTATTTTTTTCAAATATAAGCCGCGAAGACACTGAAGGCCAAAACCACGACAACAAGAAAAACGTAAATCCTAACCGAAAGTGACGTCATCCCCTGTACCAGCTGCGGCCCGCTAGTAATCGCGAGTCGATGTAACAAAGTTGCCTCATTCAAGGATTACATAGTTGTAGAAAAGACGGGCGACAGATGTCTCCCTGGACGGTTTGCCGATTAAGGCGGCTATTCCTCCCGGCGGCTAAAATACGCCCAAGAGGGATTTTTTCGTCACGTGACCGGCCCAGAGGCCAGGAAGTGCCTAGCGTTCCAGCCGATTCCGCTCTGAAGACGTAAGCCTTGCCTGTCATTTTACAGAATTCTGCCCTAGCATGACCTTTCTCAGAAATAAGTTTAATTAACGCTCCTAAAGTACACAACTCCGGTTAATTTCAATGCCCTCTTACGTCATCTTCACTCTTTGTTTGTGTGTGTGTGTGTGTGTCGAATGGGATTAGAATAATTGAAACGAGGACTCAATTGCTGCAAACGTTTGCCCGTCCCGACATGAACAACAGGGTGTATTAAATAGCGGTCAGGCTCTATAAATCGACCGCACAAATCGGTTTCTTAACCTATCGCGCTACGATTTTGTGCAGCTTTGCCCACAGGTGGTGCATTTTTTCTATAAAATTTGCAAAGAGTAAACTTCCCAGTGGAAAAAGTAAAAAACAAGAAGAGGAGGGCTTAACTCCTATGGAAACGCAACGGAGCCACCGGTGTTCAAGCAATACGGCGCCGTTTGGCACGGGAGGCAAGAGATGGCGCAAGCAGTCGCGACGCTAACTGCCGCCAACGAACGAGCATACGATGCCGAGAGCCGGCGTCAAATAACAGACAATATTTTCAAATCAAAAGCGTCACGAGCTTTTTCGATGTCCGTTGTCAATGCATGATTGTATCATCCTTACTAATAAAACACATTGAATGGACATATATTAGATTTAAAAAAATTTGTTTGGTTATTATGACTATTTTTTTCGCGGTACTTATGTCGTCTGCCTTGCAGTTCTACGTTGTTACTGCGCCTGTTTTTGGTTCTGCGACTGCCGAACCCTGCGGGACGCGCGCCGCTTTTCAGTAGAAAAGATCGACTGCGAATGACGCCGGCTCTCGGCGGCGTATGCTCGTTTCTTTGACGGCAGTTGGCGTCACGACCGCTTGCACCATTTCTTGTCTTCCGTGCCAAACGACGCCCTATTATTTGAAGACCAGTGGCTTCGCTGCGTTTCGATAGGAGCTAAGTTTATTTCTTTCTTTTTACTTTTTATCAGGCAAGTTTGCTCTTTGCAAATTTTATAGATACAAAATGCACTACACATGGGCAACGCTGCACAAAATCTTAGCATGATAGGTTAAGAAACTGATTTTTGCTGCCGATTTAAAATGCCTTTCCGCTTTTTAGAACACCCTGTACTTTCGATGAATAGTCAGGGCTGACACAGCCTCCACGGCAAAGCTACTTACACGACCGCATCCCTTCGTTTGTTTTTTGATTCGCACGAAAGTGCGAGCGAATGAGACGCTAGACGAAGTCACGTGCTCTCGCAGTATGTTGTTTTGGGTTTTGATAGCGCCGCAGCTACGGAGGCCATCCTGCACCACTTGTTATCACTGCAGTGCTCAGCTGAAGCCCTGTAGAGGCTACGCTAGTCTTGACAACGTATCATAAAATAGCTGTCGCGGAGTTTTTTTTATACGTACCTTGTCCCTATGACGCTGGCCATCTCACCAGAAAATCCCTCTTGCAGCTATTTTAGCCGCCGTGTGAGATAGCCGCATTTAAGGAGCAAACTGCCCATGGGTGCGCAGCTTTGAGGGCATTTTTCGTCCTTCGTTTCGGTATGGCGATCTTTGAGAGTAAAATTTTACTATTAAATGGAGCAAAGGAGAATTTAGTTTTCTGACATCTACGGACGGTCGCAGTAAGTTTGGACGAGGAAGAACAATTTATTTATAAGATTATGCCAAAAAATACAGCTTTCTACGGAGATAATTAGTGGATTTTAGGCAATTAGAAAATACATTATTTTTATTCATTTGAACCTTGATGTTTGGGATAGTCGACACGGTTATCCAGTGAGATATTTTTTTATTGCGAGTGTAATTCTTATGTAATATCACTGGTTTGTAAAACACCCTTCATACCACACAGGCACACAAATAATTGCACCGACTTAAATTATATGACAATCGCTCGTCGGAATATAGATATGTGCCATGATGCTACACAACATGTTTTTTCTCGCAAACCGAATTTCGCCCTACAAATGAGCTGATTAAACACTTCGGCGAATGCACCCAATCAAGCTTTAAACAAAAGTCTCCTTTTTTAATTTAAAATCCATGGAAGTGAAACTATAATCGAACAAGAACGACAACTTTGCACATCATTTTTTTATAGATTTTCCTTCAGCGGATCATTTTGGCTTTCATCGTGTAATTCGTTGTGTGCTACCGTTCCCCGTTCTGTCGAAGTTGGGCGGAAAAAAAAGTTTCATATTTCCACGCCGCGCACATTCTCGAAACGAGCTCGGCAAAGTGCAATTTTGGGTTTTGTCCCGTGGTCCTTTGTAATACCGGGATGAAAGCTGAATGTCCGAGACAAAAAGGATAAAGCAAAACAGCCTAATATCTGACAGCCGCAGCGGCGGTATTGTGTTCATGTCATAAAGAGAGGAGTCGTGGGCGCTTTTATTATTAAAATAGTTCGTCGAATTTGTCAAAAAAATTGCCGTTTGGGTTGATATAAAATTCTACGTGTTCGCAGCAGTTGCTATGTTTCTTTAAGGACTAAATCAGACTTCATTTTTTAGAATGTTTTTGGTTTTTTGTTCTAAATAAACCCGCCGGATTTCGCGATATATCATCGGCACAGATTATGCCTTTTGTAATTTAGCCCTTTTTTCGTCAGCGTTATTTTTCTTATATTTCTGGTTGAAAAAATAGGAAACGAAAACTTCACTTTGATTAAAAAAATACCGTGTACCTGTGTTACTGACTCGCTAGTCTGATACAAGTTAAGAACGAAATTATATAAAAAAAGAAACAATTATGCCTGGATTGGTTAACAAGAAAGTATGTTCTTTAAAAAGAGGTTCAACTACGACAGACCCCATATTAAATAAATAAATCTCCTGGCGCTTTATTATGTCTTAGTTTGATTGAGAGCTTTATTACACTGGAAAATATTAGCTCTACTACAAATTATTAATGTAAAGTACTTTCACGCTGTATTGCTGTATATTCTACTGTGTCAGAAATACGATCAAATAAAATGCTTCTTTGAATTATTTCCAATGGAAATACTTCTTTGATTATCTTGTTGTTATACAGAAACAATTCAGAGCCATTCACATCTAAAATTGAATTTGTCAGCTACCTGCATCCGGAAATTAAATTTGTGCCGACACTTCACAAAGCTGAAACTGAAAAAAAAATGAAAGACGTTTACAATCCTCAGTAACGCCGAATTAGAGCGCAGCTCTTGAGGAGGAGGAGGGAGGGTACGGAAAGGAGGCTATGCCCCTCCGCCTCATCCGTACCCTCCTCCTCCTCTCTTGTTCCCTCCCATTTAGCGGAAAATTTCCGCTAAATTTCCTGCTAAATTAGCGGAAAAAATTCCCCGCTAAATTTAGCGGGGATTGTTTTCGTTAAATTAAGCGGGGAATTTTTCCCGGTAAATTTGTGGGGAAATTTACTCCTAAATTTAGCGGGAATTTCCCGCTAAAATTATCGGGAAATTTGGTCCAGTAAATATAGCGGGAATTGTTTTTCCGATAAATATAGCGTTACATTTTTTCCACTAAGTTTCGAAGGAAATTTTCCCGCTAAATTTCGCGGGAAATTTTTCCCGCTAAATATAGTGGGGAAATTTATCCGCTAAATTTTGGGGCAAATTTGTTTCGCTAAAATTAGCGGGAAATTTTTCCGCTAAATTTAGCGGGGAAGTTTTTTCGCTAAATTTAGCGGGAAATCTTTCCACTAAATTTAGAGGAAAAACATTTTTCCGCTAGATTTAGCGGGAAGTTTACCCATAATGCCACTCGGGGTGACGTCACTTGTGACCCTCGTGACGCCACACGTGACGTCACGTGTGACGTCATTACGGGAAACATCCCATAATGCAACGCGCGGTTGCGCCGACGCCAACGTCGACGGCGACGCCGCTGTAGCCGGAAACGGGCGCCTAGAAGCTGTGCTCTAAAAGATTTGATACGGCGAAGAAATATTTCGGCTTTAGGCACCCCTGGACATATCTTTATTTATTTATTGAAACTAAAGCAAGTGTGCAGGCGAGCTGGTTTAATACTGGCATGGTAACCCAGGAGCGGAAGGAAAACGGTATAGACACACAAGAATGTTTAATAGAGCTTTGTGATTGTCTGTCGCATTTTCCCTCATCTCCTGGTTTACCATAGCAATATCTATTCGCTTTATTATTATATTTCGGGTACCTAATACCAAACGTAGCGGTATAATATTATTTTACAAATGCATATTGTGTACCAGACTTACAATTGAGTGTAACAATCTTCTTCTATCAGTTGACATTCCCGAAAATCTAATGGGAAAACATTAGACTCAATTAAGCCTCACGCGCAGAACACTCAACGGCAAGCAAAAATGTGCACTTGTTGCGCCTCCAAATAGTCAATAACTATACTCCGTTTTACGATCACTTGGCGAACTGTGGATCCTAGGGCCCCTCAACCCAATAAGAGCCCCACGACCCAATAAGATGACGTCTGCAGGTACGTGACCGACGTCACGGGAGCATTTGTGTCACCTTGCCAAATGCGAGGCGCAACTCGAGAGGCGCGGAAGAACCGCCTCTCTTCTGCTAGCCAAGAGTCGTCTTTTCCGAAACCAACCAACATCGGATGAACGTCCACCGCAGCAACATTTCCGCCCACTAGAATAGCGAGCACTTGGGGAACAGTTCATGAGACAACCATACGCTCAATTTAGCCGCGAATCTGTGACGGGTGTTAATGCCAAGGCACAGTGCGATGTTTTGAGCGGAAACGGCCGATTACACGGCGGCGATCGGCGGCAATCGCCAACGGCCTCGGCGCTACGAGGCGAAAAAAATCGAGCGGATGCGGATGCGGTTTCGTTTGTTTGGTTTAAATATAATTGAAACTCATAAATATTGTGAATATATATATATATTTTTTTATATCTTCTCGTTCTAGATGGAATCGTGCGAGTTCAATGAGCGTTGAAAGAAACAGATGTCTAGAACCAATTTTTGGGGCGGAGGGCCCTGTTCCTGTTGCGGTAACGAAAGCCCGGTGGCCTCGAAGATGGAGCGTTTTCACGTGCCTTGCTTCGGCGCCCTTATTGGGTCGCGGGGACCGCAACCTCCACAGTTCGCCAAGTTATCGCGAAACGGAGTATAAAACAGAACAGGAAAAAGCCCCAAAATATTGAACCTAGACGAAACTTTATTGCAAATTTCTTTTGAGAAAGCGAACCCATGGATAGTGTTCAGGGGTGCTAGAGTGGAACTTAAAGATATACTGAACTGAAATTTGGAGCTCACAAAACAAGGCTGGACTGATAGGGGGACGCTGCAAAACTCCAAAACATCACTGATGCAGCGATATCTCTAAAGGATCGCCGTATTTTTGAAAAGAAGTGCGCGATTGAACATGGCCAACGAGGCCGACGAGACAAGTCACGTCACGATTCCCATTTACTCTTCTCCTCGCTTCGTCGCGTCGAGCTGGTGAAGCGAAGCGAGGAGGAGAGAGAGAGGCCGCTTCCCCTCATTCTCAAATTTTTCAGGAGGAAAATGACGTCACAGCCCTCGCTTGATCGCGCCCTTGTTTTCCAAAAGTACGGTCATCCGTTTGAGATATCCGTGTATGAGTGATGTTTTGGAGTTCATAGCGACCCGTTCAACGGTTCTGCGGCCTTATTTTGCGAAGCCCAAATTTTGCTTCAGTATCCCTTAAACGTCACTGTAGTATTTTCCTGTCTGAACGTCTCTCATCGTAGAACGCGCGACCATCCGATCCTTGTCGTGCTATGGCGGTCTAGCAGTGCTCAGCTTTTATGGCTGAAAGAAATGGAGTGTGTCAACCGCTACGCTTCCGTCCGATGTGGAAGGCTCTAACGCGGGCGGCGAGATCGCGCGTCCTTGGGATGTTCCCATAAAGACTCGCGTTGCTCACTAAGCGCGTTTACACCTACACATCCTTGTGGGATATAAGCTATGTCGTATTCGCGTAGTGAGGGTTCCCACAGCCCGAATACTCTTAGGTTTAAGCGCGAAACACATGTGCAACGAAACCGTCCGATCCGACGTCCGATCAGGCAATACGACGGTCGGAGGCGAGGGTTTTCAACGCTCTCCGGTGCTACGAAAACCGTCGCTTCCGAAGGTAATTCCGGCAGTTCGCAGGTCGGATCGGACGGTTTCGTCGTACATGTGTTTCGCGCCTTATTCTGCCAGGAACACTAACGCCTGGCTTGCATCACCGGTCGCTCGTAGAGCCCGGGTCCCGTGCTCCGCCGCCACGCGTTCTAGCCAGGCATTCAGCTGTTCTTTGTTAGTGGCGCATGTAGATCCGCGCTAGACACAACATGCTATAGACGAACACACTAGCTTCGTTCTATTTTCCTGCACCTTCTGCACCGGTGCAGAAAAGTGCAGGTAAGGTGCATAGAGATACGACCGGAAGTACTCAGCCGTACACTTTTCTGCGCCGGTGCAGCAGGTGCAGGTAAATCGAACGAAGCAGCTCTATACAAGCAAGTCCGTGTTTGCCCACACCGGGTGAGGGCACTGCGCGTGCCCAGAAACGAGATTCGCGTAAAGTAAAGCGCCTGCTAATGTAGCGCCACCATAGCGGCATGACGCCACAGCCCCCTGTTGGTGCATGGACAGCAAAGCTCGGATGAAGGCGCGTTATGTGGGACAGCCCTTAACCTTTACTGCCTAGAAGACAAGGCCTGCTCATACGTCATCGTTAGTGGATCTCCGAACCGCTCCAAGAGGCAAACCTGCTGAAGCTTGATGAGGTTACGCGGGAAAGCGGAACGTGCCAGCATCTTTGCGTAAAGATGTTTTCGTGGCGACACGAACTCGAGTTATTCGGGGCTGCGTGGATCCAACAGTGATGACGTGCTGGAGGGGAAATGCGTCGACCTTTCCTTTTATGCTCATTGACAGGATATAAACGGTATTGTGTTTTTTTTTTGAATTTCAGATGTCTGACTTTGAATATGTGCTTCTTGCCTTCAGTCGTCGTTTGGCTGCGCGTGCAGGCTCGAAGCCCGGAAGTCAACGAAGCATTATCGAAAGTAACAAGGTGTTGAACTGGGCGAGTTGGTAAAAGTTTGACATGGTGGATGTAACAGCTTCAAAAAACGAGGACGATAAAAGGAATAGACATGACAGGACAACAGCTGTTGTCCTGTCGTGTCATTATCGAAAGTGTGAAGTTCGCGCTGCAGGTGGGACCATTGGATGGCCTCCTGTCGTTCTCTCGCTGTCAATGGCTATGGGTGGCATTGCCTGAAGAACCAGAAAAATGTGCATTGTTGTAAAAGGAAACACAAGCCCTTGCCACGAATTAAGGGATCTTTTCAAAACCATTCCTGTAATATTGGTATTTATATGTGCCGAATAAAGATTACCTGCAAGTAAGAAATGTGGGGACGAATAAATACAAAAGGAGAGCCTTTAGATTTTTGGAAAAAGCTGCTCCAGATCAACGACGTCAATAGAACGCTCTCAAAAAACGACAGCACCAAATTATGCGTACCTACCAGTATATAAACAGGCTACTCAAAGTACTGGAATTGTAACGCGTTTATTTATGGTGTTAAGTGTTTTGTGAGTGTCCTGAGAAAATCAGAAATTATTCTATGTCATATGCTTAATTACACACTATTATTATTTTTAAATGTAATAAGTGATATGTGCTTTCCACTCTTATTTTTTGTGATGTTGTGTCGATGATAAGTTCTTCTTCTTCAATACGTGATAAAATGATAAATGTAGAAAAATGGTAAGTTCAGTCATTTCAACTGAACTCGTACATGTTTAACGGAAACCAAATTTTGCCGTTAACTGTGTAAAAAGAAATAATGTTACTGACATTCCGCGAGTTTACGGCTCAGCTTTTGTATGTCTTAATATTAACAGATATGAAATATTCAAACCAGTCTGTCCTACCTGATGCATTACATTTCTGTGCCTTGTTCTGAACTTTGATATAACTTTAAACAATGTTGTACCATTTCTACCACCTGCGTACATATCTTTCGACTAACCTTCGCCTTTAGTAGAATATAGTCAAATAATAAATTTCAAAGTTTAATATGTTTACATGTTTAAAACGTGCATAGGACTCACTAAGATACTGGGAAAAATCAAGAAGTCTTACAACATCTGTTAAGATTTATTTAAGATTAAGAACGCACTCCTCAGCCCACTAATTTAAATAGAAAACAAGTAGAAAAAAACACATACCAATTCCAGTGCCAAAATAGTAATTTCCAAATTGTAAACTCTGAAAAATGCAACTACCACACCACTAATAAAAACGAAGGCGATTATAGCCTCGAAACAAAATTTAAAACAAAAAAACTCCCAAAGAGATTGTTGGATTTTATGGCAGCGGGTGGAAAACCAATAACAGCTAAGTAAACAACGCGGTACTTCCGCTCCCTCAAAAAATAAAACAAGCACAAAGAAATAATCGCAGGATAAAGTAAGGAAAACTAGTGTAAAGGAAGCCACAACAGTGAAGCTCGGTCGGTCTCTAGCAAGAAATGTGATATAACTACACAAATAGATGCTACGACCTAAAGACAGAGAGAGAAAAGCGTGTACGCATCCCCTACCCCCCCCCCCCCCACACACACAAACACACAAACACGCACACATAGGTATGCTAACAGCAAGTCCTCTGCTTCTTGCGCGGTAGTTGTGGTGACGTCAGAAGGACGACGAGCTCTGATTGGCTCTGATTAAAAAGATAGAGAATAGACCTCGAAGCAAGCTGCCTCGAGGTCTACCCCCTATTCTTCATTCAGAACCAATCAGAGCTCGGCGTCGTTGTGACGTCACCACAACTCCTGCTCAAGAAGCAGACAAACTTGCCGCTCCGCATCCACACATATATACCAGGAACAGGTAAGCGAGAGATTGGACTTTTCGTTGTCAACCGCGGCTGGTGGTGAGCCTCGGGTCCTATTCCGCCCACGCATTGAAAGTGGGCCCTAATTAAGTAGCAACAAATGACGTCACAAAAGCGGGAGTGTCATGCTGTCAGATGCCACGATCCTGGCGGTTAGACCGTAGAAAATCTCGGAAAAACAAAATCACGAGAGAACGCGTGTGTCGTTGTCGTCGCGGCGTCCCACCTCCTTACTGCAGAAAAGACTCCACGGTCTGTGAAGCCGAAGAGACACCTGCAGCGGGACAGGCGTCTGCCACATCCTTCACCGCTGCTGTGACCCCGCCAGGGGCGTGGCCGGCGACAGCGTGACACTTTCATGACGTCATCAGGCGGAATTGAGTGACCACTTTTCGGGACTCGGTAGACGCGTTGCAGGCAGCGTAGTCGGGGGAAAATACACTTCTGTTGAAAGTTGGGCGACTTGGTTATAAATTAGGAAACTAAAAACGGCGCTCTGTTCGTTTACTTCTTCCCATACTTCGTCCGCCTTCGCTCTGTTCGTAGATTTAAAAAAAAAAGACGTTTAAGCAAATTCTATTGTCTGCGCCAGGAAGAAAACTCTGGAGGCAAGTGAAACCGTATTGGGAGTTACGCGACAGACAAGTAATTACCGAAGGAACGCGTATAACTCGAAGTTAAATGAATTAGCACATTTTGTTACTGTGGTATTTTTTGTGTGTCTTTCACGCAATGCATCTTGAAAGTGGTTAGACAATGATGTTGCACTGAGGATAAATTGATGAAGTAGCTCTACTCGGACTATTAACATTTTAATACGTTTATTATGTTGTGAATCTTATTTATAGCTTATTTCGAGTTTATATTTTATATTTATAATCATAATATGCATATATATTAACGCGAATTGTGACTTTTGAACTTCAGGTTCCCGCATCTTGGTTTCTCTATCATTAGTTTTAAGATATCACTGAGAAAAGATTAAGTCGTTCGAGATGTTGAGATCAGCTATTTGCGTTCTTCGCAGGGCTGACGATGTTGTGGCAGTTTAAGCATACGGAAGCTTTAATACTACGAATTGCTCGCTGTCGAGCTACCAGTTTCTTCGCAGATAGTTTTCATATATTTTATTGTCAATTATGTTTTCTAGTTGAATTCCTGTGTATTTGCATAATGGATAAGACGACCTATCAAAATGTGAGCATTTAAATATTAGTACTTTCACTTTAACCATTTCTAAACTTTACTTCGTTTATTAGATTGACAGCTAAAATGACAAACGCCATGGGCGCTTGAGGACACTTCTGAATTAACTGAAGTGCCAGACTATATATTGTCGGTGTGTTAAAATACATCTCTAAATATTCAATCGTTCGGGTTGCAACGGTGAGCCATTAATTAAATATTACGTTTTTTTAAATATGTTTTTTACAGTTTAATTTTACACTTACAATATGTCGGCATGTAGAACGACCATGTAAATAGTAAAGAATATCTCGGCGCTATAACTTGGTTTTATTAAAATATACTAGAATGCTCGTGATTACGGCCACTGTCCTCTTTACAACAGTGCAGGGCGTGGTTTTAAACGTTATCGCTTCTTGCCTCCTGATGGATTCTTCCGGGATCCTATCGGCCATGGCAACAATCGCATGGGCTGTGGAGCGATAATAAAATGCCTGGGATTCGGAAGATCCGCCCTGCCTCGAGCTAGCAGGGACTACAGCGTTCGTCGTGAGTTTAGAAAGGTACGACTGCCATTGCAACATATATACTACATTTGGTGTAGCCTCATTCTCTCGCTCTCCTCTCTCTCTCCAACGAAAGAAGCCTCTCTGAGACTTCTCCCATGTGTGGACTGTGACACTATCTCTCCGTCAAAGTTTCATATTTAGTTTTCAATAGGAAAGAATAGTGAGTTTCAGTACTGCGTATACGGAGAGAACGCAAGCCCTGTGCATTTGTGTTAGCGTTGCGTGTTCCACACTGCGCGTGCGCGGAGCCCATACCGCGGCCATGGATTGGCGCATGGCGATTTCGCGCATGCGCAGCGTGGAACACGCAACGCTAACGCAAACGCATAGCGCCTGCGTTTGGTCGTATAAGCAGTCCTAAAACTCACTTATCACTATGCATACAAGTACAAATGGTGCTTTTTCATATTTAGCACTTATAAACTAAACTATTTTAGTTCTCAGGTCCAAGCGCGTTCGCATGCGCGGGAGAGGCAGGTACACGCGCTGTCCTCTTCTCCTATCGCGCGCATGTGCGGGTCGCGAGAGAGTGAGGTACGTATGGTGTTCTCCTCTCTCTATCGCGTAGACGAGAGGGCTACAGAAGGAGGCGCTCACTGGATTTGCCACAGTCTTCACAATGGCTCGCAAGAGGAAGGAACGGACTGACGAGGAGATGGCTGCACACAAGCGCGGACGTGCTGAGTATGGCCGCGCTCGACGTGCCAAAGAGATGCCGAAGAGAGAATATTGTGTGGATAGAGATATAGGAGCAAGCCTTGATAGAAGACAAGCTATGCTTTCCCATATCGACGTAGTCTAACATCAACATGAAAAAAATGACCGTTTTTTTGTTGTTGTTAAGAACTCATTTGCGTTCCAAGTTTATTCCCGATGAAACATGGCCCGATGCACATCCGATTAAGCCGTAAGCTGATCACAACACGAACTCCATTTTCCCCGAAACACGGAACTCTCTTTTAATTACAATGGAGATTTTATTCGCGACAACTGCGCTCGAACGCGTTGAATCCCATCCACCTCCCCCCCCCTTGCCGCATAAGCTTGTAGGCATTTGCTGCGCCAGTATATAAGGAACATACAAGCAGCTTTCCGAAGGGAGAACCGTATCTGTCGACGGCATCGATGAGGTTTCCGACTGGGGGACTAAATGAGAATGCCGGAGTGGGGGTAGATTAATGCCCCTTAATCGCTACTGCGCGAGCCACTGCCGATATTAATCCGGAGGGAGTTAGCGAACACGGGCTTTGAGCGACCTCCGGCCCGATCGAGTGATAAGGCAGGCAGCGAGCGTGCGGACGCTTGGGAGAGGGCGTGGAGAACGGTTGACATAGCGACCGCTCTTTTGCGTCCAGGTACAAGAGGGGGACTTGAGGTAGCTTGCGTGTCGCTGTATCCTCGGCGAAGGA
Source organism: Ixodes ricinus (assembly GCA_037355805.1). Lineage (NCBI taxonomy): Eukaryota > Metazoa > Arthropoda > Arachnida > Ixodida > Ixodidae > Ixodes > Ixodes ricinus. The sequence continues at coordinate 153,482 of JAZHYW010006890.1, forward strand.
GTCGTTCAGCGGAGTTTGGGTTCTGGAGGACGCTGAGAAAAGCGCCTTCTATACCCTAGTTACACGGGGCGCACGTAATGGCAGTTAAGGCCCGTTCACACTCTATATTGTTTTTACAACTTTCTTAGGTTATGCAGTCAAAGTTCACGGGTGCAGGCGCTCTTGCACATCTTGAGCGCCCATCAAAGCTGCGCACGCGCATTTTTCACATCTTCCGAAATAGCTGTCCGAGAGTAAAGTGTCCTATTTCTGGTTAAGCTGTAACCTTTGTTAAGGGTGACCTAACCGTAAGTAATTCTAGAAACAGTAACGGGTAATGTACTTACGCTACTTATTTGAAGTAACGGGTAACGTAGTTCCTTTACTTGTTACATCTGCTTCACAGGACTATGAAAAAAGTACACTTCATTTTTTGTGTTTCTATGCTTCGTTTTACCATAAAGCGTAAAACGCAGGTGTGCTCCGACGATTATTTGGGCTACTCCAACTAACTATATTTGCAGATTCACCGGCCTTTAATATTTCCGATATGCTATTTGGTATCCTTAGTGTCCCAAAATTTAGAGCAGTTATTGAAAAATCTTTGAGTGAAAAGTATGCCATAACCAACATTCAAAGCGTCAGGAGAAGGCAGGCTAGCAGGTCGAGCGGCAGTCTGAAAATAACTATACCGAGCATTAGTTTCGTGCTGCAGCGCGTGTTGGAGCGGCGAGTTTCCAAACAGTTCATTTGACGCTGTGAAACTCCTTGTAATTGGTTGGGAACAAACTCTCAGTACAACGAGTGAACCCCTGACGTCACCTTTTCATTGTTGCCAGTAGCGAGTTTCATTTAGAAAACACGGTGAGGACCAAAACTGTAAGTTACATAACTTCGCGAAACAATTTATTAGGACCCAATGTTTGGGCTACTAGTTCAGCGATGTTTTTTGGTGTGTTTATCACATTTACAGGCAGATGGGGTACTACAAACAAAACGTCGGGGTACCCCTCGAAGGGTGCCAGCGTGGCTAGGGTATCAGTGGAGCTTTCTGAGTCCAAAACGCGCGCCTCTAGAGCGGCCAACTCAGGCTAGACCCTAAAAACAAGTCTGTGAGTTTATGTTACTGCAGAAGACACAGCTAGTCAATCACGGCGAATTATATAATCCAAGCTAAAAACTGTATTCAAAATAGGACTGGAATAAAAACAAAAATTTGATGTCTGCGGGAAAAATGAGCATGACGTTTCACTCGCTCACTGTCGTTGCGTACAACACATGTTAATCATCTAATTGTAGTTTGAGTTTGGTTATTCACTGAGATTCTTCTATTCGCCGTAATTGGCTGTCTCTGTGCGCCGCAGACACCTTAGCTCATATATTTCTTTTTAGCGTGCCTGTAAGTATTCACTCTTAATAATGCACCCATTGAAGATATATCCCGAGAGTATATTCACATTTAAGTCACTGAAAGTGAATACAACGAGCGGTTATAAAACAACTCGACGCCATCGTTGCTTTGTGTGCTATCAAGTGGAAATTCTTTTTTTTTCACAGTGAAAAACTGTTTTTTTATATTAAAAGTCCTTTGACATCACTAAAACAATATTTTTCCTCCCGCATATTTAATTATTCGCTTCGAAGTAAAAAGACTACAAAAGAAGCAGCTTAGCGGGGCCATCAAATTAATTATTCATGAAACGAGTCTGGTAATTTCGAAAGAATCTCTCGTAGGCAAACAAAATTAAAATAGACAGCCTTAGGACAGATACTTCGGTTGTCATCTTGGTCATTTGGCCACTCGCGACTGCCCGTACGCCTTTCTTTTCCTTTCTTCGTGTAGACGTCGAGATTAGAGACGTATGAGAAGGTTCTCGACCGACCATACAACTTTTGTTTTGTCTTTGGTTTGATGCGCCAACTGATAGTGACTCTGTGTCAAATACTCGTTACACAAATGAAGAAACGTGAGACCGGTGCGCGCCTCACACCTTTGATTTTATACGCTTACTGATTCATGTTGATTAGGCCGCACACATCTTCAGCCGGGACACTGGGCTATGACTGGGAGACTGTTGTCGCCCTAACCGCCGACTGTGGCATCGCGTGTTGTCAAAATTTTATGGTTTGGCCCCTACCGGCGAGAATGACTAAGAACCGTCGTTTCGCACACTGGCCCTCGCACTATGTCGCCACATGTCGTACATGTGTCCACGTGACCAACCAGCCAGTCGAGTTTTGCCATGTGGAGAACATTAGAAACTATTTACAGCATTTCGGAACACGTTAATCTTGAGTATTCTCACTAGAGATATAAATATGTTTCTTCGCCTCCAGATATTCGTTTCATACCATTTGTTGTTTGTAGCTGCCATTGAAACATTTACCAAGCGACCCGGAATGAGAAAAAAAATTAATAACGTTGATTGTAGTCGCAGCGAGTTTCCAGCTTTTAAGCGCGACTCTGCTGCACGATCGCTTGAAACGCAAAAATGCATATCAAGAACGTCCAGTCTCACTTTATATTCTAACCAGGAATAATGCCACATGGGACTTCAATGCCTTTTCTTTCAATGGTAATAACCACAGAAAGTAAAAAAAACAATCACGTAGCCCAAAAATAATAAATCATTTATTTGCTAGATCGCGAAGTAATCTCCTCTTTTATTTGACATAGACTAATCAAGTAATTTAATCTGTTTTATTGCATCTAATTGCAACTCCGATAAATATATATTTTTAAGTAATGTGCACGATAACTTATATTAGAATATTATAAGCTAAAGTAAATAATAAAATATTTAACGATTATGACAATTTCACTCTTACGCAATAGTTTATTGTTATTCCAAGAGGTATTTTTTTCGTACCAAAATGATATGCTGATATTAACATTTAACTGAGCCGCTCAATCAAAGCTGTTTATTTTAAAGCAACAAATAGGTATCAACATAGCGAATGTCGCCACAAGCTACATTTACGAACTTCGCATTGTTGCTTACATACTTGAGTATTTCTGTTGTGCGAACGTCTGCCATTTATTTGGCTGTAATCCTTATACGTATCATAGACTAGGAGAACCTACGAAAACACGTCGCTTATAAACCAGTGTCTCTCGTAAAACACAACCTAAATAATCTAGTAATTAACGAATTGAAAGCACAAATCTACCGAATGCCTAACTGATTAAAGATAACATTATTTAGTTATAAAGTTTATTTGATAAAAATATATATATGATAAAAATATATTCGATATATTTGATAAAAATATAGGGGGATCAGACGCCGGGTCGGCTAGCGCACACGAGTTCGGAGAATGCGTAGCGAAAGCTCGCGCTGCAGAACCTGGGTTCAATCCCCACCCCTGGCCGCTTCGAATATGGATTAGCACGGTACCGGGGTGCGGTCGTGTATCACTACTGCGTGATCCACGCGTTAAAGGCCCCAAACTAGCGCTTGTACTAGCACTGGCTAAAGTTCTTATCTACAACTGAGACACCAGACGCCCATTCAGGCTGACTAACTTCCGGCTTTATAAACATACAGACAACATTATTTTAGTTAAAGGACGGTTTATCAGTAGCCAACGTTTTGATGAATTCTCATTGAAAAATGTTAAAGTAGCGTAGATTGTAATCGTTTTATGAAAGGGCAGTTTTTTAGAAACGATAGTGATAGAATTTGCTATATATTTATTTTTACGGAAAATCTTAACAGAAACAAAAACGTTTGTATTATATTAGTTGATATTAATATTTTCTAATTTCTTTCATCTTTGTTTAAACTTAAGTAAAATTGGATACCAACAGTTGGCTCGTTTATTAGCTACTCTTTTTTTAATTATCGAGAAAAACGATCGGTCATATTTCCTTAATGCAAAGAGCCCGAATGAGAATACAATAGTTAATAAATATTAGGCGTCGGTACTAAACACATCCGCATGCCAACCCCATATACCTAACTTTCTCATCGTAAGGCTCGAGTTCAGAAAAATATATTGCAAAATTGTATTGCTTGCTTTTCGATATAACTACCGAGTGTTTAAATTTATTTTTCTCTCGTTGATTTGAAGTAATCTCCGAATTTCGATTCATCGAAGAAGCAGAACGAAGAACATTTTTTTTGGCGTTTCCTAAATCTGAATTTCAATTTCTAAACTCCAAAGCATAAGCGCGGTACAATCTCCATTTTTTACGTGTTTTAAGCAAGTCGATCTTTGAAGACGCGAATAATATGCAGACGGCTCAAAATCCTCCGCAAAAGGAGCTCAGACTTTTCGCCCACATCTACCTAGCTACTATATCTGCGTTGAAAACAATTGTGTTTAGTATCCTCTTATACTTTCAATACTCCCATGTTAAACATAAAACATTCAATAAATCCGCGCACGAACTACCGAGACATGTTCTCCAAAGCCATTTCCGTTCATACTTAAATGCGCCTTCTTTAAGGCTTCTTCAACCCGGGAGCATATGAACAGTTTTAACGTGTGACGAGGCGAGCTCCGGGCTGAACGTTCGAGGTCACAGACTAACAGCCTTTTTTCTATAATTTGAATACAAACCCTCTTTCCATTTAATCCCCGGATGCGCCGAGCATGAGATGACAGGGCCATTTCAGGCAATGATCTGTCGCTTGCCTAAGCTGCTCCGGATTATGTTGATCTCATACGACAGATTTCAGTGATAGGAATTCATTCAATGTATACACCAGAAGAGAAGGAACCATCCTATTGTATTCTCTAACTGCCGCTGGAGGATTATGAAGATGTGCTAAAACATCAGAAGAGTACGCCTTGTTTCTGATGCGAAAAGAAAGGTCTTGACAGTATCTTTTCATCTCCCAATTTATTCACGTTTAAAATTTTAAACCTTTAGATTTACTTTTTGTTTTAAAAAGCAGTATTAGTTTGTTTTCACTGATTATACACCTCAGAATCTCGTTTGTTCATACTGCTTTACAACACACTTGGTGATAAGTGAACTTCCCTCAATGAAATTACAGAGAAGATGCAAGCGAGCTGGTGAACTTTCAACATTGTAAAACCCGTCTCGGGTTTTACAATGTTGAAAGTTCACCAGCTCGCAGTACGACAAAAAAGAGTAGAAAAAAGGGAAACACAGACACAGATCTTTTGAGACCTGTGTCTCTGTTGTCCCCTTTTTCTTCTCTTTTTGTCCTACCCTTAATGAGTTTAACTAATGAAATAGTCGAACTGTGTCGAGCCCGAACTCTCATGCAGCCTCAGCACCAAAAAAGGGGTACCACACCTTTTTTGCTCAGACCGCGTTGTCAATGAAGAAAATGCAAATCGCCCTTTTCGATTGATTCGCATTTCTAAAGAAATTTACGTTATTAGAGCTCTAAGTGCACTGCAGTTCAGTTTAAATGCGGAACTTCAGAGTGTTCAGACTTATCGCAGGCCGCTCTGGAAGCGCAGCGGTAAGACACAGAAGTGTGGCCTCACCGCGCGAAGAGCATTATTGCGGTGAAGCCCACAAGACCGATAGGTCCCTTCAGAGATTTGAGGAGTATGCAGTCGCTCCAAGGGAGTTTGAGCATGAAAAAGGGATAGTATTGAAACACTATGCGGGCGATTTGGTTGAACAACGACATAATTTTCCTTTTCCTTCTCTCCGGTACGATGGCAACAAATATTGCATGGTTTAATAAATAAAAAACCGGAAACTACTCGCAGTGATTAGACCAAATTTGTGTCCTCTAATCATTGTCATTAAACTGCAAGTCCCTCGGCCAAAGGGAGTGTGCTGGTAAGTTAAAGGAATAAAAAAGCAACTTTCTGTCAAATTATGTTTATTTCTTAAACTCTCTGTTACGCATTGCATCTCCTAACTTTCGTGCAAGCAAAGTTTTCGGTCAAAACATTGTCAGCCTTCAATTTCAAACTAACACAACATCAAGCAGTGTTACGCTAAAGTGAGAAAAAAATCGGTTTCGTAAGTAAACAACGCAGGAGGTGGGCTCGTTTTGCGTCAAAGTTTTTGCCGGTTTGTGTTAGTACGTATCAACACGCATCAATAATAAATGTCGATAACAAAAAATCATCCATTCCGGGTGGAAATGAATAAAAAATAACCTTTCGTGTGAACATGGTAAATTTTCTTATGTGTTCAGAGCCTGAAACGTAAGAAACCTTTAACTGTAACTGATACGAAATATGGAATCGAGAAATGTATGGGGAATGCCTATAGCGTAAGTTTTGGTATAAGAGTTTCGCTTAACTTATTTTCTTATTTTTTCAAAGAAAAATTATTAGTTTCTTTTTACTGCTTACACGTCAGAAATTCATTTATTTATACTGCTTTACAAAACACTTGGTGATAAAATAATTGAACTTTCCTCAATTATTTTAACCAATGAAAGAGTCAATATGTGTCGAGCCCCAAATGTCATGCAGCCTTAGTGACAGAAAGGGGCCCCACGCCCTCCGTTGCTCAAACTGCGTGGTCAGTGGAGCGAAATACCAATCGCCTTTTTGATTGGTTCACCTTACTCAAGGATTTCACGTTATTGGAGCTCTAAGGGCACTGCAGTGCGGTATAAATGCGGAACTTCAGAGAGTGTTGAGACTAATCGTAGGCCGCTCTGGAAGCGCAGCGGTAAGACACAGAAGTGTGGCTTCTCCACGCGAAGAGTAATATTGCGGCGAACCCCACTTCACAAAGAGGGACGTTTAGAGATTTGAGGAGTATGCAACCAATGCAAAGGCGTAAGCGAGCTGGACAAGTATGACGATAATAATCCCTGGAGAAGGGAAACAAGGGGGTCAAACAACAAACAAAGATTTGTCATTGTATAAAATAATCAAGATAAAATTTGATTTTGTTGCGCACGACATGTATTTCTTCCGGCATTTTCTTTTGAACATCGTTCATTAGGCCTGATATTACCGAAAAAAAGGGCTTGTCGAGTTAAGTATAATTGTTTTCTACCTGTCTATCAGCTCCATTGATCGAAAAACCTATTGGAACTTTCATAGATATTTGTATCCAACCAGTACTTGTTGTTTAGGTTTATGTTTATTAATGCGAAGGCATTAACTATCCCAAAAATAAAGCCGGCGGAGTCCGTAACAAAACAAAAATGCTTATTATCCCATTCGCTGAGCAAAACGGCTCCTAGATAACCATTGGCGGCCACTTCAAGAGAGCGCGCGCTCGGTCGCCGATCCTGTGTCGGGCGTGGCCGGAACAGAGGGGGGAGGGGGAGCTGCGGCCGCTTCACGAGAGTGCGCGCTCGGCCGCCGCTCTCGTATCAGGCGTTGGCGGGCGGGGGTGGGGTCCTGCGGCCGCTTCTGCTCCTCTCGGCGCCGAGGAACATGTCGGCGGCCTCAGGCATCTATATCGTCGGCCGCCGCAACCACGGCAGTAGCGAAAGGTGGCTTTCCACGCCAGCACACCGCAGACCAGCTAGGAGAGCTTAAGAACGAAATTCATGCTTTCGCATTAACAACTCATAAGAAGTGCCTACACTCTAAGAAATGCCTACGCGTCTACTTACCCGCAAAACACTCAAAGGGCCAATCTCTGTGATCTACGAAATCAGCTCGGCGAAGGATGAGGCGAAACACCTATTTAGACCTCGAAATTAAGTCTGCGCTGTGGCATTACGCAATGCAAAGCGTCATGCTTGCATTGCGTAATGCCACAGCGCATACTTAATTTTGAAGTCTAAACAGATGTTCCCCTCCATCATTCGCTGAGCTGATTTCCCAGATCACAGAGATTGGCCTTTGAGTATTTTGCGGGTAAGTAGACGCGTAGGCATTTTTTTAAGTGTAGGTCTCCTCAGAATTTTATCTCAGCAACCAATCAGACTTACCTAAACTCAGCACCCAAAGTCGCCAAAAAAATTCCAATCATTTTTTATTGAAAGGGGTTCATCAAACGATATCGGGTTGGAATGTTCATAACTTTACAGAGGCGTGCTGGTCCTACTCTGGCCCAAGTATACTCGCACAGAACCCCACTGATTCAGGAGCTTCTTCGTCGCGGCGAAATTGCGAGGATAAAAGGGGACTATTTCTTTCAATCCTGCCTTCGCAAAGCTTGATGACGTAGTTGTAGGTTCGAAACCACCCGCCTGACGACAGTCGAGAGCGGCTCATGGATTGGACATTAGAACTGCGTGACTACTCAACTTCGGCTTGTAACAATCAATGCATCGGCGGGCATTCGGGTAGTGGCTCGTGTCCAACCACTGCGGGGATGAGAATCGCCGAACTCTAACAATGTCTAGAGTTCAGCACGCGTTTTCTACTGTGCCAACCTCAGCGCGTGGCTATGATTAACGTTGGTGCCATAGAATAGGCCCAGGTCACGTGGCCGCTTGTCCTGGCTCCGATTTGAGGGGATGAACGATGCTCATATTTCTCGAATTTACTTGGCGACCGCCATTGCTTAGAAATAAAAAAAAACTAAGGAAAGAAGGAAAGTTTATTTGGTTAGTAACGTTAGGGAGTGATTCCGAATAATATTTAGCCAAAGTAGAAAGATCGGTTCATGGCCTTTTCAATTGAAAGGAAATTATTCATGATTTACTGATCGTTACAAACTCCTTCTTTCTCTCCCAAAATACTATTTTTTTTACAACAATACTTTTTACGTTAATGCAGTTGTAGGCGGTTTTATAAATTGTAAAATGTATTTATGACGTCCCATTTGTCCTGCGAATATAAAAACAAGGTTCTTTCACCAAGCAATTCAGAAAAAAGTCTTAGTGCCTTGTCAGATATTTCAGAATAGATTAGTTTATGTCGCAAATAACTAATTTACCAGACTTTCATATGCTACTTATAGTCAGATTCGGTAAACAAAACGCGTTTTTACTCACTTTCCATCTTTGAAGATTAGGTTTTAACGAACATCCAAGTTTGTCCTGTCAGCGTACTATACATGTACATTGTGTTTTATTTTTAAGCTTCCCAGATTTCATAAAAAAAGAAAAAAACGTGAAAGCTACATTTATGCGGTTTGTGCAGGTGAGTTATACGGTCAGCGGGACATAGTATAGAGGTCTAATTGTAACAATCAGTTGGCTAATGAAATAAAAATGGTAACAAACTCTTTAATTAGGGAAAATATACATTGGTTTCGTTGGGAGACTTGCTGAGCGTCATCGAAAATCACCAAATCAACTATTTTTAGAAAGATACAACGCAGGGGTAGCATTTTCAGGCGTTCCGTGAAATCGCTCCCTTTGGACGCTTTTCTAGGTGTTGGTTTTTATATCGGAGCGCATCTTTGCGCCAGAGGCCCGGCTGCCCAGTGGTTGAGACGTGACACGTGCGGACAACTTCCCTCCATCCAGGGAGGGATGTGAGGGGGTGGCTTCGCGCCGAGAGAACACCACCTAGACAAGCAGAAGGCCTCCGCACCGTCATCGCAGTCAGATGGATCGAAACTTGAGATTGGGCACAAATGTTGCGTCGTTGCGTCACTGTTCGGCCGGGGCTCGTGTTCGATCAGCGTGTTGAAGGTCGCACTCGTGCCGAATAGATGAGTTAGCGCAATCCGACTCTGATGACGTTCCATGAACGGTGAGGAGGCGAGGCGGAGGCTTTGATTATTCAAAGTGGTGTTGGCCGCGACCGCCGTGGAGCAGGACAGCTGGCACAAAGATGCGCTCCGATAAAAAACCGAAACCCAGAAGCGCGTTCAAACTGAGTGTTTTTGCGGAACGCTGTAAAATGCTGCCCATGTCTTATATCTTCCTACAAAGGGTTGATTTAGTGGTTTTCGATGATGCTTAGAAAGTTTCAAATGGGAACCATATATCTATGTTCACAAAATAAAACGGTTCCTAAGAAATATACTTAATTAACCTACTGATCGCCACATTCAGCCCCCTGGACGTATAACTAACCTGCACAAATCGCATCAATGTAGCTTTCAGAAATTTTTTAAACAAATCTGTAAAGCTTAAAAAAGAAAAACCTTGCATATTTAGATGAATAACTGAAGCATGGTGCAGCATAGCTACTTTGTCGAGTTATTTTATAGAACTCCAAATACGTTTTTCTTGTTGATGTACTTCTCTGTAAAGAAAAAAAAACGTGTGAAAAATTTAGTAAACGAACTTTAGAGGAAACGACTCACTCGAAAAAACTTATAAAACATCCGAATAAAAAAAGCACATCAGGAGAGTTATTTTTGATGAGACTTGAATTAAATTATGGGGTTCGGCAATAACCCAATGCCAAACTTTACAAAACAAATATATGCTTAGAAACGCGTCGCCAAAGGTGCCAATATTTTACGAGCAACACAGTAATGCATGGCTTTATTTAGTCTCGTTAAATAACTGTAAATAAAAACCGCAGTCTTCTACACCATTTAGATGTTGCAACTGATTAAAACGTGTGTGGTTTAATGGTAAAAACAGATTGTAATGATCGAGTTCTTCAAAAAATCATATTTTCACTATGACTCGCTGGATCTGTTTGTGGCAGAAGAAATAAATTAAAATACACCAATGAAGACACATTTTCATCGCAATTATTTTGCCATACGATTTGCAATAAAATATTGCTTAATCCCCCCCCCCCACAAAAAAAAAGAAGCGTGTATGAACAAAAAATATGGCCGTCCTTTTGCAAGCTCCCATTCGGTCTCAGAGTTTCACAAAGGAACATATAACTATGCCAGGGAACTAACATATAGCTTTGTCTTGAAGAGACAGTCCAAACACTTTCAAAAGCTGCTGCCTGTGTACTACCCCACAATAAACTCGGGGCAGCAATCATTAGTAGGACTTTAATCAGTTTACCCCATGAGATTGGCGAGCAGTATATCGCTTCAATGCGCCTGCCGTGCAGTATCATTGACAAACACGCCGTCCACCGGTTTTGTAACTGAGACCGCACGACCATTGGAGGACAATACCGACCGTAGTCTATATTCATAAGGCTGATTAAAAAAGTACCTATATATTTTATTGCAAGATCATTGCTCTGAAGTGTATCATTTGCATTTTTTTTCTCGAGGATCCGCATGGTGTATTACACAGAGGAAGGGCCATATATATAAGCATCTAAATATATTCATATAAAACAAATTGACTTAACATTAACGCAATACTATATTTTGTCTCATCCTACGATGGACTAAAGGCCAAAGCCACGGGCCGCCAGGACCAATCACGTTACACGCTAAACTGTGACATGCTTAACATTGATTATGGGTGGACGAATATTGCTGGAATCCAAAAGCGTAGCATCATTTATATAGCTTCGACTCTGTAAAGAGCCTGTCGTGGCTTTCTTTGCGATCAAAAACTTGTTGAGTCACTCAGTGCTCTTCGATTCGAACCACTGTTCACCCGTCCCCTCGTCAGTGATCCGAGACGTGGGACCGATACGTGCATCGAAGCGAGATACTACGCAACTTCTAAGTGGCTCGTGATTGGATCTGGCGGTCCGTAGCTTTTGCCTTTAGTCCATCGTAGGGTGAGACGAAGTATATAATACACTGTAATATGATTTGAGGGGTTAAAAATGAAAAGGTAAGTAGCTGCCGCAAACATATTGGTGTTATTTATAAAGCATAGTTTTCAGGTAGTGCATTCTAGTCTTGTTTTGCTAATGTTAATGGAGACGTTTGATAAGAGACTGTGGACGAAGAAATTTCAATTAATTTAGAAGAATGATCAAGATGAGTGAAAATACAGTGAGGAGGTGATAGTAAAAGTTTCTGATATGGTGTTTTGGTTAGAAGATTCCATTAAAAGAGAGACGTGGACTTACGACAGTTTTGTTTAAAGAGCGCTAAATTGTGTTTCATCAATAAATTAAAAATAATTTATCTACGGTATGGTATTTGGTCGTCCTCCAATAACATGCGAGAGAAAACAGGAGCCTACCGGCCGAAATTGGTAACGATTCGTCCCGGAGAGGAACCAAAAAAAAGTCGCAGAGACCACGCTTCCACAAACAAGACGAAATGATTTAGCCGCAGAGTGAAAGCCGCAGCGACGAAGCCCAAAAAGAAAAATCTATCCTGGGTGAAGTAGTTCCAAGAACCGCGGGTGGGCATCGCGGACCAGCGAACTGAAAATAAAAGGAAGGACCTTTAGGCGGCCCCCTTTCTGTTTTCCACTCGAGCAACTGCCGTAAAGAAGAACGTATCGAGTTTGCCGCCGCCAATTGTCAACAAATAGGTACTACCCCTCCTTCGGAGTGTCTTCCACTAGCAGTCTCAGCTCTGACTCGGGGAAGCCCCTGTTCTATCACCTGCGTCTACGCCGATATGCTCAACGTATACCTTTGGGGCGACGCCTGTGAGGGTTTGGTCTGCTTACTCTGAAACGCGAGTTTTTGCCGTGCACTTCTTTTATTATTCTTTTCCCCCGGGGACAACTCTTTCACCAACACGTGCTATCGCCACTTTAAAGATTTAGAGAGCGCTCGGCATTCATTTATTTTTTGACTGCACTGCCTCCGGTATCTACGGTATCTTAGGATCTAGTAAAAAATATATCTACGGCTCGAAACCCGCACATATCCTCTTCTGGTTTTCCTTTCCACGCAACCCAAAATTTAGCAAATGCTTTTTTTTGTTACCTTGTGACGCTAGAGTGTGTTAGAATAAAATGAAGTTGCAACCGAGCCTAGGTTTTGGAAAGATAATGTGAAGCGACGCGTCTTGAAAAAGGTCAAATTACATCTGTAATATTCATACGGGCTTTGGTTTCGGAATACCGTTCTGTACTTGCGTATTTTCGAGCTTCAAAAGAGTGCCGATATTTGAATATAGAAACGCTGATGGTTTAGAAATAACCTAGTGTATCTTCGTTTATAAATGACGTAGAAGGTAGCTCCGAGTTGATTTCGTAACGTATCTACACCAGGCGTTTTCATCAGCGTTGATGAAGACACGTTTATTCTAATCAGGCGTTGATGTTAATAAACGAAACATGATAAGCATTTCGTGGTGTAAAACTTGTACATTCACTTTGTTTATTGAATAATTACTTGCGTTTGAGATTCCTCATATACATAGCGACATTGCCATCCCTATCGCATACTCTATTCCAGAACAAACTTTGGTGTCGAAAGACTCAGACATAAACTACGTTTTCTCATGACTGATCTTTACCCATTTTGTTCTTAGCCCGAGTCTGAGGCAGGAAAAGAGGAAAGTTTCAAAGTGGAAGAAAAATGAACAGTCGAGGACACGTCTCTAACACAGCTAAAGACAAGTTTATTTGGTCACCCTCTTATATACACTCCACGAACTTCACCACAGAACCTTCTCGCCCTTTTCGACCTCCAAAGCCAAAATATAACAAAGGTCTCATCCCTTTCCACCACAATTGTCAATCTTTGTTTTTAATGATAAATAAAATTCAGTGTGTCTGTTTACTTTTCCTCACATGTACGTGTATGTGTATATATCAGGGGTGGCCAAACCGCGGCTCGCGAGCCGCATGCGGCTCTTTGCTGGTCCAAGTGCGGCTCGCGGATCCCTCGTAAGGGGACCCCCCCCCCCCCCCGCCTCTTTCTGCGTTTCCCCAGAAAAAAAAGAAGGGATTTCAGGCAGAGTAAAGTACGGCTCGCGGTTCGGCAGCCTTGTACCCCCATAAGTACTGTCGTACAGCCTTGTGCACTCATAGGTACAGTCAGACTCTGAACGAAATTTAAATTTGCCCCCCCCCCCTCCCCGCGGCTCTTAGAAGTTTCGTGATTTCATTTGCGGCTCTTAGGCCGGGTCAGCCTGGCCACCCCTGGTATATATGTATATCTGGTCTTGTAAGCTCAAATTATGTTCTTAAATATATATATATATATATATATATATATATATATATATATATATATATATACAAATTTATTTTTATGTGTTTTTTATTATTATGGTATGTGCAGGTGTATGTATATATATTAATTTTTTATGTGTTTTTTATTATGGTATGTGCAGATGTATATGGAGATTTATTTTATACCTCCTCCGATCTAGCATGATGGTGCTTTGGAACCTGTCAAGCTGCAAAAATGCTACTTTTGTTTTTCCTCGCTCTTGTCACAAATGAAGATTTAGTAGCAAATAAAGTCATTTGATTTTATAGCTATAGAATCATGATCAGTAGAGGGGTTTAAATTAATTGCAATATGCACCTAACGGAGGCGCGCAAAACACCCACTTTTGAAATCTTGGTCTTACGCTTAATGGCTTAGAACATTTTGTACGTTGATTGTTTTGTAAATTCAGTTGCAACACAGACTGCCTTAACAGAAAACGTACTAATAGTTTTATATTTACATGGTCGTCATAAAAAACTTCAAGGCCATACATGTCCGTCTTTCATATTTCTTTCGGGCTATATGTTTATTTTTTGAAATGATCTTTACTTTGCTGCCGAAAGAATGTCAACGGCCGGAGTAGACATGGCCATGCTTAATGATTTCGTTATATTAATCACTAAAGAGTGAGGCGTCATGCCTGATTTCCGTTGATTTCACTGGAACTTACACCTGCTGTTGGTAGTGTTCTGGTACGACGTTGTCTAGTGTGCGATGGTTGCGTCGCTCACCGTATGTTGAGTGAATAGCGAAGTCAATTTTTCGTTAATACATAAATTGACATTTCGGCAGGCATGTCTGGAATATATTTTTTTGATATGTGTGAACAAATCAAAGCCTCTGAAAATTGTCTCGTCCAGACAGCGAAGAGCCTCCTTGGTAGCTTCCACAACAAGCGCCAGCCAATGAATCTCCATTTAGCGGGTTTGAACCCCGGCCGAGGTGCTCTCAATCTGACGCAGGCCTGTTGCGGAGATAGCGCGTCATGTAACAGAGCATTTGGTGGTACAGGAAAAGATAAGCAGGAGGTCCAAATTAATTATTAACCCTTCTCTGGGGTGTGAGGGATGCTTTTCGGTGGTTAGTCTCTCAAATGACCAAATTCATTTTTTGTGTGTGTGTGATTGCGTGAGCTGGTGAAATTGAAACCCCTTTCGCGTTTTTCTTTTCATAATAAGTGTAGTTTGTACCCGGGTGTCTGCGTTTTGGGCTATTTGGCGGAGCAACAGCATATTTGTTATGAAACTCTACAAAAACTTTTTGGTTCACTAAAGTATCCGACAGAAGCAGCAACTCCATTAGAGTTTTAAATGGCACTCGCGTTTTAGCAGACAACGTTCAGAGCATACCACTTTTACACACTTATACCGGCAAATACTAACGTTAGGCCTACAATGAAATTGTTCATGACCAACACTTTCCTTTGCCATTAGATAAAAAGTCGTCTCTGTGTAGCCGATACAATCAAAGACTGAAACGACTTTATGCTACTTTCAGGAGTCCAGACAGCGTGTGAATGCGTGGCATTTATGTTTCGTAACATATCATTGTCAATACAAACTGCCTATCACGTTGGTAATTTGAGGCCCATGTCTCGTGTAATCTTTAGGAAATATTAAGCCTTAAAAGACCTTAGTTGTGAGCTCAGCGTTGGTGCGACTAGAGTAGCTCTTTGTAATACATTGCAGGCGGTCAAGTCGCCACGTAAATCTCAACCTGTTATGTAAAGCCTAAAATAAGATGATAGTAGGCGTTAAGGAATTGGGTTAATACTTTGAAGACGCGCGGAATTTACCGGGTTAAGGGTGTATACCGACGTGAGCATAATCGTTTCTGACTAAACTGTAAGAAAACATTAACCAAAACCAAAACAGCACAAGAAGCGCTGGGATGTTTTTGTGACTGTCGCACGAAAGCATACTGAATGAGAAAACTGAAACGGTACGGCCATCCTCTTTAAAGGGGGGCACGTCAGTTTCGAAACCGACAAGGACACGCGTAAAAACGCAAATAGCAAAACTCATTGCAAGGTGTGCACACGAGCGCTGGAGCAGATAAACATTTAGGAGAGTCGGTGTTTCGACAGGCATTTCAGAACAATCTGGCAACTGTTTTCCCATGGGGGGAGTGGGGCGTGCCGGTTTTTACGGTTATGGCGGATTTGGACGCGGTTCGGCGATGCTCATTGTTCACTTTTCTCGCATCACAGACGAAATGACACTCTTGTTTTTTTGGCGTACATGAGGTTTAGTTGGCGCTGGGCAGGGAAAGTTCGTAATCACGTAAAATCTTTGTCTCCTTCCGTTGGACGGTGAATCCTGAAAAATTAACGTATTTAAAGTTGTACCGTCCACGTTCCAGGACAATGAGGCGTGTTATGGGATCTGCAATGCGGGTATTTTAGTATAACATGCATAATTAAAGAGCCATAACTGGGAACCAGATAGCTACGTTTATTTGGTATGGACTACGATGCGTGTTGCTGCTAGATCAAAATATATTTATTGAATCGTCGTTCGCTTATTTTATTTTCTGAATGTTGAATGTATTTGTTGTTTGAATACTTCCCACTAAATAGACATCCCGGAAGTTTTGAGAGACTTACAATTACTTGTTAAGTCATTTTAGATATTCCCGTGAGGTTAACGAAGCACTCAAGCATTGGCTTTACATTTCTCGTTAAATTATTTTCGCCATCATGACGATCCCTCCAATTTAGTAAATTAATATAGGGCGACATAAGCGCAAACATTTTATTTACTTGTATTAACAGTACTTAAACTCTTAAGCTAGATAACTAATTAGTATTTAAGCTATTATTCTCGCTGAATAATTATAATTGAGTATTTAAGTTAATTTGTATTGGTACACTTTAGTAGCTCATGTTGCTCGCTCCGCGCCTCTTGTGATATTGTAATGCACCCACTCTAATCACCTGGCTGTAAAGTTATCTGTCCTTTTAGTAATGTTTGTGTCTTTTTATGTAAGCGAAATTGATTCATTAATTCATTGTTAGATGTTCCACGTTTTTAAATGGCTGAGTGTGAGCGGTGTCTGATACTTCCAGGGCTTGTTTTTCTCAAAAGAGTTTTTTTTGTTTTGTTTTTATCTCAGGAGCGTTTTAGTACGTGCGCTGGGACGCTGAGTTGCTAAGAGTGTCGCTTGCGAGTGTTCGCGTAGTAACAAAGCATTCCTTGCAGCTACGCTATAGTGTCCTCTGATAACACTGTGCCCAACGTGTCAGAGAAGCACTAAAAGACTACTAGCATTTTTGTACTATGTACATCGACTAGCGGTGCACAAAGTGTTAGAACAAACAATTTTTTTGCCAATTTGATGTTACACTAATTACTATACTCAGACCTTATCCACAACGTGCGCATGTAACCTAGCCCAAACAATAACGTGCGGTGCATGTCGCCCAAAACAAAGGCTCCAATAGCAGCGTCACAATGCACCTTTGAATCCGTTAGATTTTCCCCCGGTAAATTAAAAAAAAGAAAACAAAGCGAGCCATTCCGACAAAACGGGTGCCAACATGGAAACACAAAGGACATATACAAAAATAAGAGGAGCAAATCGAAAGAACGAGCAAAGGACGGATCAACATTGGCACTGACGCGCACCATTGTCACACGGCCCGGCTATTCCGCCGGAAGGCTTCTTCGTGATTCTCCCGAAAACAACATCGGCCGAACTTCGCTCGTTCTCGCCGTTAACGCTTCTATTTTCTGTGTCGCTCTGCTTCCCCCCCCCTCACCCCCCCCCCCTTTTTGCCACACTTATTTTTGTATTTCTGTCACCATTTATGCTTTACTATCGCCATAGTCTTACACAGAGGAGGATCCATTCTGTCACTCGAATAGCGTGCGACGGCGGAAGGGTTGCTTTAAAGCGAAACGCAAACAGTGTTCCGCCTTTCGGTCGCTAACACTCGCCGAGGCTCGACACGCCATTCTTGTATGGAGCCGTCATCGAATACAGGAATAAAACAGAACAGAAGAATCGAAATCTAAACATGTTCGGTCCTGACGCGTAGCGTCTCTGTGCAGCGTTCCCGCTGTGTTCTCATAATGCGGGCCTCTGTTCGCGCGATTTCGAAATGCGTATGGGAGCTTTGATTCTGCCGACCCTTTCTGGCTGTAGCACTCCGAATAGGACAAATGATTACGTGTTTGTTGGTAGTGGTTGTTGTTGTGTTTTCGGCACCTCTTCGCGTATGCAGATGAGCACTAAACTGGGTTGCTTTTGTTTGGATCATCCAAAGTGCTCGGTACATAAAACAGTTCCTGGGAATGGCAGTATAGTTGGTGAAGAATTCTGTTATCTCCTGAAACAGTTTTGTTTGTTTTCGGTAGTGTAAGCGCATGCGTACTTTTTCCTTGAATGCGTCGGGGAGTGTTTAAAGACAGGAAAAGCGAGAACCTATGGATTTTCATATGTGAAGCGCTTTGACAAATCTAAAATTTCATCTGAAAATGTTTTAAATATTCCCAGTCGCCGTCATTTTCGTCAATCAGCAGGAATCTCCTCACTCGCCAAAGCGTGGGAGCATATACTCAATCGTGTCAATTAAGAAGGCGAACGTTAACCTGCCACAACGTCAATGAGAATGTTTTTTTTTTTTATAGCAAACAAAATTGGATGCATTTTTTTACACCAAGACGCCGTGTTTGATTGTTTTAAATTATACTCACTCCCTTTTCTTTTTTTTTTCTTTTTTTGTTCCGTCTGGCTTTCTCGTTGTGCAGACTCAGTAGTTTGACTGTTCGTAACAACCAATCTTTTGTTTCGTTCTGTTTGTATTAATATAATTTTGAACTTTGTTTTTTGTCTATTAGTAATAATACGTAAATGCCGAGTGAGCGCCAGGTACCGCACACGAGCACGCCAGTGCGTATGCGGACTGGGGCACTCTAAATGTTTGAAATGTTTATCCTTTTTTTTTTCTTTCCAAATGAATAATCTTTCACTTCACTGCACCATGAGTGGGGCGGGATGCTGTTTTTCCCTATCATGTGGAAAGCTAATTAATGGAAATCCAATCTCCTGCAATGCGTTAGCATTGCCAGACCGCGTGAGTACCTCCGCCGAAAATATATGCCATAACATTCTATCCTTCTTCTTTTTTTTTGCGTCTGCAATTTTCAAATGTTCCAAGCGGGCATGGCAGCACATCACGCAGCATGACGGCTAAATGGTTCATCTTGGTCACGCGGATTACGCAGTTGTTGATGACATCGGTCGGCTGTCTTCCGACACGCTGTCAGTACTCGTCCATAGAAGTGCAGCGTCAAGATATTGAATCAGCATTCATCTACCTGCATGATACAACAGGAACCCGTGGCTTCCAGACGTCAACAGCGTTCCCGATACCAGTGACATCCCCTACAATAGCTGCGTTCCGCCTGTATTTTACCAACGGGCATGGTAACACATCAAGGAGCATGACGGTTAAATCGTTATTCTTGATCACGCAGGTTAGTAGCAAAATATTCAATATGAGTTTAAAGTTAACTATGTTTGTTCTACCGTGCTGCCATGTCCCAGCACTGTTCTTTGCATCATTGCAGAGTGTGTTCATTTACTGAAATTTTGTCATTGACCGGAGACCTAGAAACTGACCCCGTCCCTAATAAAGCTGATAAAGCTAGTCAATATGATACATTTTATTCTAAGGATCCCATGCAGCCGATTTTAAAAAGCCAAAAGGAAGCTGCGGAAAACGTAAAAAATATGAAAGGAACAAACAGGGTCTTAAGAAAATGTTTCAACTTGAGAAGGCGCAACTATCTGTTATAGAAACAACCATTGACGAGGTTAGAAGCACAGCAAAGTCTCTTGAGACTTATGAGGCCAGGTTTGCTGAGTTAATCAGCACTGTTTCTGACTTGACAGCAGATGTTTCTCAAATGGAAAAGAAGCTTGGCGACTTTGACAACCATAGTCTTCTAAACAATGTAGTTATTTTTGGCGTACCTGAAGGTCATCGGAGCAACCTTGTCCAGCAGAAACAGAAAGTTTGATGTGATATTTTTGTCGGTAAAGTGAAAGTACCTGTCACCACTATGGAAAAGATCCACTGGCTTCGTTATAACAAAAGAAACCGACTGAGGTCTGTGATCTTGAATGTTAGTGTTTTTCACGAAAACTCCTACATATTTAGGAATTTATTTATTTATTTCGAAGATATTGCCGGCCAACGTTTGAAGCGAAAATTGAAGGTTTGAAGAGAGAACAATAAAAAGTCAGCAAATCAAATATTGTTAGGATGATGCTGTCGGCAGCAGAACGTACAGGAGAATACAAAAAAAAGATTAAAGATGTTTACAATTCTCTATAATGCCGAATTACAGCGCAGCTCTTGAGGAGGAGGAAGGGAGGGGACGAGGGAAGGGTTACATATGACGTCACGTGTGATGCCACCAGGGTAAAATTTTCCCACTAAATTTGGCGGGAAATTTTCCCGCTAAATATAGCGAAAAAATATCTTCAGTAACGTGACGCGCCTGACGTCACTCGTGACGTCACGAGGGTAACATTTTCCCGCTATATTTAGCGGAACTATTTCCCGCCAAAGTTAGCGCAAAAATTATGCCCTCGTGACGTCACATGTGACGTCATTATGGGAAACGTCCCATAAAGCAACGCGCGGTTACGCCGACGGCAACGGCGACGCCGCTGAAGCCGGAAAGGGGCGCCTAAAGGTTTGTTCACACACTTTCGGTTGACTCCGACCGACTGAGGCACGACTTTGTTTTTAAACCTCTTGCGACGGCTTAGAACCGGCTGTATTGCTGCGCATCCGGTCGTAAGCCGTCGCAAGAGGTTTAAAAATCGGTCTTGTCTCGGTCGGTCGGAGTCAAACGCAAGCGTGTGAACGGGCCTTAAGAGCAGCGCTCTAATAGCAGAACACAGAAAGAATTTATGAAGGTTGGGGCAGCAAGTGGAGCCTGGAGCGAGATGGTCGTGCACGACACTGCCCCGGCGTAGTCTTCCTCTTTCTAACTGTATTCTTCCCGCCGAAAACGGCCGACCCGGCCAGTGAATATGAAGACATCACACACAAACACACACACACACACACACACACACACACACACACACACGCACACACACACACGCACACACACACACACACACACGCACACGCACACACACACACACACACACACACACACACACACACACACACACAGAAGGGACAGCTGTCGACAGCGGGGGTGTGGATGAAGATGAAGAGTTCGTTGCACCTCAGCCTCCATCCACAGCGTCACAGATCTCTGCACCAGCCACAGCTACACGACAGCAGAATCCGGGCTCGGGGACTCGCATGAAGAAGCGTCAGAACGTCGGGGGCTGAGGACAGGGGTGGATGATCGTCGGTCTGTTTCGTCTGTTTCGGCTCGTCATAGCATCTGGGTGGGGGTTGAGCGACGGAGCCATGGGTTGGTGACAAGTCTGCTGCTGCGGATGACTGCCGCAACCAGGCGATGGCTGGGTGATAACGGCGACGATGGTCAATGCAGGAGATAACGGTGGCTCCGCACCTCCATCATACTGTTAATATTAAATATTGAGGACATATCTTGCTAATTGTGGATACGCGCCCGACTACACACCTCACAAGAAAGAGACCAAGGAGCATGTGCTAAGAAGAGAGAAAGAAGAAAAGAGGCTACCGGCGCGAGCAGAGCCTAGTTGGAACCGTTGGTCGATGCAACATCAACCTTCAAGAGCCCTTCCCATGTATAAACTGTAAATACGTTCTATAAATCTCTTTTGTAAACCGGAGTAATCTAAATTATCGAACATTTTGGTGCCGAAACCCGGGACTCCAGCGACAATACGAGATCAGCGAACAACGAACATGGAGCGGCTCCAGACGAAAAGGTTGGTGACGCGAGCCGAAATTGAACGTCTAAGCGAGGAGATCCAAGCGGCGGTGTCCATTGAGGACTTCAGGCCTCATCACGAAGAACGCCTCGCAGAAATAACGGACGAACTGGATGCCCTGGCAAGGGAACTCAAGGAGCAAGATGCGCTCATCGAGGTCCACGTAAAGAACGAGAACCTCGCCGAAGAATACAGGGCCGTCAGGGAGACACAAAGTGTCATCACCCGAATGCGGACACGTCTTCGACGCCTAGAAACAAGGACATCGTCATCTATCGAGAGCAGGGTCGCCGAGACCACAGAACGATCGACCACTCAAACCCAGAGCCGAGCTGGACAGCTTAAACTTCCAAAGCTCGAACTCCAACGGTTTGATGGAGAGAAGTTGAATTGGCTTCCCTTCTGGGAGCAGTTCCGACAGGCGATCCACGACAACATCGAGCTCTCCGGCGTGGAGAAGTTTCTATACCTGCGGACGGTGCTGACGGGCAAGGCGGCGGCGGCGGTAAGCGGCATTCAAGCAACGGAGAACAGCTACGCTTATGCCGTGGAGCTTCTGAAGGAGAGATTCGGCAAGAAAGACGTCCTTGTTCAAGAACACCTCACGCAGCTGCTGAACCTGCCAAAAGTGAAGGCGCTGAGTGACGTCGGAGCCCTCCGTCGTCTACACGATCACGTTCATCGCAACATCGCTTCGCTGAGGACTTTGGGCATCGACTCTGACAGCTACGGGGCGATGCTGTGTGCTGCGTTGTTCTGCGTCCTGCCTGCTGACTGGGCCGTGGACTTCT
The DNA here is from genome assembly GCA_037355805.1 of Ixodes ricinus. NCBI lineage: Eukaryota > Metazoa > Arthropoda > Arachnida > Ixodida > Ixodidae > Ixodes > Ixodes ricinus. The sequence continues at coordinate 175,969 of JAZHYW010006890.1, forward strand.
ACAAGAGTCAGAGTACTAGTAATGAAACACCGGAAAGCTCAAATCTTGAGGCTGTCCTGCGATCGATGCGTGTAGAGCTGGATAGCAGAGAGAAGGTATACGAGGGCAGTACACGGGACCAACCGCAACCTCTGAAAATACACAGCGACAGAGATCGATCAAGCGACAATCTCCGAGGAAAGGGGTCTGCTGCTTCCCTCGCAGTTGGTGCCAAGCCCTCAAACGACGGGTGCCCTCTTTGTTCCTCCGAATTACATGAAGCGCCGCAATGTAACTCTGCGATTCCGATCGAAGAAAAGAAGAGACGGCTAAGGAGCAAGGGAGGTGTTACAGATGCGCGAAGCGAGGACACACCTCAAAAGAATGTCGAAATCGGTTCCTTCACTGTGCAAAATGTGGCCGACGCCACATCACTCCACTTTGTGGTACGTCACCTCCGTCTCATCAAGGAGCGACCGGCGCTACCGAGCTCCACTCCGTGGCGTCTTTGAATGCCATCAACAAGAACGCCGTAATGTTACAAACGGCTCAAGTATGGGTAGACGGACGAGACCGGAAGCGTCTTGCTCGCTGTCTGTTTGACGGAGGCAGCCAACGTTCATTCGTCACCGAGCAGCTCTCGAGAGAGCTGAGGTTGGAAGTGATCGGCGAGGAGGAGGTGACCATCTATTCGTTTGGCAGAACAGCCGGTGGAACTACGAGGAAACGTCGGCTAGTGCGACTGTGGTTGCGAAGCCAATACAGCCGCAAAGAACACTGCTTGGAAGCCCTTGAAATAGAAAACATCTGTTCTGACCAGTTGGTCCTTCCTGACAACGTGGTTGACCTTGCTGGCGTGGGAGAGCTTGAATTGGCCGATGTAACCCTTTCACCCTTCCTTAATTCCACGCGGAGCATTGAAATCTTAGTGGGGGCAGATCACTATTGGAATATGGTGAGCGGGGAAGTCCGCAAGATACAAGGATCCTTGGTCGCGCTGAAGACGGACTTTGGCTGGACACTGCAGGGCCCAGTTCCTCAGGTTGCTTCTGTGCTGTCCTGCACTACTGTGGCCGTCCTGAACACCGGCGTCGCAAAACCGACCTTGAGCCTCTCAAACGAACTTCGAGCCTTCTGGGAGTTGGAAAGCCTCGGAATCTCCGTGAACGACTCTCCGCGCGGAAAAGAGGAAGAACAAGTGAGAGAAGATTTCACTTCCTCCCTAGCTTTGGTCATGGGCCGTTATGAGGCAAACCTCCCGTGGAAGCCCCTAAATCGACCCCTAGAAAACAACGAAGCCATTGCACTACAGCGTCTGGACAAGTTGGTTCGGCGTTTAAGAGGCAACACCGAAAGATTGACGCAGTACGACTCAGCGATCCGTAGCTACCTGAAAGAAGGTTTTGCTGAAAGAGTGCCAGAAGGCGAGGCCGACACCACTTGGAAACGAGTTTACTACATGCCTCATCGTGCTGTGTTTAGACCTGACAGTTCTACGACTAAGATACGCATCGTGTTTGATGCGTCTGCAAAGGCACCGGGCTGTCTGTCCCTCAACGATGCATTGTCTACGGGCCCAAGCCTCAATCCGGACATGTTACAGCTGATCATCAACTTCCGACGTCATGCGATTGCCTTCACCGCAGATATTGAGAAGGCCTTCTTACAGATTCTGATCAAGCAGGAGGATCGCGATGCCCTTCGCTTTTTGTGGTACGCACGTTCCCCTACAGAAGACCCCACAAGTTCGGAGACTGAAGCATGGCGCATGACACGCGTCCCATTTGGTGCAACGAGCAGCCCTTTTATGCTGGCAGCGACTATCAAGCACCACCTGGCCAACGTCTCAGAAGAATTGTCTGAGACTGCAAAGGTACTGGACGATTGCCTTTACGTGGACGACTTGATTGCTGGCACTGAAACGCTGGAAGCAGCGACAAACTTCTACAGGGAAGCCCAGCAAATATTGAGTTCAGCAGGAATGAAGCTGAGGAAGTGGAGTTCCAACAGCGAGTCATTGCAACAACAATTTGACGAAGATGGGGTTGGAAACCTCTCCTGTGATACTTCCACACCGAGGTCAGGTGTGACGCGGGTTTTGGGACTTCAGTGGAATAGAGAGAAGGACGAGCTGAAGTACTCTTTAGAAAGCACGTTGGAGCTTCTGACAATCAACCGTGACACAAAACGCTTTGTACTGCAAGCATCAGCGAGAATTTTCGACCCCCTCGGCCTCCTCAGCCCAGTGACGATAACAGCCAAGATGTTATTTCAAGAACTTTGGGCACTTGGGCTGGACTGGGACACTCCGCTACCTCCAAGCGTAAGTCTGAGGTGGAGTAACTGGATAAAGGCTCTGCATCATCTCGAGGACATTTCGATTCCTCGTCGCTATGCTGCATACAGCGGTCGAGCTGAGCTGCATGTCTTCACGGACGCTAGCCCCCAGGCCTATGGGACAGTCGCGTATTTGCGTAGTGACAGTGATAACCAGACGACAGTGAACCTCGTTATGGCCAAGACGCGCGTTGCGCCAGTAAAGACCTTGACTCTACCGAGACTGGAGCTGATGGGAGCGTTGCTGGGCGCTCGACTATGTGCCTACTTTAAGGGAGTTTTTAAGTCGGATCTCTCAGAAGTGACGCTGTGGACAGACTCTATGATTGCTCTACACTGGGTAAAGGGCCTGGCTACTCAGTGGAAACCATTCGTGGCAAACCGAGTTATGGAGATTCAACAGAGGACAGAACCCAGCAACTGGAGACACTGCCCTGGAGCTGAGAACCCGGCGGATTTACTAACCCGGGTTGTCCCTCCGGACTGTCTACAGAAGTGTGACCTATGGTGGAAAGGACCAAAGTGGCTGGCAGAGTCACCCACATGTTGGCCTACTATGCCCACTGGTACCCAAGATACTGCAGCCAAGGAAGAAAGAAGAACTTCAGAACTAACGGTGAGCCATACTGCTACGAGCTCCTGTACGCCTGTGGTAAACATCGGAAAGTTTGGGGAACTGAATCGCCTACAACGGGTCACTGCTTGGGTGCTACGTTTTGTCAATAATTGTAGACACACCAAAGAGAATTTCCAGGGTCCACTCAAAACTGAAGAGATAAGGGAGGCACGTCTTCGGTTGCTCCGTCAAGTTCAAAGGGAAGCCTTTGAGGATGAACTAAACCAACTAGAACGAGGCGAACAGTGCAGTGGCTCGTCAGATCTGCGCACTCTGAATGTATTTATAGATGACAGAGGGTTGCTACGACTGAGAGGACGCCTACAACATTCAGACCTCGGTTATGAGACGGCACATCCTGTCGTTTTGCCTTCGACACACCACTTTGTGGAACTGCTGATCTTTAGCACACATCGACGGCTGCTACATGCAGGGTGCATGGACACTCTAACTCAGCTGCGCGAGACGTTCTGGATTATACGAGCCCGACAAGTAGTTAAGAAGGCCTTGAGCCGTTGTCTTGTCTGCAGAAGGATGAGCAGCAAGAGTGCGACTGAACCAGTCGCGCCGCTGCCACGAGACCGAGTGTTGGAGGCGGACCCTTTTGCAGTCACGGGACTCGACTTCGCCGGACCTGTCCTCACCAAGGACGAAGGCAAGATAAAAAAATCATACATTCTGCTACTGACCTGCGCAGTCACTAGAGCAATACATCTGGAGGTGGTGAGCGACTTGTCTACAGGTAGTTTCCTTTTGGCATTTCGTCGCTTTGTGGCCCGGCGCGGACTATGCCACACGATCTACTCTGATAATGCACAGACTTTCCACCGAGCGTCTGCTGAATTCAGAAAGATATGGAAAACAATGAGAGAACAGGAGTCACTCAACTACCTGTCCAGTCAAGGCATCAACTGGAAATTCATCGCTCCACGAGCGGCTTGGTGGGGCGGGTTTTGGGAGCGATTGGTTCGATCAGTTAAGACCCCTCTGAAAAAGGTTCTGGGGTGCAGTTACGTAACCTATGAAGAGCTGAGCACCATATTGACGGAGATAGAGGCTGTGATTAATTCTCGACCTTTGACCTCCATCTCCTCTGACCCGGACGAACCAGAACCATTGACACCCGCACATTTCTTGTCGGTAAACGACTGACTTCCTTGCCAACGCGAGGAGGAGAGCCTGCGTTGTCATCAGCCAACGATCTAACTCGCCGTTGGAAGTACCGTGAGACGCTATCGACCACACTATGGAAGCGCTGGCGCCAAGAATACCTCTGTACTTTAAGGTCATTTCATCACAGCAGACCGGCAGCCTCGAGTAATTTACGGGTGAATGACTTGGTGCTACTGCACGACGACTTCCATCCGCGACAAACCTGGAAAACTGGCCGCGTCGTGCAAGTGTTCCCGGGACGAGACGGCCACGTCCGATCCTGCGTGGTCCGTTTGTCAGGAGGAACAACCATTAGACGTCCCATTCAACTGTTACATCAACTGGAAGCTCATAACGAATGAGCACTGCTCATTCGGCGGGGAGGATATTAAATATTGAGGACATTTCTTGCTAATTGTGGATACGCGCCCGACTGCACACCTCACAAGAAAGAGATCAAGGAGCATGTGCTAAGAAGAGAGGAAGAAGAAAAGAGGCTGGCGGCGCGAGCAGAGCCTAGTTGGAACCGTTGGTCGATGCAACATCAACCTTCAAGAGCCCTTCCCATGTATAAACTGTAAATACGTTCTATAAATCTCTTTTGTAAACCGGAGTACTCTAAATTATCGAACAATTAAGATGATGCTGTCGGGAGCAGAAAGGACCGGTGAGTACCAACATGATAGAACACAGAAATAATTTCTGAAGGTCGGGCCAGCATGTGGGGCCCGGCGCGAGATCGTCATCCACGCGACTGCCCCGTCGTCGCCTTCCCCTTTTTAAGAATATATACTGAACAACATTCAGTACATCTAATAAGCATTTTTGTCCTCGGAGTCCATTCTAACGAAGAAAAGGTCATCAATTGCACTAGAAAATGTCTTAAAAAAGACAGTACCCGTCACGATGTAGAGCAACTCGTTCCACTCGCAAACGGTACGCGGAAAAAGGAATATTTTAGAACGACTTTCCTGCAACAGAACGCAAGAATCCGTTTCTAATTTTTTGTCTTTTATCATGGCTCACCTTTTACTGAAGACAGTCATCAAATTTTAAACAAGTTTTGTTATGCATTATGCTGAGTAAGCTTTTTAGGTGCTTTACTTTTCTGATGACAACTCAGGCAGTCCAGTAGCAGCATCGGTGAAGCATGTGATTATTTGCCATATAAAATATAATTGAACTTAAGAAATGTTTTTTAACCCCCTCCAACTGGTTTATTTGCGATTGTGAATGAGTGAATAAGTTGTCGGCATTTTCTAGTAAAGGACGAATTAGAGATGTACACATCATAAGCTTCGTTTCAGAAAGCAGTGCTTCATAGTCCTTCGCAGCGAAGCACAGTTTTCTAGACGCTTTGGCAATAACCTGTCCAAGGTGAAAAGTCCAGCTTAAGTTAGAGGTAATTGTAACATCTAGATACTTGTATACCTGTCCAAGGTGAAAAGTCCAGCTTAAGTTAGAGGTAATTGTAACATCTAGATACTTGTATTCATTCACTACTGCTAAAGCTTTGGAGCTGGTAGTGCGTGTGTGTGTGTGAGTGGGGGGGGGGGCGGTACCTTTATCAACGGTATTTTAATTTGCGCGCATTTTTTAACATTCAAGTCCATTTGCCATTTATGACATCACAAAAAGATAATTTGAAAACAATCATGCGAATTCTTTTTTTTTTATCAGAAACGCAATCTATTTTGGAAAACAGTATGCAGTCATTTGCGAACAATCTACACTGTCTCGAGGGTTTATCTACCATGAGACCTTTAAAAAGACTTAACGAGATTAGTTAAAAAATAAGCCAGAATGCTGACAAGCAAAAAGGTTCCAGAATTTCTCTCTCTCACGACAACTCAAAACAATTATGCCTACTTCGAAATCTGTCGTGAACTACTATACAAGAAAATTTAAAAAAAAACGATCTGAAAAACGCGTGGGACATGAAAAGTTATACCAGAATCTGTATTTCTAGGCAAGAACGTTCCCGACAGCCCGACGACTATTGCTTTGTCACCTTGACACGTTTTGCCGTGTTGGCAAACTTTGAAATTGATAAACGTCAATTCCAAAATCCTCGCTAATAAAATCCTTGATCTTGTTGACCGTCCTATAACATTATTCGAAATAACCGGATGTAACGTGGTGAGGGTGTTGCCGTTATAATTAAAAATTACTTGGATTTTGTTACCATTGATGATGACGTTTTCTATATTAAATTTTTATGTCTAAGGCTTACCGGGTTTACCCCGTCCATCGTCCTCGGCGTAGTTAATCGTTCGCGAAATGCTTGTTTGCCCGTTCTTAAATTTCTGGCTGATTGTGTTTACAAAATTAACTAAAACAGCCGGTTGTTCCTATATGTGGTAATTTAAACTTACCATTATTTGATTCGGATTTTTTATGTAGTCTTATTGATTGACCTAATTCATCCTTGCTAATTGACTTGGCTTTCGATAACAATGAACTTCAAATTGTTAGTAGTCCAAAACGACTCCCTACGTCTCTCACATCCAAACTTGATCTTGTGTTCTTATTGGACATTCTGCGGCACGTAACTAGTTGGGCAATGTGGCGGATGAAATCTCTTATAATAGAATGGTTCTGGTTGAGGTCTGAATTTGTGGACTTCACCTTCATTACGTGCAAAAATGATGTCCACGCATCTGGTTAACGTTATCGAAGCAGAAGATGAGACGCTAATTGACGCGCTTGAGTTTTTCTGTGATAATTTTTCAAACCAGTTTTCTTATGGGTGTTCTATTCACCTCCTCTGGCCTTTCTTTTTTTATTATTAAAACTATGATCGAATGCTTACGTAAGCTTGTTCCCATGAGTACCGAATTTGCTCAAAATCATAATATATAAAAAAACGCGATATCCTGAATTAAAAAAAAAAAATCAGTCTTGTTAGGAAGCGCAAGGGGTCTTTCAATATAACTGAAATGCAAACAAATCTCTATTATATATCTTGCGAAGTTTCAATTCAACAATGTCACTTTGCACACTTTTTTTAAAGAACTACCCAATAAATCTTGGAGGTCCGTGTCAACGGCTTTGAAAAAATATTTCCAGCATTTGACCATTCAGTTGAAGATGATTGTTTCATCTCATAAGGTTTTAATTAATATTTCGTGTCGAGCTTTACTGTCGACAATGTCATCACACCTTCTTTAGGTCGGATGAATGAATGGAAGAAATTAGCTATGCCCTTTGTAACGGGCGGTAGGTTGCGCCACCTAGCCTAAGAAAATGCTCCCCCCCTCCTCCCTAAGCAACCAATTCCTTTCCCTTTACATTTTTGCAACCATCACTGGGCCGGGGGAAAGAAACACCAGGCTGAGCTTTGCGGGAATCGAGCAAATATAAAATAAATCGATTGGCGACTCCCCCCGCGATGAAGTCACCAATTTTCCTCTGGTCAACCTTGTTGGGGTTTTTTTAACACCCAGACCCACTAAGAGACGGCTACCTAACCAATTAGTGTTACCTGATGTTTTCGTATCTTTTGAAAAATTATTTTAAGCCTTGCTTAATCGTTCAACAAAGAGAACCCTACGCTAGAGCGCAGAGAGAGCGCCCCGAGGACACATGAATGTTAACGGTTGTGCCCGTCCTAGTGGCCGGAGTGGGTTATTAACATATTTGACGTCGTCGTGACGACATCCTACTTTTCTCTCTTTTTTTTTCGCTCATCGGTCGCTCTCTTTCTCGCTTCTTCGCTCGCTCGGACGCCCGGAAAGTTTTACGATAGCCAAGGCTACGGCTGCGCCGGCATGAGCCAGCCGGCTACGACGGAGATGAGAAGGGACCGCTCGACACCGGACTCCCGCTCAACTACCGCCGTCCCGAATCCACGCAGGACAATCAAGTGCGCCTCTTAACGATGCAAAGGTGGAAGAAGTGGAAGAGATTCAATCGTACGCTCTCTGGGGAAGAATCTGCCACGGACTCAAGAAGGCAGCGATGATAGTCAACTGATAGTTCGGTGCGAGGTTTTGATTCCATTTGGAGGGAACGGTCAAAAATGTGTGGAAAACTCACACAGTGAGTACACGTGTCTCGAGCATCTTGTTACTGCTCCCCATACTATAATAATACAGGATCAGCAGATCATGACGCCAAGGAACGAAGCACGAAGCAAAATGTCTGGACATGGGAATTCCAGCCCTGCGTATTAGAAGCTGTCGTGGCCTTTTTTTAGATATGCTGTTTCAAATACCATGCCTTTACTTTGCCGCACAGTTTTCGCAGAGCCGATCACTATGATGTACAGAATGGGAAATGCAGAGCCCGGAAGTATACTTAAACCCAAAACTCTGCGATCTGATACTGAGCTTGACATTTCACGTGGACGTGGCTGACTTCATTTTGAAGTGATATTTTCGGCCACGTCATCCGCCGCCTCTTTTGCTGCGATTGACTCTTATTCATGGAAGAGAAGGTACAAACACAAAATTACATTAATTTTTTTAGAGTTTGGCATTTTGAGTGGAAATTTCCATCTCTGTCGTTTTGGGTCCTTTCTTTGCAGAACCAAAATTTCATCGACATGTCTCGCCGTCAGTCGTCGACGTCTCAGGAGTTTCATCAAATTTTATTTTTCGCTGCTCGCATTAAAAGCGCTGTGAGCGCTGAATATTCAGTCCGCCGACATCTCAAATTCATGATTTTTTCGCACACACCCCGCAGGCTGGCTTGGGGTGTTTTGTAGTAAAGACTTTCGTTTTTTTCGTCCCAGTTGAAGGTTTGTTACTTTTTTCTTCTAGAGCACGTTCTCGTCTTTTGCTCGAAAGTCAGAGCTTCGTGAGTGTATAGCCTCACTATTTTGAGTGCATAGTATAGGTTCAGGTTATGTTGCATAATATAGGTGCAGGTTGAGTGCATGATATTGGTGGACATATTCTTGCTCACGTACACGTTCGTGAAGATGATCCGGAAGTTTTACGACGTTCCACAGTACACCCACTCCTGCTCTAAATGAGCCACTTTGCGCAAAAGGCAATTTCATGCATCATCCTGATAAAAATCTTGGCATTGGCTCTACTAACCATTTTAGTGTAAACATATTCGGGCAGAGGTCTGTCTGGTTAGGAAATAAATAAACTGACTGAAAAAATTTAAACTCTAATCAAGTTTCAAGAAAAGCTTTTTTTTTAAATCTTTGCTTTAAACTTGTTTATTCAAACAAGTTCACAAAGAAAAAAAGAAACCTTACATCAACCTAGACATATATTTCTGCAATACAACTCAAAATTCTTCCTTCCTTTTTTGGTTTTGTTACTCAGTTGATTGAAAGGGTACCAGTTATAAGTCCTCACAAAACATTTCAGAAAAAACACTTTTGGAAGTGTGTAATCCAATGTTCAATATCATTCAGCGAAAATCAAGCGATAGAGAAAATTTGATATTTTTGCCTCGTGTGACTATGTGTCCTTCTGGTTCAGTCTATAATTTATTGTACTCTCGCCAATGCCTCGCTCGTCCGAAAAAACGTGCAAAATTTTATTCTAAGTACCCGTATGACAATACGACACTTGGGCTTACTTGTATGTTGGCTAAGCCCGTCCCCATTCCCTTTCCAACTGAAACCTGCTCTCAGAAGTGGAGGCTGGTGCCGACTGTCGAGTGGTCGGCAAAGTTTATTCTTCTTCAAGTACGGAGGTCTCTTATCTTCCAGTTACATGCATGGCAACTCAAGACCCTTCCTGGTAATATAAAACCAAACAGTTGTCCCTCGCAACGCAGAATACCCGATCTGCAGCGACTCGCGACTAAACCTTTTCCGACAGCTTCCTAGATCCTCCAGACTCGCGCTCAAAATCTCCCACTAAACCGACGTAAATACAGCAGGAACAACGTGCCTAAACAGCGTCGTCCAAAGAACGACGCGCGCAGTTTTACCCATCATATGAGCATCAACACACCCAAAGCACACGAGCGTCCACACGATACACGAAGTAGAAAGCCCGGCCCGGTGCCGATGTGGCCGCTTGCCTCGCTAAATCCCGCACTCAAAGCAACGTGCGATGAACAGCGATGGAAATAAGTTAAATAGAAACAAGGAGAAGTTGTATACGCGTAGTTGAATAAACGTTACAACGAAACCACCGGGCGCGAACACACACGCGGGCGCATCATACAAACGCCGACTCGCACGCGCTACGTAGACGCAAAAATAAAAGCGAATTAATTTAGCTTCCGCGAACTTGCGTGAGCAAATCGTATGAACTGTCACGTCTAATGCGGACTCCAGCGGCATTATATACACGAAGTCTTCGTTTCATGGCTTACAGAGAGGAAGACAGCGAGACGAATTCGCGAAGGAAGCCAGAAATGTTGTTGAACTAAGCGCCACTTTTAATTGGCTGCCCAGTGCTGGGCTTACCGGAGATGGAAGGAAAGGGGAAGGAGAAAGGGGGAGAAGCAGCAAAAAGGATGGGCGAAGGAAGAGTAAGGACTACGTAGGAAAACGAACCCCGTTATCAAGGGAAAGCTTCAGGGGCCTTCCTGCGCACGCTCGGATATGATGTTCCCGCGTTGTCCCAAGAGGAAGGGGTTCGTGGTACGTTTCCGAGCCCACGAACGCGCTCTTTGCTTAAGCCTTTTGTTCAGCTCCGTCGGAGGGGTTCAAAGCCGAGCGGCCAGCGCAGTCATCTCCTTTGAACCCTTGCCGGAAGGAAGCGATTCCCGAACCCTAACGATCCACTATGGTCCTCCTTCCTCGTTTTTTATCTCTTTTTTTAATTTTTGTTTAATTCTTTCTAAAGACCCTTTTTGCAACGCAAATTCCTAATTAATGCCGCCTTTTCTCTGCCGGCTGACTTGCAGCCGCACCAGCGAGTGTCTCTTCCCCGGCCGTTATGCCCTCTTTCCATCTCTGTCTCGTCGTGCTACCTGCAGGTTGTCTCTTACGGGTGAGCAGTTTTGAGGGTAGGGAGCAGAGCGAGTGAGGAAGGGGGAGGGGCAATTTTCGGGCCTGACTAATGAGGATTCGACGGCGTGCAGAGCGGTGGGGTGACAATAAGGGCCCGCGTGGGAGACACCTCTTCATTTGGACGTGGACAGGGGACGGCGCTCGGACTGGCAGGCGAGGATAATGGATGATCTAACGCGGGATGGCCGTGTCCTCCGCCTTTCCCAGGCTAACCGTGCTGTCGGAAAATGGTATCCAAGCGTCCGACGTGAGGGAAAACGCGTGCATTATCGCCGGTTTATGCTATAATATGTCTGGCAGACGTCGACAGGACGATTACAACTTCGGTGCCACGATTTTGCAGGTATTAGTGGTGGAAAAACAAACCGAGTTTTTAGTGTCGCTCCTGATGAATACCATACGTGGCACAGTTCCCGCGGTCACGGCGGTTTAGGCGCTTCTTTGCGTTTTGCAGTGGTTCAGCAATTAAACGTGGGGTGTGTACAACCGGAGGTGAGGCCCATAGACAAATGCTCTTCAATCACACCACCACATTTTAAGGCAGTCTTCCAGTTCGGAGAGACAAAATACAAAACGCGTCTGATCGCTTGTGTGTTCGTGTCTAGAATCCCTCCACCGCCAGGCACTAAAAAAAAAACGATCATTGTTTTCTCCTTTACTGGTTTATCCGATAAGAAAGACAACTGGTAGCCTTCTACAATGGTAATACAGTTGCAAGTACAAAAGAGTTGGGCCCTTTTCAGTGAATGAGAAGGCTTGGAGGGTGGGACGACACACATTTCTCCCTCTTGATTCAATGACCTGATTAACAAAACGAAAATTATTACCCTTTTAAACACCTGGCTGCATTTATTTCAGCGAAAATATAAATTGCGGCATTTATTTATTTCAGTGGAAAGAAACGCTCGTCAGCACGAAAGAAAGCAAGATCGCCTTCCTGGCTGACAATGTTCTTTTTTTTCAGTTTTTTATTTATATACAGAAAACAAAACCTGCAGCGCCAAAAACTTCGGCATTATAGCAGGTACAGCCCATGAATTAATACGCTCAATAACATAAAAACAGAACACTTGAATATACAACCTGGGCTGACAATAAAGAAAATACATAAACTTTGAACATAAACAACATTAATAAACAATAAACGCCACGGGCGCCCACAAAGAAATATTTGTTTTGGTTTAACAACTATTAATTTTAGCTGGACGTAGGGTCATATATATATTCTTAGTATACTAATCCAGGTAAGGTCATGTTATCCAAACTGCACATCCTACCCTGACGGGGTTTCAGCATTATGCAAGGCGTAGTTAATCTGTGCAGGTCAAAACAACCGGGATTTTTTCTTTCACGAACACGGTACATCCCGTGAGTCAGAATATGTAATCCTAAAAAAGTAATTAGTCGTTAGTTATTCATACAGTGTGAGGTTAGTCTTCCAGAAATATGGCAACATTGTTGCCCGCTGTAGATGAGAAATTTAGCCAGTGCAGTGCAACTGCTAGCCTGGTATCTTTAACATGCATCACGCAGTAATGATACACGACCGCCCGCCGGTACGATGCTCATCCAGATCGAAACGGGCAAGGGTGGGGATTGAACCCAGAGTCCCTGGGTTTTGCAGCGCGAGCTGCCGCTTCACGTGGTCCCAGCTGGTGAGTGGTAAAATCACTGGGTCCTGAAAAAGTAGCGCCATCGCCTTCCCTGCTTGCTCGACGGACACACACAGGCACTAACATGGAGACCACCAAAGCGTCTCAAGGTGATTGGTTTATCGGTATCCGTTGCTATGGCAATCGCCATTTGTGCCAATTCAAATTTTCAAAGCTTCGAGAGGGTCGTTCTATACCAGTGTCACCAAGATCGCCATGGAAAGTCATCGTACTGAAGGCGTTCCTCACAAATATAAGCGTCTTCCGCTCTGTGTATGCAATCAACTTATCAATTATGCCCTTCCCCACAGATCTCTTGTAACTATTTTTTTTGTGTATTTCAAAAGAACAAAAACAAATTCAATGCCCCCAAGTGTACGAAGATGTACGCTTGTTTCCCCGGTGTGTAGATACCAAAATCGCGACATACAAGAAATGGCGCTATAAAGCTACCCGTCACCAGCGAAGTTAGGTCGGCTCACGAGGAATAAAGAGGTCAAGGAGGAATTGCTCATTTTATGAACATAAAAGACGACCATACTGGGAGCTTGGCGCTACTTTCGCAGGATCCAGTTTCTTTAGTGTGCGCTAGCCCACTCGGCCACCGGTCCTCCCATATGTCAATCCCACACCACCGGTTTTTCAGCGTCAGGCCCTCAGCGTTTAAGATGCGTCGTACAGCTGCCGAAACAAGAAGCGGAATGCGAAGACGTCAAGTGTCCGCCTGCAGATCAAACTACAGCTGAACACGAACCTGCTGTATCCAACCACACGGCTGCACTACTACCAGGATCGCGGAAAAACAGTAGCGTTCCAAGGTTGTGACGTCAACGGGCGAAACGTTGAAGGAGCAAAAGGAAAGCGCGGCAACCACTCCAATCTGAGGATAGTCGTACGCACTTTTAAACAAGTGCCACAGACGCACGCGATAGTGACGTCATCAAACTAGGAAACGTAGCTAACAGCGAAGAAAGAGTGCGTATCCTTTTTACGCGCCATCGGAAGAACAAAAATATGCCACAACGTTGCACGAAAATATCCTCTAGAGGGTGCGTCGTTCGTTCAGATTCACTCCCTCTTCGAAACGTGGTGAGAAAACGCCTGACACCCTCTTTCCTAACTCCATTTGTGGGCGCTCTATTCCTCGTTTCCCCTTGATTCTTCACTCTCCCTCACCCTGTCTCTCTTATACAGCTCCCGTTAATTTGGGTGCGGCTGAGAGCTATCTCTCCTCCCTCCCATGCGATTCTCCCGACCTGGAATACGGCCATCATTAAGGGGGGGGGGGGGGGGGGGACTCTGCGGCGTTTGTATGGTTCGTGCCGTTCGTGCTCTTACATCGGTGTCGTGCGCATGCTTGACACGCTCGGGGCGCGTGGCAAGTCAGCGCCCCAGTCACGTCCGGGGCATCGGGGTTCCCTGCTGCCCGGTGTCACGTTTCCTTTATGGTTAGCCGCGGACATAAATCTGGCGAGGGGAAATGATTGCCGGCGTTGTCGTGTTGCAACGTCGGCTCTCCCGCATTACTTGTCCGTCAGATGCGTCGCTGGGTTTCGGGCAGAGTAGCTTTCAGCCCGCATGCCTGGAAACAAGCGCTGTCTCCTGTTCACCTTTGCTCACTTGTTTGTTTTCAACTTATCTACCGTAAAGGATATTTTCTATCGCCTTGTAAATGATCTGTACGTTTCTCGTTTTGTTTTTCGATGACAGGTCGAGTTACAATTAGCAATGATACCTAGTAGGTTTATTTTTGTTTCGTGGCGCTGGACCTGTGGCAGCCGAAAAAACTAATCAGTCACGATAGGCCCAAGAACGTCCATGCGCTAAAGGTAAGTCTAGAGGTTCACCAGGGAGTTCGCAAAAGATAGAATAAATCATGTTCTCAAGGCACGCGACTCTTTCTTCACCGACGACATGGTAGAAGGAAATCTTCTAAAGCTCGTATTATCTTTTAATTGCGCGATCGCTCCTCGCCTCGACCTCCCCTGTGCGCCTCATTACGAGTGTTCGCAGCGCAGATATCAGACGACTCCTTATTTAAGTTTCGGTGAGAGCAAAAATAAAGTGACTTGAATCGTACGCGAATCTACATTAATTACGCTAGCTTCCATTTCAGAAACATACTCAATGGATAAGTAATGACCTCGTCTCAAAAGAAGTGAAAAACACGTTCAACAAATCATAAAACCAGAATGCAAATAAAAAAATCGCCAGTTCGCTTTTTTGGTTTCTTTTTACTGGCTCTTCGTCACGTACGCCGAGCATTACCTCCCGAACGTATTGTGGCGCCTTCTCCATCCCCAGATAAGAATCGCCATTGAATATTCTCGACTTCCGCCTTCCCGAACATCTTAATTTCCCAATTCCGAATTTCAACCGTGCGACGCCAGGTTAGGTGGGCTACACGGCGTCGTGTTTTATCGGCGCACGGAAAGACTTCGTATTACTTCTGCGCAAGAAACAAAATAATAATAAAAGAAAACGGGAACTGTGGAAGAACATTTAATTAATCTCTTCGAATGCGTCGCACGTCTCGCGGCCCAGCAATACCGCCTCGCTGTCCGCGTCTCCGAGAAGAATTAGTGTCTCAGGGAGAGCGTTGCCTTCCTTCCGCCGTACACGTACAAAAAACACGAAAGGAACAGAGAAGGGAGTGAGGTACGTTCGTTACGATCCTCGCTGCAGCGTCATCGGCGCTCGTAAGCGGCCCGAAAGCACTCCTAAACCGGAGGCATCATTCTGTCCCGCATCGAACAAGCGGGGCCAAAGGTATCCGTCACGTATGGCCTCGCGCAGCACCAGCAAGAAGCGAAGCTCGCCGCCAGTCGCATCCACCAACGATATCTCGCCCAAGTAAATACACTCCGAGACCCGAGTCCAAAAAAGCGCTTTCTTTATTTTCCCTTTGGGCCCGGGAGTCACGTCCAACCTGGCCGCTTCAAGACCGGGCAAATACGACTCATTTTTTTCCTTCTCCTTTTGTTCCAGTTTCTGTGTACCTCTAGCGGGCGGGTTGTTCCTCAACTGTCCGTTGCCGCTCGGCTGCTGCTGCTACCGTCGCCGCCGCCACCGCGTGAGTCCAACTTCTTCTTCGGGGTCGGTGATAAAGGAAAACGGCGAAACCCTCGGGCTTTTATTTCTTTTAATGTGCGCCGTGTCTGAAGAGGCCTTCATTGATTGCTGCCGCCGCCGGTCGCCGCTATGTTGTACGCCGCGCGCAGTTGAACAGCGACGCCAGATACGGCTACGAGCGTGCAGCTCGAAGAGCTCGTTTGCTTTCTTCTTTTTTTTTTTTTTCGAGCGCTGCGCCGAAATATAAATAGTGCTGCGGCGGGTTCAGTGTAATACGCTGCTCTGCTCGATGATGTTTTTTTTCCCCTCCCATCAGCGCTTCTTGAGAAAAACAAACAACAGCAACGAGAACGTTGTTGCAGCCACTCGATGTCTCTTATAGTTGTTTATTTTGATTCTTGTTTTGGTTCCGCTTTGTCAGGGTTTTATTTTACGGGCTTGTTTCGAAAACGGTTTGTTGTTGCGTACTACTACAGTATAGACAGATTCTAGACGGTTTAACAGCGGTGCAATAAAATTACGCGAACAGTTTTCTGTTTTGTTGTTGTCTCCACGAGCGAATGGAGGGTTTATGGTCTACGCGAGACAAATCGACGTGGTAGTTTTGATTGTCCATGTCGTGGATATCGAATAAAAATATATGAACCTATATATACCCGTGAAAAGCGACAACTTAATATCGTCAAATGTGTTACTGCTGTGTATGTCTTTATTTTCAAAACAAATAATAACGCTAATTTGTCGCAGATCGAAGTACACGCGCCGGAAAATAATATATATATATATATATATGTATACAGAAGCAGATCGTTCTTTCTTCGCGTGACTGTGGCAAACGCCATCTATTTTGTTTTATTATATTTCACCGCGGCTTGTTTTTCACACGCTATCCCTGTGGTCGCCAATATTTGAGTGCAGGTAGGGGAGAGGGGGTCTGCTAGACGACAGCGAATCGGGATTGAAGTTCTAGGATAAATAAACATAGAGCAATGATAGTGGTGAAAACTTTTTTGCGGATCACTTAATTCAGTCACGCTTAAACGATCGTTCGCGTGACACGTACCAAGTTGTATAGTGACCCAGCGTTGCCTGGAACCCCAGGTCTATATTCGCACTTTTCTGCGACCGCATGTACACATCGCGACACTCTTAGCGCGAACACGACATCGGCGCCTTTTGGCATTTTATTACGAAAGAGTATTATTGGGCACACAATTTCACCCCTCATATTAGAGCCCTAGATGAGCTCTTTCTATAACAATGATAACTTTGATGACAGCCTTTCGGTTCTAAGAGAAAAACACAAAAAACTGGCGATCGCTTGTTCGCGCTAACAGTGTCGCGCTCTGTACGGTCGTCGTTAAAGGAAAGTGCCCCTCTTGTCTGCCATTTTTTTTTTTTTGTGAACAGAAGGGAAAAGTTACCGAAGAGAAGCTAGTAGAATTGACATATGGACGAGTTGATAGGAGCTCATAGTGAAAGGCAGTGCTTGTCAGTGTATCTCTCTTCTTTGTCCTCATCCAAGTCGCTCTGTGTTTCACTATGATGATCGGCTAGTCCGATAATTTTTTTAAAATAAAATTTAGACCGTTATTTTAGCATTATATAAGGACGTATCAAAACTAAGTAAATGGTCCCGGGGCTACTCTGAAGATAAAAAAAATAATAAAGAAAAGATATTAATAATGTGGGGACGGGACTCGGGACGGGCCGGGTACACGTATATAGTGGATAAGAAAATGATCCACGACAAGGCATAATAAAATAATATAATAACTCTAACGTATTGAGCGGTGACCGCTTTTCGCCAGTGTGATTAACTTCTTTGTTCCTGCAAGATTGATCCCGTCGTCTTCCATAGTCTTGCTGCCATTGCAGAAAGAAATGTCCTTGGAGCGTTTTCACTTCCATTGCCAAAACACTAAAAATAAAATAATCATAAATAAAAAAATAAAAAAGAGATATAAATGGTTAGCGGGTTTATGCTGCCTGTGTTAGCCAAGTAAGCATGCCCGGATTTTCATTAATCTTGGGGGTAAGTGATTTGAATTTGTGAATAAAGTACGCCTCGCTTAGTTCTCTTCCATGATTCGGAAATGAATCCAGATTGAAGAAGCCTGACTTTTATTGCACCAAAGTTGTGTTTCGGTAGGCTCATGTATTTGGAAAATGGGAGGTGTGGAAGGCAGTTAACGTGTGATTTGTGATTCTGAAATCGTAGTGTGAAACGCGGTCCGATTTAGCCTATGCAACGGAGCTGTACTATATGCCGCCATTTATGAGCGACGGCGGCAACCGGACAACCGGCAAGCAAGTTGTCTGGTTGCCGCCGTCGCTCATAGATGGCGGTAGCTGTCCAGAGGGTTGTGTCGAGATTTATTTGTCCATGGACACGAAACTGGGGAAACGAGCCCTTAACAGCTCCGCTGTAAAAGAGACTACTTCTAGATGGGGCCCTTATAATCTAGGACTCTGTTGCTTTCCGCCACCCTTTTCGCCCCCTCAACCAGCTCTCGCTTTCTTTGAAGAGACGAGCTCTGCAGAGCAGCTGCCCAGGTCAAGTAGTGTTTTATTTAGGCAAAAACGAGAAATAACTACGCGAGCAAAAAGCTAATTTCGTTTGAAAAATCCCCTTGCTGGTGCTACTCTAGACCAGGGGTCTCTAACCCCGGTCCGGTTCCAGCAAGTCCGCTGTTACCGACGCCCAAAGCAAAGAAACGGCGCCTCGCACCAACCACGCAAACTAAGACACCACGAAGAACGAGAAGAGACTGCCTGTTGTAACACAGGTCCCCTCGCCATATTATTCATTGGACATCGAAATCACCACCAACACTATTCGTAGTCCCCTGATTCATATCTGTGTAACTAATCATATATGCTGCGATTTCTTTCGGTTGCAGCATATATTTTATGACAGCATAATATATGACTATTGCATATTGTCAGCATCAGTTCTACCATTATGATTAGTGTTGGGCCCTTTGTGAACATGCCAAAGTTCTTAGGCGCTTCGATTGATGAGTTTTATTTGTCCCAATAATTGTATAACGCTATTCCTAGCTAAATTACATTTTAATATAAAGATTATGTATTCATGATTGTCTCAGATTCTTTTTTCATGGCTACTCTAATGAATTTTGTATTTAAATGATTATATCCGATATTTATTTGCTGTTCCCTTATTTGTATTTACTTATTTATTTCCCGGCCCTCGAGACCGCGACAGATCCCCGATCCGGCCCCTTAGCCAAAAACTTTGGAGACCCCTGCTCTAGACGAAGAAGCAAAAAAAGAAAAAAAAACAAGTTGAAATGTCCACGTAACGTCGACGCTTGTGATACTTGGTTCGGCAAAGGAGCAAAATGTTTTTGTTTCGGCGTTTATAGCAGCGTATATAGAAAAGTGCGCACGAAGCCTCATCGCAGGCATTCGCACAAACACACCTTAAAACAGTTTGTTGGCGCATGAAACCAAGCAGCAATCTGCTCGAATGGTAAATTTCTATCAGTACCCGGATGTTGTATGTGCTCACATAGTTCGTTGGCGATTTAAAAGCTTATCGACACGAAGTAAATGGTGTCGTGTAAAGGCACAGCCAACACCTCCTATACTTCGTTTCACCTCATGGTGAGCGAAGGCAAAGCTGGAAGCGCGAGCACGAAAGCTCCGTGCGTTCAGGCTTTGCTCGAGCGCGCGAGCTGGGGAGAAACGCAAAAGCGCTGGTCTCGCGCTTCTAGCTTTTGCTTCGCTCGCAGATAAAGTGAAACGAAGTATAGACAGCTTTAAAGCCTGCGCGTGACGTCACATGACGTCACGTCCGGGAGGCCGGCACGGGCGCTGATTGGATGCGAGTGCCGCGTCAGCGTTCGCGTGGGACTACGATGGGAAACGGGCCCCACGCTAACGCTGACGCGGCACTCGCATCCAATCAGCGCCCGTGCCGGACTCCCGGACGTGACGTCATGTGACGTCACGTGAAGGTTTTAAAGCTGTCTAGGAGGTGTTGGCACAGCCGGGGACGCTGAGGCAGGGCGGCAGTTCGAGCACGTGACAACCGATGAATATCTCGATTCGTAGCAGGTATCTGTCACGCACCGGGCTCGTGTAGCTACCCTTTTGATGAAGCATCACGCCCACGAACCTGAGCTACACACTCACTTGGATTGTAAGCAAACGGGCGCCATATTCTTTCGTCTTTTAGAGCGTCGCCCAGCGGCGCGACGAGCTACGAGACGGAAGAATATGGCGCCCATTTGCTTACAAGCCAAGTGAGGTGTGTAGCCAAGTGAGGCGCCAAAATACCTGCACTCGGCGTCAACTAGAGCTACAAATGAGATGCGCTTAGAGTATCGGCACTCCGTTCTTCGATCCGCTTGTGAGCGCCGCCATCTTGGTGCTTAGTGCAGAGCAGGCCCGTCTGTCGATCGTCACAATTCAAAAATGCGACTTCCTCAGCTTTAGATACATGTTACAAAGCTCAGGTGATGTTTTTTTGCTCTGTCGCGAACTGTTTTAACATTTCTAGAGGACGGAAAACCGTTCCCTGCAATTTCCGAGAAAGCTTCGGATAACTGATGACCATGCTTTTAAGAACCAAGATTGCTGAGCTGTGGTTACTCTGAAGCGTAGCTTATTTAGTGGCTTTAGCGTCAACTATTTTGTGCTACATTGTCAAGGCTAGCGTCGCTTCCGCGGTGCTGAAGCCCCTCACTTCTGCGAGAGAGCACATGGCTTCTTTCTGCGTCTCATTCGCAAGCGCTCGCGAAATCTAGCTTTGACATAGTTGTTACACTGCCAAAGCTAAGCTAGTCTTTACAAGGTAGCACAATAGAGTTGACGCTAACTATAGAGCTTGGTTTGGTCCGAGCAGCGAGACATCAATCCACCACCCGGAACCGACGCCGGCGGGTGTTGCTATGGTTGCGCCGCTCAGCGACGCCGCATGCAGGGCCGCCCACACTAGCGAGAAAACGCGCGTGGCACGCCGATCCAATGGCCGATCGCGGCGAATGTCACGTGACAGCACAGGAGGCCTCGCGCACTCTTGAAGCATTCGAGAGAACGCATGATTTCACGCGCTCAACCGATTTTGCGGGACGCGTTTTCAACGCGATCGGCGCGCCTCGCGCGTTTTTTCGCTATACTTCGTTTCAGCTTGCGTCCAGACGCAGCCGATGCTACGAGCGCGAGCGTGTGGCCCTGAACAGTGCTTGCATTGCACGAGTGCGCGTGCTTGGCAGGGACGCAGAAAGCCCGGTGCTCGCGCTTGTAGCATCGCCTGCATCTGGACCCAAGCTGAAACGAAGTATAGTGTGGGCGGCCCTTGCCTCGGTCTTTGCTCACATGTGTTGGTTGCGTTCGCATGCAACCGAAACAACCTTAACGGAAAAGTCACCGGGACAAGCGTTCGCCATGCAGAGCATGGCAAGCGATACAAGGAGGAGCTCCGCGAAGCAATCCATGATTCGTGGTTGTTGCGGTGTTTCGGTCGTTACGGTCGTTTCGGTTGCATACGAACGCAACCGTTGCAAATGTGTGAACCAGCATTAAGTTTAGGCCAATACACCGCGTGTGCACCCCCCCCCCCCCCGTACATACAAAAAAGCTATGTTTTTTTTAACTGCAAAAATAAACTACATATCGCCAAACGCACGTTCTCCGTGCGAATGTAGCGCTATACTTCGTTTCAGCTTGGGTCCAGACGCAGCCGATGCTACAAGCACGAGCGTGTGGCCCTGAACAGTGCCTGTACTGCACGAGCGCTCGTGCTTGGCAGGGACGCTGGAAGCCCGGAGCTCGCGCTTGTAGCATCGGCTGCGTCTGGACCCAAGCTGAAACGAAGTATAGCACTCTGAACCTGATGGCAAAATTTTCGGAAACTTTTATACGGATAATGAGGCTCCTTTTAGCCTGTTTTTGGTAACCGGTGGCAGAGAGCTCCATGTGTAAGGGAGGTCCGTCGGCCGCCATCATTCCCCTTGAAAGTTTTAGAAAATCATTTATCATTGTTTAATAAAAAAAAACGGTTAGTGATGAAACTTCGACTAGTGGTTCAGACCGCTAGCGCTGTATTTGGGCGGAGAATGAGTGTTCGGCAATGCATAGGTTATGTTTTTAATAATAATACAAAAAAAACCTGGAACGTTTTTCTGCGAAACACCTTGTAGAGTGGAGCAACAGGCGGTGCGACGACCGTATTTCGCCAGAGTACGGTGTCATATGTCATGAACAGCAGTTGTCAGGCTGCAAATCAAATATCGTAAAAGCTTTATGAGTAATCGTGCTTAACAGACACGTACAGATAGGTATGGCGACCAGCAAGTAATTTGTATTTAAACATTTTTTCTAAAACTTCACAAAACTATTATTTAAGAGGGAAAAAATAAATAAAAAGAACACAAATCACATACTTTAGTTTTCTTCTGGCCTGCGCGAGCCAACACGAGCAGTTATTTTTGCGTCCTACAAAAACAAAGGCCCATCTAACAAAAAAATAAATAAATGGTACTCCACCCAATATCCTTTATTCACTCCTATCAAAAGCAAGCGTCAGAACGTATCAGCTTATTCTTTTTTAAAGCTCGCCCCTTTGATTTTGAGGCACGTTATAATGTCGTTCTTTTTTTTTATATACACCATTCCACTTCACTATAAGCGAGTTTATCTTATGAAAGCGCTGGCGGAAAAAGAGTACCAATTCCTTTTTGAGTGCTTATTTTATTTTCTGCTAGCATAACAGCATACACCAAAACTAAAATCACATCAAAGTTTTGTTTTAATATTTCGTGTTATGAGTTCGCCTTCCGAAAAGAATGCGGAAATCCTGACGAGAGCCCGCGATCCAACAAAACAAATTTGGTGTGGCGGCTTCGAGCGCGACCAGTCGTAACGTCGGCCCATCCAAGCGATAGCAGCTGTCTTCTTTCCCTGCCTAAGCCCTCCCCAATCTAAAAAAAACAAAAAAAGAGAAAGAGTATTGGGAGTACGAACAGAGTTTTCATCAATAAAGGCTTTAGTTAATCATGCTTGCTTTGTTATTCCTCTATTTTCTCGTTCCCTTTTTTTAAAAGAGAGCCGCCTTCCGCGCTATTCTACTCTTCATAAATTCTTCTCTTTTTGTTTTCTTTTGGCATTTTTTTTAATACCTAAAGCAGGAAAGGCTGTGAGGACGTCACTTTGAGGCGCACACAATAAAAATGCCACGATGTCCCTAGATTGAAATTAGGGAATGTCCCCCCTTTCCGCCCGTTTTTCCCTCAACCGGCGTAATCTATCGAACAACGAGTCGCGGTCCCCGCGCACGTTCTAAGTAAATATCAAGGCCTCCCGACAATTTCTCGCCATCGTTCTCACCACCAAGCTACTTCCCTATACTCCGGCCGCCCGTAAGCTGACAGTGCGGTGGAAGCTACACGTTGGTCGAACCAATCAACTCGCATCCCTTTCGTCCCCTGGTACGGGCGGGAGCATGATCACGTGACAAAAGATAGGGAACGTTAGAAGCATGATTGGGTCAACGAGCCCGTAGCTGCCACTGCACTCTCCGCTTTGGGGTAAACGGAATATGGCTTCCGTCTCGAAGAAACTAAGCCTAGGGGAGGAAGCAGAAGAAAAAAACGGAGATCAAAACCGGTACCACCGCGAGACGCTTGTCAGGCCCGGTCGAAGGGGGCCACTTTTTTCGACGAGCCCGGCTAATCACCAATCATTCCGATGCCTCCCTCCATGCCGCCGGCCTTTACTCGGTGCCGCGCATCAGTACCATCGACAGCGAGTGTCACGGCCGACATTCATTAGCCGACGTTAACACTGGTGTGCTCCGCCCCCCCCCCCCTCCCCCCTCTCCCGCCGCCAGTTTGTTTTTACTTCCCCAACACCAAGCTACTTCCCTATACTGTTGTAGTTTAGCTCAATGTTGTTCTTACTGGAGTTATGTTGGTGCTGGGGTCGCTATTCGGTCCAAGCTCAGCCGCCCGCTGTTTACTCCCTTTCCGACAGCCCCGTCACTCCCGTCTTCGATCGTTCAGCGATCCGTTAAAATATTCGTGATTAGTCGCCGGCTTTCGGTTGAGTGGGACCACGTGTAAGTGCGCGTGCTGTTGCGGTCGAAATGTCGCTATCCACGGCTCCACGCTCGCACAAGCCCCCAAGTGGGTACTGCATCACACCGCAATGCACTCGCAGCATCCTTCATTGTGCTTCCTCTAATCGATTGAGCTAGAGCTTTTGAATGAGCTACGCTCAAAGTAGTTACACTGCATTCCCCGACTGTTCGGCGAGCGCCGTCATTTCGTTGCCAAATGCAGACTGGGTGCCACTGGGGATGATAATCATTCGAAAGTGCGGCTTTCTAAGGCTTTAGGTATGATATAAAAAAATCAAACAATATCGATTTTTTTTTTTTTTGGTGGGGGGATTTTTTTAACGTTTTCTAGGCCAGAAAAGCGTTCTCTCTCAAACCGTTCAAGCCAGAAACGAGCGACTAAGAGCTGTGCTCTAAAAGTGCGTTGCTCAACCCGAAAACGGGCGCCTAAGAGCTGCGCTCTAAAAAGTCAAATTCCTCGCAGAACATTAGTAATTTATTTTTCATTTTTTTCTGCAATTAAGATATACAGAGCTGCATCTTATGTCATTTTTATAATATCTTATCAAGAAGTTTCAAATGCCAACCCATAGTTTCTTCCTTTGACAAGCAAACCTTAAAATAACTAGTTCGCGAAGCGTATGAAAAATGCGCGAAACTCTCTTGATATGACAACGAATATAGCTGTCGACTCATTCCGTGAGTTTCAGTGGCACACGCTCTTCGTACTAGGTATAGAAAAGAAGAAGGCGGATCTTCCTTTAGCTTCGCTTTGGTTACGACGTCTGGTGCACGTCTGGCGGTTACGGTCACTGGATCGATGGAACCTCATTTGTCAGCGAGCGAGATCGGGACCTCCCACGTTCCTGAAAACAATCACACGCACACTTAATCAGATCAGCGCGTCCGGGGTGGTCCTTGAAAGAGCGTTCGGATTAATCATGCATCGGCCTCGTTCGCGTGGGCATCGTTCATCACAGAGGTCAGAAAAATCAGGCTGCCCGTGTTCCTTGGCTACGTACCCATAATAAGCGGGTCACATGGCCCGCTGCCTCATTAATTACGCAGATATACGGCGTAGATTGCCGGGAGCGGACGTAGCATCTCCTCCATCGACGCGCCTAGGGTTCGGCCCCAACCGAGCGTCTGGGTGCCAGAAGAGGTTAACAAAGTATACACCGTGCCAATGTTTACAAATCTTCAGCCCAACGTGCGATAACCACAGTCACGCACGTGCGCGTTCGTGGTTTCAAAAACTATACGCTATACACGTTTGCAAGAAAGGCTCCTGTGCGCTGCCATCTTGAGCGATGCTGGCCCTGCGTAACGTTTTCGCTATGCTGGGGTGCGCCAGGCGCACGTCATTGGGGTGCGCGATGACAAGCTGGCGGCGTCTGTTGTATCGCCGACGGCCAGCGTTAGCGACACAATTACTGTTTCGCAACGCAGGAAAAGTCATCCACACAGAATCGTAGCATCAAATAGTGCAGGACTGGGCATCATTAATGGTTGAAGCTGACTTCACAACGATCACAGCTTCCTTTCCTTCACGTCGTGGAAGACAGAGCTGCCGGGAGCGCATCCCCCATGATGCAATGACCATGCGACTTCTGGCGCATTCTGATAGGTGCGTTGAGACTAGATATATTTGTAATATCTTTATTTGTTTCTGGTTTAGGTATTTAATTTAATTGGTTTGCTCCTTCACGGTCGAAGACACCACCTGTATGTATTATAAATATTTGTTTTTTAAATTTATTTTTGTACTCAGTGGTGTATGCTTCAGCCAGACAAGCTTGGCAACATTGTACGACAAGCAGCGAACGTCTTGGCTGGAGAGTAGGCCGGCCTCACCTTTGGGAGCGGTTCGAGGTTAAGCCGGAGTCACACATGCAAAGGTGCATACTTCGTTCGCCATTAAACTGAGACTCCAGCCAAAGCTACAAAACGAGCAAACCCGCGCTCCTAAGTTTGAGGCGTGAATTTCTAGCGGGAGTGTTTGCTTTGTGGTAGAACCTTTCAAAGCAGGGACCTCGTGCTCTCGTGCTTGTGGCATTGGCTGCAGTCTTAGCATAAGGGTGAACGGAGTATTGCGAAAAAAGATCGAACAGTCACGCCTCTTGTGGTTGACTTCAGTTGTGGAGACAACAAGCCGAATTTTCTTGTTTGTATTTGATCAGAGAAATCGAAGGTGGCGATTCAAAGGCCGCTCCACGTGCGACCAAAGCATTGGTCAAAGCGAAGCGCTCGTGCCCAGACCCTGCTAGGCAAGGTTACATTTGTTGGTTATGCTGCTTTAGTAAACATCGTTCTGTGTGGAAAAGAAGCTAGATACTGCACCCCCTATAGTTCGATCTCCCGCCCAATAGCAAAGCAAGTGCCTTACGCACGGACGCTGTACATGCTACCGGCCAACTGACAGAATGAGAACAGCAAGCAAGTGTTCCAGCTCCCTCAGCGTGAGCTCCCTACCTTCGATAATGGTTCGGTGTCCCGTGAGCCCCGAGCATGCAAGCTCAGCCGAAGCACGGTGAAAGGCAACGAACGCGTGCTGGAGGTTGGAGAAGCTACATGCTTTGTTGTTCTCATCCTGTCAGTGCAGTGACCTGGCGATGGTATGCCTTACATACTTGTACGTAACGTGTTAGAAGGAACACATCGCTTGTAACTGGTTACCGGCTCTTGGCTAGAGAAGTAAGCACTTGGCAGCGTTGTAAGTATAGGTCACGTGAACAGGTCTCTGCAGGCACGTCCTTGGTCCTCTGGAACCTGCAGACTGTATTTCGCATGATGTATTTGCAGTGCTACCGCGACTTTAGTATTTCAAAGCCAAAGTGTTCCCGAAGTGGACGCTAAATACGTCGAAAAACGACGTCTTGTGGTGCTACGACTCTTTGCGATCCTGATGATTTACTGCTAAAGAGACGGAAATGGAGACCACTAAACGCAGGCGTTACTGCCGTGGCGGCATCGTGTCAATCCGTGGTTGCTGGCGTTTCTGTTGACTAGCCGGCGTCGGCAAGAAGCTTCGTCGGAACTGTAATTGTGTTGTGTATATGTTTATACGTCCGGAAGTTAGTCTGCGCCAATGGCTGTATAGTGTCTAAGCTGTGAGTGGTAAATTTAGCCATGCCAAGTAAAACCGCTAGCCTGGGGTCTTTAACATGCACCACGGAGTAGTGATGCGCAACCGCACGCCCGTACGATGATTATCCAGATCGAAACGGGAAGGGGGGTCGGGGTGATTGAACTTGATTGAACTCAGGATTCCTGGGCTCTGCAGCGCGATCTTTCCCTCCCCGTCCTCCGAGCTGGTGTGCGCTAGCCCACTCGGCCACCAATCCCCCTCTTCGCAGATGGCGTAAACCGTATCCAGCACGTTTCAAGATAATGAGTAAGTGCTGTCTGTGTCCGCCTGTCTGAGTGTCTCTGTCTGTCTGTCCGTCACTTTCTGATGGCCCCTCTCTCTTTCTTTCTACCTCTCTTTCTCTCTTCCTCTCTTCCTGTCAGCCCGTGTACGCCTGTGCGCGTGCACGCATGCATGTGTTAGCAACTTTGGACAAGTTACCAACACTTGTCAAATACATTTGTTTCTTTGTCATCCTTCTTGTACTCCTTTCTTGTTTATTTGTTTTAATTTACCTGCTATAGACACAGTGTGCCTGAAGAAGAAGCAATGTTAAGGTCAGCGCTCCAATTCGCTCACAAGACCATAGGTTTGTGTTCCTGTTCAGTATGACCAAAAGTGTGATTCCTTGCTGAATCTTTTTATTTTAGTACAGAATAGTGACACAAAAATTCAAATGATAAACGAACAGTACGCATATATACAATAGTGAGTTTTAGTAGATATTTTCCGAAGCCCCGCTACCGCTACCGGCGCGCGCTACAGGGCATGCATCGAAGTGGCAGCGCGAGCTCCCGCTACGAATAACGTGGCCTGAAAACACGATCTACTAAAACTCCTGAATTCGTGATTGCAATTATATCCCTGACGATAATTGCTGAAACTAGATGGTTTAACAAATCAAATCAAATCAAATCAAGTTTTATTTGTTGCCACGTCTCCTTACATGACAACAGGGGACTAGGGACAAAAAGCTGCTGGGTAGCAGCTTGACGAAGGTCCCAGCCCCCGTGCAGTTTGGGGCAGCACAAAGGTAAATAAAAATTAAAAAAACTATTACATAAATGTAGACACATCTTATACAAATTTTTGGTGTAATGGACACTTTAGGCAAAAATAACAACACAATACCCGACAATAAACCACGAGAGCGATCAGCAAATACATAAAAAAGCACACAGGATAAAAACAACGCCAGTATTCAAAAAGTCAGAGAAAAAATAAAATTTACTAAACCTTTATGTGAAAGTGCCTCTAAATTTATACCCTTTTTGTAGAGAGTGTTTAGTATGGTGGACAGATTAAAATGAAGCGTTTGATCGAGGTGATTCGTGCGGGATGGACGGATTACCCAGGGCTGATTTTGCCTAAGGTCGCGCAAGATGATGCGATGTTTTAGGTTAGCTAAGTGAATGTAATGAACGTTGTTTTGCTGAACTGCCCTGCGATACGTTGTTAAAAGTTTGAACGAATATATTTGCTGAATTGTTTTTACGTTTAGGGCCTTAAATAATGATGCAGTGGGATGGAGAGAGGGTACAGAAGATATTGCACGTACAGCCCTTTTCTGTAAAAGGTGCAACTTTGTCAAGTTTGTTTTGGTTGTGGTGCCCCAAATAAGGTTGCAGTAATTTAAATGGGAACAAACTAAAGATTTATAGATAGTTAATTTAATATGAGTAGGAAGTACTGTTTTAAACTTTGTTATTAGGCCAACGCTCTTAGATAGCTTTGCTTGGACGTAATCTATATGAGCATTCCAGCTCATGTCTTGTGAAAACAACACACCCAGTATTTTAATACAGTTTACAAACTCAATTCGTTCATCATTGATTTTAAGACAAAGTGGATCATTTACCCTTTTATTTCTAGGTTTAAACAGAATGGCCTTGGTCTTACTACAGTTCAACTTTAATTTGTTGTTCAGTGTCCAGGCAGTAATTCGTTTTAACACTTCTTGCATTGCGGAAATGGAAATGCGGATATTGTCATGAGAAGAAAAAATGCTGGTATCGTCCGCGTAAATTACCAGTTTTACATCAATGTTTTTAGCCACGTTTACGATGTCGTTAATGTACAGAATGAATAACAATGGGCCTAAAATGCTGCCCTGGGGAACTCCCCATGTTATGGCTAGCCTATCTGAATGAAAATTTGGAAAAGACACGTACTGATTTCTATTTAATAAGTAGGATTTTAAAATATCATGCGCTATGCCTTTTATTTCATAAAATGGTAATTGTGCAAGTAAAATGTCATGATTAATTGAATCAAATGCTTTTGAGTAATCGAGGAAAACGCCCAATGTTATCTTTTTTGTGTCGAATGCTTTTAAGATTAGTTCTTTTTGATTCAGCAATGCTATTTCAGTAGATCGATGCTTACGAAATCCAAATTGTGATTCAGATATTAAAGCATGTTTATCAAGATGTGTTAGGAGTCTTTGATGTAGAAGTTTCTCGAGTGGTTTGGAAAAGACAGGAAGAATTGAAATGGGCCTATAGTTGCTTATGTCAGACATATCACCGCCTTTATGTAGCACACTAACTTTTGATACCTGCATTTTAAGTGGGAAAACACCGGTTTCAAGAGCAAGGTATATATATATATATGTCAGATACGGTGCAATTTTATCAAGAACATATTTTATAGGTTTTATCTGCATGCTATCGGCGTCAATACTTTTACTATTTTTAAGATTCATGATAGTTGAGGAGACTTCTGCCTCATCAGTGGGGAACAAAAACATTGTATTCGTCTGCGACAATTCCATGAATTCTAGGGCTTTTTTTATACAGGAGGATGACACACACGTTGGCGTACCAACATTTACAAAGAAATTATTAAACGCGTTTGCCATGGTGACGTCTGTTATTTGAGCGCCGTTCACGGTTACTTCATGAGGTACGTTTTGGGGTGGCTTATGGTTTATTAAAGATCAGATTCTCTTCCACATAATATCAGGTTTCAATGTTTCTAATGGATCAAAAAGTCTGTTGTGATAGTCACGCTTAGCGGTCCTTAGCTGACTCGTTAGTTTATTTCGATAAGATTTAAAGGCTACAAGTCTACTATTTCCTCTATTTTTTAAAAATGCTGATATAAAAAATTATTTTTTCGTATCATTGATAGTAGGCTACTCGTGATCCAGGGTTTACGCGATTTTTTAGAGGCTTTGAGGTTGACAAAAGGAAAATGTTTCGTATATATTGTACTAAATATATCTAAAAATAAATTATATGCGGAATTCACTGAATTTGTAGAAAAATTTGTTGCCAAGATGTACATTCAATTTCTTCTCGAAAACGGCGCAACTGGTCAGGGAGATCAGCTGAACTCTGGCCACAGGAACACAGTCGCTACGGTCTTCACGGGAGCGTTTATTTTGCAAGCAAAAATAAATGGGAAGATGATCACTTATATCAGTTGAAAGAACCCCTGATGACACCACCGAGTCTTCATAGTTGGTTATGAACAAATCAAGCAAAGAGAATGACGTGCTAGTTATTCTTGTAGGGTGCTTTATAACATTTGATAGTCCACATGACTCAATGAGGTTTGAAAAATAATTTCTCGAGCTACCGTCAGAACTTATATCGATATTAAAATCACCACCCAAAACTAACTTGTAATTTTTATCATTGACAAAGTTAAACAAGGTCTCCAAAAAATTAAGAAATGGCATGACAGGCGAACTAGGGGGCCTATATACAACAGAGAGCAACGTATTTTGAAACGCACAGTTACAACTTCATAAAAGTCAGTGATTTTACAGAATGATTCTAACAGCTCACAACTTACTTCGTTTTTTACCAACATAGCAATACCACCACCATGTCTGTTTTCTCTATTTAAGTTGAAATGGGAATATCCGGGGAGCAGAAAGTAGTCAGCACTACAACGGTACCATGTCTCCGTTAGCATAATGGCGTCAACGTTTGGTCCAATGCAATCAAACAAAACAGCAAGGTCATCGTGTTTGTTTTTTGCAGACCTAACATTAAGGTGAAGAAGTGTTAATTGAAATGAGGACTTATTTTGAAGTAATTTGTTTAATTTAGAAGGTGAAATAAAGGCGTCTGACATATCTGTATTAGCTTAACCACTCATCGCAACATAAATAATATTTTTATAGAATACAATCTTTATCTTTATTTACTACCCAGGTGTGTGTCCAACTTGAAAGTAACTTGTCAAAGAAAGGCGTTCATTGCTAACCAATACTGAAGTTTTTGCCTAAGAAACAACTACTACTCTCTTTCGTCAATTGAAACGAGTTCGAGTGGCTTAATCACTCGTTAACCAAGAAACACATAACAAATACGGCAACTACAAATTAATATATATATATATATATATATATATATATATATATATATAGAGAGAGAGAGAGAGAGAGATATAGATATACATAAAAACTTAAGAATGAAAAAAAAAGAATGCTTCATAATTTTCTGTCATGTCTAATTTGTTCTTTATAATATATGTATATATATATATATATATATATATATATATATATATATATATAAAGAACAAATTGGACATGACAGAAAATTATGAAGCATTCTTCTTTTTCATTCTTAAGTTTTTTTCGCACCTCTGTATTAGGTTTATTTACGCCATTGTAAATTTACACACTCTCGCGTGCATTATAAAAGTTCGTCGGTCGTCAAGATCATATTGCCGAAACAGTGAAACATATCGCGAGTAATAAAGAATGCACTAAATGCATCTTTGATTCATATTCAGGCAGATTTTACAAAACCATGAAGGCCCGGACACTAACGGAGCTCTGCAGTTTACGTAAGTCGGGATTCAAATCTCCGGTGACACATTAAACTCTTAGTCGCCGAAACGCCCGCACCACGTCCATCGCGAACTTTTACCATTTCTCTTGAGCTGTACCACCAAAGCTTAAAAGTCGCGTAAGTTAAAAAAGAAACCGCTACGTCCACGCTTTCATTCTATAGGACGAACACCAGCGTCGACCTTTGTGCTCTCCGCGTATATATAGACCGATACGTTTACAGAAGACCGCATTTATCTGCGCTTAGTGGTACGGCGACGAGGACATCGTCTCCCCAGAAAGCGACGGAAAAACACGTTGAACTAATACCTGCGCACTAAAGTGCGGAACGCGCATTAGAAAGAGCGGGGAAGAAGATTTGCACGCAATTAAGGCGCCTAATGAATACACAATCACACGCCGCTGCGCTAACGACGGGGAACATCGTTTCTCAGATAAAGCTTTCACGCGCAGAGAAGCCTCCCCGCGCATAATTTAGAAGGAACCAAAGGATCTCGTGCTGCTTTGGAACGGAAGCAAAACTATCCTCCGTTTCAACTTGAAGTGGAGCGGAGCCGATGCTACGAGCCATCACGGCCAATCCTGGGGTCTGAGCGCGCCCCATGACGTCAAGCTCCGCTGGTCTTAGGGCCAAACCATCCCCGCATAAAAGACGAGGCCTTCGCTCCTCCCCCTCAAATGTCATCACGAATGAGTCCACGTAAGGCCGCCAATATTTTGTAAGCTTCGAATCGTCGATCTTCAGCGTGTTTGCTGCTTGGGGTGGGTCGGGCATCCACCAACGGTGACGTCATGCTCAAGGCCTTGTCTTCTAGGTCGTACTGGCCGAACCCGGAAACGGCACATGGTTCCTTCTCAACACCGGATTGGCTGGGATGGCTGGTAGCGTCCGCCTGCGCTGCGTTTTAGGGTGAAAGGGGAAGATGGCTGAGTGACGAGATTCGGAGCTCCACCGCGCGCGTGATAATCCAGAGGACGCCGCGCGTGCTGTGTGCCAACGAGGACAGCCGAGCTTTGTGGCGGCGGCAGTAACATAACCTCGACGCTTCGTCCGCTGACGCTCCGAGTAAAAACGCGGAGAGCGTCTGACGAAAATCGCGGCACAATTTTACGAGAGCCCCTAAACGTCATCTGCGTGAGGTTTACGAAATTTATAAGTATGGTCCCGGGGTTTCGTCCGGGCGACGGCACCGCTTTTGTTGTTTTTGAGGAGCGTGTGCGGAGCAGCTGTCGTTTAGAAAAAAAGCAAATTGTTGTGTGTTTGTTTATACAGCCGGAAGTCAGTCTGCCCCAATGGGCGTCTGGTGTCTCAGCTGTAGATGAGCAATTTAGCCATGTAGACGATCACTTTCGTTGTTTAGTCGATATAACAGTAGAAGACCTCCTGCATTTCCTACGGCAACGTTTTGGTACTTATTCTCAGCAGCTACTGAACCTATTGCAGTCAGAACGGTTGTGGTAAGAAAACAAATTAACAGTTCTGTGGAATTACATTTGTCGGCTTTGCGTTCATTCTTCTTTTATAGGGCCTCGAAATTTGAGCGAAACAAAATTCAAATCATTCAGCTTCCTTTTGAAGCGTCCAAGATATTCAATAAAAGGATAAATACAAATTGTAGTGCCACGTGACAGTGTAAAATGTATTTGTGAATCTATATTTATTTATTTAAATACGTTACAAGTCCCTTGTAAAGGAAATTACGCGAGGGGGGAAGGGGGATAAGAAATACAGCATTTTCAGATGTTACCAATAAGAACAACTGCACATGATGTATAAGACACACAAAGTCCAAATGCATAATTCGGAGGAATATAACAATTGAAGAATTTTTTTGCAAATAAAAGCAACAACTGCACTTTAAAGCATAGCACACTCGAAAACCAGATGCATAAGCAGGTAAAATACAACATTTTTTTTGGATTTTACATATAACCACAAACGACAAAGTATTAAACAAACAAAAACTAAACGCATAATAAGTAGATATACAACATTTTGAAGAAAATCTTGCAAATAAGTGCAACGACTGCACATGAAATCACAACAAAAAACATAAAAAATTGTAAGAACGTAGTTCCCAAATGGTGGGCAACGACAGCACGAAAACGTTAAGGATTGGTCTCGATGACGATGTCATTAGGAAGAGCATAGGCGATTAGGAATAATGCATTATTCGATGATACTAGTAAAACATAAAATAGCCCAAAAAAGACAAGGACAAGAAGTATACAGGACAGGCGCTAACTTTCAACGAGTTTTATTCAGGAAAAGCAAACATATAAATACACATGACAGGGAAAGCAGCACCACGTAAAAGTTGATTAATATTTTACCCGATCATTCAAAAACTGCAATTAATTACTATGAAGTACAATAGCAGTGTCGCTGATACATGCCGTCCCACTTTTTTGATAAAGAAAGCTTCCAATAGCTCTCGAGCGACCGTCTCTCGGCTTCTCCTCAGTATCCTCATCTGCTGAAGTCGCGGAACACAGCCACACGTGTTGCAATGTACAGGTAAATGCGAGCCATATTTATTTTTCACTGTTAATGCGTGCTCCCGTGCTCGGTCATTGATACACTGCTTCATCTGCCCGCTGTATACCTTTACACAACTCAGTGGGATTCTAAATGCTATTTGATGAATCCACTTCCCTAGTGATGAGACAATACGCCTTATGTCATCTGTGTAGAAAGGGTGCAAAAATGATACAATACAGTAGAAAACGTGGTACCTCGTAGTAATGCTTAACGAGAAACCCGCTGAAATCTTCAGAGCGGTACCCCATGATTCGCCAAAGCTTAACTTCCTCAGGACGAAGTCACTAACCAAACAAAGTCTGCTACTTCAAGGAGGTTATTTAACTGCTGTCGTTTGTCTTTGTTAGTGGATTTTACACGAATGTACGCCGTCTACGCTCCCTGTATTGCCCGAACTGGCTGATGGGGAATTCAGGCACGCAATCTTTGAAAGTGCTAGAACGTGGCATACCAATTCCCTTGGTTTGATCTGCACGACTTAAACATACTACACCAGCACCCTAACCTAACCTTACCTACCATACCCTACCCTACCCTACCCTACCCCTACCCTACCCTACCCTAACATCACCTTACCTCAATTAACCTAACCTAATCTAACTTAACCTAACATAACCTAACATAACCTAACATAACCTACCTCGACGTAAAATGACCTAAACTAACCAGCAGTTCGATCAACCACTCATACAGCGAACCCCTTTCTTTAGCTGCATAGCAACTGAAGGAAGAAAAAACGTACGAGCAAAAGCCAGACTGAACGCCAATTCTGCACCAATCTATTCTTCGCTATACTCGGAACACTTGAAGGCGACAACAAAGTTGACAGCAAAGACCAAATTCCCTTTCAGCCAGAGTCTTTCGGCGACCAGACAGGAGGACGAGTCAGTCAACACCTGAAAGAGCTCTCACATGCTAGTATCTTTCCGACGGAGTAGCGTAAAAACGAAAACAAAAATAAGATGAAGTACTCTCTGAAGAGCTGCTCGCTAGGTGGGCGGACCACTGTCCCTTTTGGGCAGTGGCGGCGACCAGGGACGACGCGACATTTGTCCGCCCTCTCTTCTGAACACGGGTTGTCAGATGACCGGGAACCTTCAGAAGAGCTTGGCAAACAAGCCGTGGGACACCCGTCGCCCAAAACCGTTCCTATAGGCAGAACAAGAGGAGGCTTCCTCTTGACTCTCTACACTCGGATTCATTGCCCGCTCTGTGTCGATGTTTCTTGGGACGTTCCTAACTTGAACTCCTCAAAGAGGCGATGCAGCAATATTTGTACTTTGCGTAAATACCCCTTAGGCTGAATCCCTTACGTTCGCCAACCATGAAACACCCCTTAGTTTTTCTCCATGTGCAGCAGCAGTCGCAAAAACAAATAAACAGAAAACGAGCAGCGTTCTCTCCCTCAACTCGCAGCCAGAACAAGGGGCCACGTGATCTGGAGCCGACTATGTGCCGCCTAAAGCCACTAAATAAGTTATGCTTCAAAGTAGCGCCATTTCAGCTATCTTGGTGCCTAAAATCATGGTTGCCAGTTATCCGAAAATTTATCTGAAATCGCAGGAGACGCTTTTCCATCCTCTAGAAATGTTAAAACAGTTCGCAACCGAGCAAAAACAACATCACCTGAGCTTCCTAATACCGCATCTGAAGCTGAGTATTTCGCATTTGTGAATTGTGAAGATTGACAGCGGCCTCTGTTCTGCATTAAGCACCAAGATGGCGGCTCCCACCAGCAGCAGACAAAGGAACGAAGTACCGATAATTTAAGACTAGCTTATTTTGTGGCTGAAGGGCCGCCAATGTTTATCATAGTCCCGTGCTGGGGTTGGCGAAGCACGGGACCTGCGCTGAGTTCCAGGCATTGTTAGGGTTCGGCTATTGTCGTCATTGAAGCGATTGGGTACGAGCCCCTACCTGAGTACCTGTCGAACTATTGATTAGCGCAAGCCCAAATCGAGTGCTCACGCAATGATCGGGTTCAATCTATGAGCCGCATTCAAATATCATCACTAAGGGATTCTGTGACTGAGCGACTTGGCTATTCACACTCATAATTTACAGCTCTATTAACTATTTTACTGTATCAACAACTTATGTCTTCATTCGGCCCAAGTACGCTTCGAGGCACAAATATCTAGCCTACAACAAGCGAGATACCCCACACACCTATTAACCTCTGTAGCTGAAAACCTCCTTAAAAGATGCAAAATCAAGAAGGGTGAATGTACAGCAGTAAAGTCAAGACAGAATGAAAAGGGCAACAGTTATGTCTCACATTTATAAGATATGATCAAATCTCAAGAAGATAAGACATCGTGTAAATATAGATGTAGTCTTTTCAGCCCCCAACAAACTTCTAGGTTTATGCAAAAAATTAATTCTACCCCAAGTCCCTACAGATTGCGCAAAAAAGCATAAAACCCCTTTTCTTCTGTGCGTAGGAGTGGTTCCTTCTATTTTCCTCTCATGTGGCAAAACGTATACAGGACAAACAGGAAGATGTTTAAATGACCGCTTAAGAGAGCACAACAACTTCAAAGAGCGATTTCTGGACATCGATCATTGCGGAAACTACGGATGCTCAGCAGTCTTAAAAGAACTGCACTGTTATCAGCAACAACGTTTACAGCACACGCAAAAATTATTGAAAATGAAAACATTGTGAAGTTGGACTAAAAATGTCTTAGCAACAATTTTATAACGTTATCAGCTTTAACAATATACAGGGCACAAAGCCAAGAAAAATAGAAGGAACAGTTTTATTATAATTCATTGGGGAGATCATTGCTGTTTGAAGCTATAACGGGGGTGCTAAGAACGAAAACATATAGGGCTAAATTCCAGGAAATAGACACTCGTTGCGGCGCATGCAACCGCGATAGGGAAACTATAGAACATGTAATTTTAAGGTGCACGGGGCTTCGTCCCACCCACTTTGGGGGGGGGGGGGTGACTACGGATTTGGAGGGGGCGCTGGGATTTGCGGACACGGATGGACTAATGGATATGGAAAGCATTGCGGTAACTAAGAGGAGATTGGAAGATTGGTGGAAAAGATCTAGAGAGGGGTGAAAGTACAGATAAAAATAAGCAATGGGAATACTTTCAAGGGGGGGAGGATTGTGTTAGAACAAAATTTATACAAATTTTAGAAAAGAAGTGATGACTTAATGTTAGGCTATGCGGCGCAAGCTGCCGCCCGTTACAAAGGGTATAGCCATTATCATCTATCCATCCATCCACGAAAATATTGTTTCACCGAGCAACAAAGACAAAAATAACGAAATGTGTTAGATGGACAAATATGCAGAAGAGCCCGAAATACAACACTGAGCTGATGATCATCGCTTAATGATTGATTCATTTTTACAGCGAAGCTGTTAAGACCTAGTTTCCCCAGGATCGTGTCTCCCGCAAAGAAATGAAGACGCCGAACTCTGGACACCTTACGACGTTTATAAGCGACTGCGGCAAGCCACGTATCTGGTTGCCGCTGTCGCTCAAAGATGGCGGCAGTCTTTCCAGTCTGGCTTGCCGACTTGTGGCCGGCCATTACTTTCCATTGTGCAGCTCCGCTGGTCCTCCTTCTTTACCAGAGTGGAAAGGCTGAAAGTTTTATTACTGGTGTGTGTGTCTGAGTTGAATTATTCTTGTGCGCTGCAAATTATAGGAAGCATTCATTGCCGGCTTGAGCGCGACTGCTCAGCGTGTGCTGACGGCTAGCTTTGGCAGTTCTTTTGCACCGTGCATTCCGCACCATCAAGATTGTCGATCTTAGCAGCCTGTTAATGTGAGCCCGTTCTAAACATGCGCTCTGAACATCGCCCTCGAATATGGCGTCCAGTGAATGCCCCAGCCTAGGGTGCCTTCATGTGCGCTTTGCTTAGGTGGAGACATCTCGCCATTTTGTCCCACACTTTTATTTTTCTTTTTTGTTCAGAAGCGCAAGGGTGGCATCACCCTAAACAGAAGGACATTGAGGCACCCTACCCCAGCCGTTCACTCAGCTATGTCCACTAGTGAATATTCCCCATAAACGATTGCAAGCATTGGGCCACTGCTCGCAACCATGTCTCTGCTTGTGCGGACAAGCGGTGTAATCTCAAATTTGCCGAAGCTATGCACGTGCTTGCAATCGTGCATAGCAACACGTGCTTACAATCGGGGGATATCATGGGGCACAAGTCGGGGTGCCATGCTTGCAATGGACCTTTCGCTAATTTTTCCAAGCATCAAAGATAATTTTGGGAACGTATTTAAACCCGTTGTACGTGCTCGCCTTCCCTATAGCAATGATTTGAAGTAAATAACTAAAACAATATGTCCGTGGCACGCGCGTGCGAAGCGCCATTTCTTTTAGACTTTTGCTTTCGAGCAGTAGGAACTGTGGATGCCAGCACGCGCAGCGCGTGCATCAACATTCTCGGCATTACTTTCGTTGCAATATCGCGACTCCAGCAAAACGAACGACACCTAGCGGGAAAACACTGAACTGACCGGACCAGGTCCTTTCGCGATTTCTGCTCGTCTCTTCTGGCTTCCGTGTTTGCATGTTGTCGGTGGATTGCGCGACAGAACAGTTCTACCGGTGTCTGTGTCGTAACCGTAGTATCGCCTTGTGACCCAGGTTGCTCTGCACGCGACCTATGGAACCGCGTGAGCCAGACATTCTGCGTTTCTCAACGTTCATCAGCACAGTGGAAGGACAGTGGGCAGTCCTTTCCTCGTTTCCTCGAAGAAAGTCTAGCTTCTGGAAGCTCGCTTACCCCAACACATCGCCGGAGGTTCGAAACGTGG
The DNA here is from genome assembly GCA_037355805.1 of Ixodes ricinus. Taxonomy (NCBI): domain Eukaryota; kingdom Metazoa; phylum Arthropoda; class Arachnida; order Ixodida; family Ixodidae; genus Ixodes; species Ixodes ricinus. Next base: position 215,073 of record JAZHYW010006890.1, read on the forward strand.
AGAATAAAAAGCGGGGCGAACCATTTGGAGTCCAAATCCCGCTCGCTGATGCCCCAGCGTTGCGCGTTGAGCTGGCACATGGCACGGCACGACCTGGATTCAACCGCCATATTTGCCCGATAGTGGCGTCCCCTATAGGTCGCTGGAGTCGCGAAATTTTAACGGCTTCGTCTTTAGACAGCTACTCTAGCTAGGCGCTGTGTATATCTATTTCGGACGAGAAGGCTGGCGAGTAAACCTGCCGCCACATCTTTCTTTTCTATACTTTGTTTCAGCTTAAAAGAGGAATGAAAAAAATATTTTCGACCTCATTTTAATTTTTTATATTCATAAAAGCTTTAAAATATTGTGTTCTAAGTTTTGCGGCCAAATACTGCGTCTGGCTCTGGATTTTACAAACCGCGTTTAAAATTCATTTATTTTTGGAGATTCTGTAACGACCATGGGACACCATGTGGGAACCAGAGGCAACAAAACGTCACCGTATAAGTGACGTACAGAGTTGAACAAATATTCAACGTTATGTAATGTTGATACAACAAATTGAAAATAATAAAAACGAACAATAATTTATTGACGCTTTTACATTATTTACAGAATACTGCATCACGTGATTGCGATTCAGTTTCGGTTTCAAATACATCGGTATCTTTTGACGCTTGGTAACCATTGCAACAGTGGCTCTGTCAGCTGCTCGGTTGCTTGTCGTTTCTCTGCTCCTTCTCTGTTCGCAGAAGGTTTAGGTTGTGGTTCATGTTTATCGTCGTTCGCGTGTGCTGTGTGTGCTTGTCAGCGCCCGCCATGCCAACTGTGTGCGTTTTGAGACACTGCTGCAAGATGTACAGTAGCGCAGACGACATGCGGTTTCATGACATGCCGCGCAAGCCACATCGTAGGGTCCTGCGGCATCGAGCCCTTGGTCACGATGGTCCGGACGACATCGGCGCACCCGTGGTCACGTTTGTTCCGACCAGTTTCTTCCGGAGGGCTACGAGATGAATATTCAAGTGCGGCAAACCCTCGTCCTGGATTTTCGAAACCGGCTATTCTTAGATGTCACAGACAGGATTTAGTCCAACTTCAAAGTGTCTGTATTGATAGTCGTTAATGACACAGCATCTCTGGTACCTTCCTCTCTTAACACCGTGTTCATTTTGTCCCCTTTGTCTTCGTTCAATGCGGATTAGCTCAGTGTCTGCAAGTTCTTACTGACCAATCTTTCTTTTTTATCACCTGCACGAAGGGGCATTGGCCTTTAGGAATTTGTAACTGGCAACAGGAGTTCTAGGAGCACCCAAACTTAGCTTAAATGTTCTTTTGGGTGTGTGTAGGATATCTTGCATTGAAGAATCTTGGCCGTGCATGTTCCCGAAAGTGGCTGATTTCGGGTCAGGCTTCTAGTCATCACCATACATGGCTCGTAGAGCATGTATATTGCTCACCAAGTATATATAATACATGCAAACTGTCTTTTCTCATGACAGAGCTATCCTGATGGCAGTCGAGGAAAGGTTTCGTGACGTGGCACTGAAAAGGCAATCCGGAACTGCTTCGTGAATAGGCCATTGCTAAACTTTCTCCGGGATAGCGCTGCCATGAGAAAACACAATTCGTATGGTCTGTATAAGGTCGATGAGCTCTGTATGTGTCAGTTTTAAAGAATACCTTATTTACATCAATGCTAGTGGAAGGAACTTTCCAGAAGCCACATACCGCACATATCCCAATGTTGCACATTTTTCTTGAGATACGACGCAGAGGAAGATATTTTAACTATTTAAATCAGACAATACGTTCTTACATGGTTTTTTGAAGCCCAGAAATACTTTCAATCACTTTCACTGCGGTTTTACGTTCAGGTAACTGCTTTAGGCTTCTCACTAATCAAGATAGTATGTATATAATAGTGTAAGACACCAACAGCTCCTATCGCAATTTTGTATTATAAAAGGATATATTCTCATAAGCCGCACACTTAAAAATGTGTTCAAATTCTGATTTTGAGTGTAGGACGTTAAGATTTTAAGAAAATCAAACTCTGGAGCTACTGCGGTTGTTACTACTCCCTCGCCCCTTTGGTGAACAATGCAAGGAGCACGGTCACGTGTCCAGCAGCTGCCAATCATGAAGGCATATGTGGGCCGAATTATTGTCCTCTAACAACCGTTTTGGGATGAGACGCTAATCCGGCCTTACAAATTCTGTCAACAGAACTCTGTTTATCGTAAACATTTTACGTTAGAATATGTAGCAGTCAGTACGTTCCTGCCCGTAGGGAGCCGACAATGTCGCGTCTTTACTCTTTGGCGCGAGCGGTTCCTCGTGTTTGCCCGTATTACAGCGGGGGTATTTTTCTGCTTTGCCAACGGCTGGAACGCGTGTTTTGCAACGTCGAGGGTCCTCTGGACACATGGCCCTTTAGGATCCACCGAAAGATCTCGAAAAATCAGGAGCCGAACCCGATTTACAAGAGCAGAAGCCTCGGCGCCCGACTACTTCCGCAAGCGACGGAGCAAGCGAGAATCGAGATGGTCCTTTTGTGACGTAGTCTTAGTGGCGCGTCACGCGTGACTGCCCAATGGCGCGCAGCTGCGGCGATCACTTCCGTTTTCTTCGCTTTTTTGCGTTTAGTGATTATTTTAGGCCTAACGGTTGTGACATTTGGGCTCAGCGGGCACAAACACGTCAAACTCATTCATTAACTAATTTCTTTCGAAAAGCTCCACAGCTTCCCTTTAAGTCCAGACGCTACAAGCACGAGCATGTTGCCCTGACCAGTGCTTGTACTGCACGAGCGCGTGTGCTTGGCAAGGACGCTGAAAGCCCGAAACCCGCTCTTCTAGCTTCTGGTACGCTCACTACCTAAAGTGAAACGGCGTATGGCCGCTAGACATCATTCTAATGTTTACAAATCCACAGCCTAGCACGTACAAGTACGCTAGTTCGCAAATCGAGCAACTATCACGTGCCATGCCCACGAACGCTGGAAATGGAACCGGACAGAAGCCCTTTTTTTAAAGGTCTATTGGCCTCGAGTTTCAGTTTCAGTTGTGTGGAAGCGTGCTTTTGTTTATGCATCGTTCTCCATGAGGCGCGTGGTGATTCCACGTTTTCACAATGCAGTTGGATACAAAGCATACGGCACAGAGCACGGGCAAGGGTACAGAGCACGAGCTCTTAGCACTTGATTCCAAATCGCGAGCGCTGCATTGGCGCCTGCCATGGCTTCGGCCTCGCATGCGTAGCATGCGTTTTGCTCCAAGTAAGTGTAAAACGAAGCTTAGTTCTGATTTTTACCACATCAGCAGTGTCGATCGAATCTCGAGTAGTAATCTCGAGGAGAATACGTGCCGCCGATTTCGCTGGAGTCGCCATTGCTCCTTCTTCGAGATCAAGAAGCTATCTTTAATAATTTCTATCGGATCACATTAAAAACAAACTGCCTTTTTCAGTAAGTATCTTTAGAAAGACCTTGCATAAGGTTCCGTCACATGAGCTACACAAATACAAAAATACGCACAAACTATGGCACACAGAAATTAGATTATCACATACCCGGACTTCTAAATGACTACCCTGATCTCTTGGCCATTATTGACGGAAGTACGTCGGTGCAAGCTTTAAAGAGAAACATAAATGTGTCTCTATTGTCACTTCAAAAACAAATAGTGTTTTGTTTTGTTTTTCGGGCGCGGTTTTTTTGTTTTTTTTTTTGTTTTGTGCAGCGTTTGTGTGCAGGCTTGGGGAATTTGTTTTTGTCTGCTGTAGAGATGGCTGGTTGTTCTACATCTTGCTCGTGTCATTTAACTTTCTATGCTGTTGCGTGTGGCCGAAATATTGGCCCTGTATGTGCAGGCTGAGAAAATTTAATATCCGTCGTTTTTTGTTACTGCCTAGGGGACAATCTGGATTAATTTCCTTGACCGTGTCTTTTTATGCAGAGTTGTTTTAGGGCCAATGGATTTTTATGTTTGATTTGACCCGATCAAGTTGTCTTTCGTCCTCTGCCAGACGTTCATTTTTTATGGGCATGCTGGATGGTTTGACAGTTAAAAAGGAGGGGTGAAGGGAAGGGGCGGGGCGGGGCGAAGGGCTGGAGGGTTCCGCCTTGTCAGAAATGTCAATGCCTTTTGTGACTGCCCCCAGGGAACTCTCAAAGGTTCTCTCAATAAAACTTGATCGATAGATTAAGATTGATTGGCATCAAAACATATCTGCCACCTGGTTGTTCACAAGCCTTGCGAATGAACACGCGTTCGCAAAGGCTTGTCCGGCTCAACGGACCGCGGTATTTGGGTTCCTTCGTAGCATTTCCAAGATTTTTAGTCACACATCTTCGGGATGAGTAAAACTGGTTCGCGTTTGACGAAGAAAACTGAGTCTTGTGGCAGCGGCACAAGTCCATACCGCTGGACTCACAAAAAATACTATTGCAATAGAAGGAATAGCCGAAACCTTACACACGAAAACTGTTTCATTCTAATAAATACATGACAAAGCATTCAATTGAAACCGAGAGCCTCACGAAGTGACTGACGCAATTAATTATGTTGCTCCTAACGTTCCTTCCCCGCGATCAAACGTGTATTTTTCTTGTTTTCGTCAATATACTTGCGCATGCCGCATCGTGTTAACAATAAACCATGTGCAAAATGCACAGCGCTATCTAGAGGGGCGCCAAAGAACATGCTCCAACTCACCACGGCCGTGGGCTCACCGGTTGGCTTCGGCGCTGGCAAAGACCAGGACGCGAAAACGTAGTCCTGAAGAATCCTTCATTCGCACAAGCACTTGTACAGAGAAAGCGCTTTCTAAAACCAGGCGCCCGCGCCCGTGCCTTTGCCGGCACTCAAAGGTAAATTTCGAGCTAAAGTGTACGTGTGCCATGTTGGTTGTGGCGAGAAACCAGCCGCCGGCTGGAGACGAGCTCGCACATGCGAAAGAAGAACGTAAAACAATACTAACCCTCAGCTCGCAGGTGTGGGTGAGGATCGATGACGGTGAGCGGCAGTCTTGATTGTTTCCGACAACGCTACGAAATTGACAAGCAGTGGAGGAATCTCGACGCAACAAAGATAGCAGCGCACCGAGTGTTCCAGACGTTCGAACAATTTCGCATATGGTCTATCGAGGAGTGAAGCGGATAGGTGGGCTAGTTGGTACATTATTAAATTGTAAATCACCTAAAAAAACGAGGACACGAGGAAGAATAGACAGGACCAAGCGTTAACTTACAACTGAACGTTTATTGAAATACACTTACTAATTGTACACAAATTCGGGCTCCTGACACAAAAAAAGCAAACTCTTTCTGAGATAAGTGCACTGACGGTGCGCGTACGCAGCTATCCTCGCCCTTTACTTTTATGCAGTAGGCCTCGAACAATTCTCTGTCAGTTTTGTTTTTCAGCTTTCCAAGTATTTTTGTTTTGTCAAGATTAGGCGCACACGGACGCCTATTACAGTGAATTGCTACACTGCCTATTGAGGAGGCTGAACGGCTGGAAGGCTTCGTTTAAAACAAATTAACGGAGAGAAAAAAAAACTGTTCCTTGCGAAAAGATTTTAGTAAATGAGGCGCGCGCGCAACATACACGATGGCAGATATGTTCTGGTTGCACATAATCTCGAACCCAGGAGCGTCGAGCATTGCGCGCATGTGCACTACGTTTTTCGGAAAGGGACCATTGCAATCATGGCGCTCCGACTGGTGCCCCATGCATGCAAGCACATGCAGCGTGCGCGTAAACATAGCTTTCAGACGCTTCTAATTAAACAGGTTTTCGCGCACGAACAGAGACGTGGCGGCTGTCAGTCGCCGTGCTTGTACAATTAACTAAACCAGTCGCAATCGTCTATAGACGATTGCAAGCAAAGCAGCAGGACGACTGGCCGCCGCCATTTCTTGGCTCGTGCGGACAGGTTCGTGCAATAGACCTATTGCTGTCTTACCCAAGCATCAAAGAGAATGCAGGGATTGGTGTTCCACGCGCCGCACGTGCTGGCCTCAGCAGTAGTAACTTTTCCAAAGCAAAAACCTAAAACAAATGGCATCTTGCACGCGCGTTCGTCAATGCTTTCTTTTGGTTATTTACTTCGAATCTTTATACAGGAAAGGCGTGCACGTGTGGCGCGTGGAACACCAATCCCTGCATTCTCCTTGATGCTTGGGTAATACAGCAAATGGTCTATTGCATGCTTGTCCAATCTTTGTTCACCCGCAAGCTGCATTTGCTTGCGCGCGTGGGGCACCACTCGGGGCGCCATGTTTGCAATTTCATTTTGTGTGCAAGCGAAGCTGAAGCTATACTCTATTTCACCTTATGATATACCGCAGGAAAGGCTACAAGCGCGAGCTCCTTGTTCCAGGGTACATGCCGGCGGCATACACGCTCTCATCCATTTAGGGCAGCTGCGAAACGCTATGAGCTCACGCTTCTAGCCTTCGCTGCGGTACAACATAAAGTGAAACGGAGTACACAAGCACGATCATGTTGCCCTGAAAGATGCATGCCCGGCACGAGCGCGCTTGCGCGGCGTGAACACTGAAGGCTACAAGCTGACTTTTGTAGCTTCTACTACATTCGCACTTTTAAGGTGCCCTCCTGTGTAAAGCTTAAAGGCATTGTCTGGTCAAGATTTGTATTCAAGAAAACGTTTAGACCTCATTGACAATGGCTGTAGGAGCATCTTTGACGACAAATACGAATTTTTTGTGCCTCCGTAGACGAGTAGTATATTTTAGACCAAGCGTGCATAAACGGCGTTTTCCTCTTCGAGCTTCAGAGCAGCGGAGGTTCTGACGCAATAAGAAGCAAAGATCGCGCCGAACTAATGCGCCCTTCGTAGTTTGCCCTCCTCGAGAGCTCTACGACGTAATTCTCCCTCGTTGCTTCGCTATAAAATATTTTGTGAATAAAAGTGGACACGCGCTGTGCGGTTGTCAGGCTCCACACTTTTCCGTGAGGTAGACAGGGGCGAGCAAAAATGGAACGCTGTTTTGTGTCGGGAGCACTGTGATCCTATGGAAGGATGAGGCAAACGATCTGACAATTGCAAGCCTTGTGTGACGACACCTCAGGCATGGGAGCGCAGCCATTGATATTTGCGAAATTTGGCATGGAGTTTCGTATAATTATCCGTCTGGGATTGCACCAAAAATTAGGTGTCGTTTAATAAAATAAAATTGGCCCATGTAAATTATAATGCTCCCGCCTAATCACCATCACAAGGTCTTAAGATCTTTCGGGTTTCACCGGACAATCCCCTTAACACATACTTGTTGCAGAAAAAAAAAGTTGTAACGTAACTTTAGTTTGTATTCACATAAAGACAAGAGCAACGAAGTGCCATATAACCGTTAGCGGAACTGAAAGAGTAAACGCTCTACTTCGCTGTTAACTTTCCCAGTTCAGGAATCTGGTGATGGCCAGTATAAATGTAGCAAATACTGCAACTGCAAATCTCTGAAGGGTCAGCCGAACGAACGGTTTATTACTTGCCCATGGACTTGCGAGGGCCGCTCATTAAAAAGTATCGAATATGATGCATTTATTGAGCAATCTGCGCAGTCATAGCCTTCAGCTTTGTGGATACTTCTCGGTTTATCTCGAGCGCACCTTTAACGTTGTGGAAGAACTGCATGACCTGAGGTGGAGGTGAGGAAAACGTAAATAACTATCGTTTTACAACTAGAATCTAGAGGGGTTTAGTTCTGACAAAGAATAACCCGAAATAAAACACGAAAAAAAAAAACACTTAGTGAAATACGAACCGGGCAACAGGAATATTGTCCTCACTATCACCACTGTTTCCTTTTTTTGAGAACCAGCCGTTTTTTTTTTGTTTTTTGTTTGTTTTCATGCGCACATCGTCAAAAGAAATTTTACAAAAGAAAAAAAAAACACGCTTCCACTGTAAAAAAAACAAACACCAAAAGCTTATGTTTTTTTTGTGTTTTTTAAAATCACAAATGGAAACGCGAATGAGTACGCCGTGGCTCTGCTCTATTATTCACTTCCGACCAGAAGCGAGGCGAGAGAGAGCGCCGCCAGGAGGAAGTGACGCGAAGGAAAGGTTTGCGAGCGGAGTGGCCGAACCGTTTTACGGCGCCGTGTTACGTATGCGTACGGCTCTCCCACAGTGTGTTTTCTTTTCTCTCGGACAGGTTCTGTTTATGGCGATGGAGCAGCCACGAGAAGACGTGCTGAAGCACTTTGGACGGGGAAAGGACAAACTCGGACAGGCGGATGCGCTGAGTGTAGTCCAACTCTCCTTTTGTGTTGGCCTTACATTACGGAGGAAAGAGTTATTGTTTTGCACCGGATAATAATAATTTATTCAACAAGGGAGTATTGGTCCTTTGTTTCCAGAAAAGAAAAACGATTATACTTTGAATGGAATCGCTATAAAAGCTACAGGGAGGCACCAGCACACGGAACGACGAGTGACAGCAAACTTCCCACAAAAAATTCACATATTTAAACACTAAAATGTTTTCTAAGTGGTGGCTGTTTCTGGTTTATTGGCTCAAGAATGTCGAAGGTCATTCTGCGAATCGACTTAGTTCAATTCTGCAGAGTGTCATGCTTCAGCACTGCGTGATCAAAGTTACAGCAAGCAAAACGTTTTCTTTTCATTTTGTTCGGTGATCAAATGATGTTAATGTTAAAGCTTCTGACGCCTACTTTGATCGAGCTGCCACATAAAACTATAACGTCCACTTATTTAATATTATCCACCGTGTGTATTGAGATCACATGTTTGCTGGGATAGGAGATATTAAGCCAACCTCTAAAACACGATGAGGGATCGAAACTCGGAACCCATCGGTTCCTAATTTTTACGGCAGGGCACAAAAATAAAAGTACCTTTTTTAACGTAAAATCGTCGTATTTCTTTTTGTGAAGAAGGTAACTAAGAAAAAACGTAAAAGACACAATCCAGGGGAGAAAGATAGATACAACAGTGAAACGTAAAAGCGTTACGTACGAGATAACAATAGATAATCTCACTGTCACAGCGGGGCTCTATCGCGGGTGGCGCGTCACTCGCAACACCTGGTGTGAGAGATCATGTGACCCTGGCCACAAGCTCAACCAATGGCGTTCTTGTCGAAGTCAAGGGTATGAGTATCGGTACGTGAATAACTGCACAAAAAATTACCGACTGAAAAAAAAGAACACTGTATACGATATTGATGGGCGACTGCGTCAGGTATGACCAAAGTACTGCCTAAAAGCTTTTCTGCACTTCTTTCACAGACGCCCTATGGTACAAAATGAACTTCGAATGGAAATATAGCGGCAGTGAGGAAGAAAGTGAAAGGCAATTGCAACTACCGTCTCCTCAAACTGTTGCTGAATTCAGATAGCTATAAGGACTGCACCCCCGTAATACCTCACCATTGTATACATCGAGAAGGACTTATTAGGCACAATATTGACCCCTTTTCAGAAGTTCATCTGGCAACATTGGCGGTCGCCATTTCTTGGGCCCGAAGCGTGTGATTGGTTCCGAGTCCTCGCCGAACTCTGACGCAGGCCTCGTGTCCAATACCTGGGCGGAGTACGTCTCTGAATAATGGCCGAATCGGATAATATAAGTTTGAGTTACTAGATGGCGCGAACGGTGAAGAACCTGCCGAAGCTCGAGAGCCTATATCGAATAGATTCAAGTTCTTTGACCTTTCAAAACGAAGTTTAAAAAAAAGAAAAAGAAAACAATTGTTATGCGCATGACCGTAAATTCAAAGCGATCTAGCGCCGTCTGGCAGAGCAGCGGTGAAGAGTTGTGTCGGGATAAAAATCCCTAAATTTAATGTTGGCGTTTATATACTGCAAAATATTGATCATTTTTTAATAAAATCAAGCATGCACTATTGTATTCCACTTCCGAAAATATCGAACTTGGTGAAATTTTGCCAAAGCCTCGAAGGCAAACGAACCAATCAAACGACAAGGTATATGACGACGAACCTCAGTTCGACAAATGTTCGCGACGTTCCTACTCATATTACAAAAATGCAAAAAAAAGTAAATTATATTTTTTATCGAGTCTATGTAGCTCACTGAATGTACACGCCGAGTTTCACAATTTTAATGAAAATAAACCAATCTCACCAGCCAGTTTGACTACGCCATTGCTGCCGAAATGCACCGAGGGAACTTTAGTCTTTCAGCATGTGCGACAACCTCGCTGGAGCTCTGCGCGTGTGGAGCACGAGGCATCACGAGCCCTCTCGTGCACTGCCGTTTGATTCCTGTGAAATAAATTTATGGCAGTGTCACCAAGCGTTCGGCGGCATGCGCCGAACGCATGGTGAGATCGGTCTACTGATGACCAAGCATCTCGATGTGAGTAATTCCGACGTAACCTGCAGTGGGTGATCCGCCTTTTATCCTATTAATATTGGTCATAAACATCGTGACCCTGATCGAGTGGTTGAAAGAGTTGAACACTCTCTTACTCTGTGCCGAGCGCGCATGCGCAAATAATAAACTAACACAAAAAAGCACACTCGCCGCGCCGCGCTCGCCCGCTATAGGTGGTATTCACTGGACGCCATATTTGAGGTGACTGCCCACAGCGCATGCTGGGGATGAATTCTCATATATGGTCTACAAAGAAGACAATCTTGATGGTGTGCAATGCGCGTGTTGTAATCGTTGTAGAAGCTTGCCGTCAGCACGTGCTCAGCAGCCAGCGAGCTCAACTATGGCCGCCAGTGGATACCACCTATTGTCCGTTTTCTCACTGACACAGAAGACAACAGACCATTTGCTGTCTTACCCAAGCATCAAGGAGAATGCAGGGATTGGTGTTCCACGCGCCACACGCGCACGCCTTTCCTGTATAAAAGATTCGAAGTAAATAACCAAAAGAAAGCATTGACGAACGCGCGTGCAAGATGCCATTTGTTTTAGGTTTTTGCTTTGGAAAAGTTACTACTGCTGAGGCCAGCACGTGCGGCGCGTGGAACACCAATCCCTGCATTCTCCTTGATGCTTGGGTAAGACAGCAATAGGTCTATTCGGACGAAGCGGGTGAGGCCGGATTTTCCATGAGCTCGAAACGCGGGCGAGAAAAAGGAAAGCTCGTACGAAGGAGGAAACTGGTGCTCCGAGGCAGCCCAGTCTCCGGGGGCATGCAAGGCAGTGCTATAGACGCTTTACAGCAGCTGCGCATGGGCGCCGCCATAACCGCCCTTCAGTTTTTGTTTCCTCTTATTCCTTTCGCTGGACTTCATTCTTACCACAGCAGGGCAGGTTATTGCCACTTTAGGGGCTATATCTACGTCCTTCTCCCCAGCATAGGTCTGTGTGGAGGCTCGGAAACGTCCGTTTCAGTGGCTTGGCATCTCGGTAAGACAAGAGAAGGTCGGCTATGGCGGCTCAATCTGGCGCGTGTGTAAAGCTTCTATATCCGAATAATGTTCGAAAGACATCGAATAATATTACATATCGAGCAACATATGTGAGCTTCGACGTCCTCACACTTTTTTGCATTCTTCACAGGCTTTCGCGAAGTACAAGCAAACCAAGCCGGGCAAAGTGGGTTGTTCGTTTCGGTATTAAGCAATGGCTGCCAGCAGTGCCCCCGGCGGGCTCCCGTTCAGCATCCAGCCTACAATATTAGTGTTGGAACTATATTTCCCGCTGGTACGGCTGTGCCCTCTGAGAAACAGGCCTAAAAGGTTCCTCAGGCAAAAAAGAACAAAAAAAACACTAGAAACATGAAGTCAGTTGTTCCCTAAAGGGGGAAAACGCGAAAACAAAAGAAAAAGGAATCAATTGAGAAAAACTTACAACAGCCATTGCTCCAAGCGCTGACTTAAATCATGCCTTCACAAAAAAAATAGAAACCTATGTAAAAAACAAAGTTGAGGTCGAGCAGCGAACTCGGCCCAAAAACGTTCGTCTCGCCACGGAGGCAAGTCGACCTTTGACTCCAAACTTCAAGTCACCCACCGGTGTGCGACGCTCCTTCAAGCGCGTCGGATCGGTGTAATTTTCGGCGGTCGGGGTCTGCTATCTTGCGCGCGGGGCAATTGTACCGCGTTTCGCCTTGATCTTTTGGCTGTTTTGGCGGGTCAGAAGCTGGACGGGTTGTTCCGGCGTCGACCCCCCTCGGCTAAATGGCCGGAATATGCCGCCGCCATCACAACGTCTCCGGTCTCGCTGTCAGCGCCCCCTTTGTTTTAGCAGTGAAAGCATGGAGTCTCGAGCAGTGAGGTTAGGGCCAACGCACCACTGGAGTACCTACATCCGCACCGAGCTGAGACGGGTTGCAACGGCGTGTATGTCATGCGACGCGGTTTATTATTTTTTTTTAACAGCAGTAGAGAGATTGTCAGGATGGTTACTCGTCTCGTTTCTCTTTCGGACTACCGATGTTACTATCGCCGGTGAGAGACTAAAGCAGCGGAAACACTGCTAATTCACCATACGAAAGATCGTCTGCAGGCCGACGAGGGTTCACTTATTGCGTGATGGCCTTGTCACATTGAATAGTAAAAATCTGTAGGCAGATGTTCCAATCAGACATATATGAAGAAAATATGATTCGAACTTGCTTGATATGTATCCGCAGATAATAGACTACCATCGACGTTGCTGTTGATAGCCTATTGCGTGAAGCTGCATGAAGCGCGTCAAAGACCCCAAGTTACCGACCCTCGTGCACTTTTTAAAGTTTCCTTTCCTCGGTGGAAACATGCTTTAGGGGGTCGACTCCTCCCGTAGATTCGAAATCGTGTAGGCGCTGCACAGACGTGTCGGCAGTTTCCAGGCGAAGTGCCGGCCTACGATTCCCCAGATGACGTCTTTGGACCCTGGCCGAGGCGCCCGTAATTCAACAATCCCTGCAGGCAACACTGCGCGCATTGCATTATAGAACCTGGTTGAACATGGAGAAAAGTGGTATGTTTTAGGTTTCGATGGCCCCGCTGAAGAAGTAGCGCATCTCTCGAAGCACTGCATGAAAGCAAAGTCAGCGGTCGCTCGCATTGCGCCCACGCACCTTCGTGAGGGCCCTCGTTGAAACACGGACCTCCAGCGGCCGTAAGCGCTTGCCTATAACCTTAGATAGGAGTAGGAGTACGGCCTACCGCGCCCTATTCGTCTCCTTCCGCCTGGCTACCACTCCGGATTGCTACATGGCCTTCCCGACTCACGAATAACTTAAGAAGCCTAGGACATTGAGGGGCCGATGGAGAAAGATGACCAGCCCAGTATCCTTTTTCCATGTGCCATCATCGTCCTGTGTTTACATGTGCACAAACTCCAGCACGTCGGGAGTCCGTAAAAACGTGCTCCAGCACTCCATCCGTACCGGTATATTGGCAACACCTACAGTATTATAAATGCGAGGAAAGTTGCATATTTCAAAGGGCAAGCACTTTACCTGGTCTTGACGTGATATCGGGAATCGAGGTTGGTCACTAGATACCGAACCTTAGTGGCCAACCAGTACCCAAGATGCTTTGCGCGGTATTAACCCGCTAGGATCGCGTCATGTTTGGAAGAGTATTTCTCTCATCATGTCTGCAGCGAGCAGCCGATTTTTTGTATCATATATGCGAAGTGCAACTGCGGCATAAGAATGCAATAGTAGCCCTGCCTCCAGCATGCGTTCGTTGCCATAGGCCGGGCTTCGGCTGCGTTTGCGTCAAAGTGTTGTCAAACACAGCTTCTACTGCTTCTTGAAAAAGGTACTCCGGCGATTTCTTCAACTACCTCAACTAACTATTTTTTTTACGAATCTACATTCTTTACCTTTCCCGAAATGCTATTTATAATCGCGAAATGCAGAATAAATATTGAGATTTCGTCACATGGAGATGAAGCCAAAACCAACATTCAAATATAACCGCGCTTTTCAGTGACGTAACGTCAGTGGCAGGCCGGCTTGCTGATCAAGCAGGCCGTCTAGGAAACAGTAGGTTGCGCATTTCTTTCGTGCTGCTGCGCGGGTGCGTAAGTCCCAGGCATTGATTTGACACAATAAAACTTCTCATAATCCGTTGGAAAGAAATTCTACTGCCAGAAGAGAAAACCCGTGCCTTCCGCTGGCGTCACTTACGATTGCTGTCAGTCGAGATTTTCAGTTTGAGAAAGACGGTTACGACCAAAATTGTTAATTTTATACTTTAGCAAGAAAAAAACACACTCTAAATAATATTTGAGTTACTAGGTCAGCTGCGTTTGTTGGTGTGTTTAGTCTATTTTGAAGCAAACCGAAGACCCGGAAGAAAAAGCCCGAGCACCCCTTTAACCGGCCACCGTCTATAGATATTTCAAATTGCGTAACCTCTTCCTTGCATCGCTTACAGGCGCTGAACCTCACTCAACCTCCAGTGTCCGTCACCAGTTAATACAAGCGCCACCCCTCCTGCAGGCTTCACCTGCTCTCTTAAAACCCCTTCATGTTGCAAAAGCGCGAGGGCGCCGATGCACGAGCCACATGCAACCAGCAGCCCTCGGGAAGATCATGACGGCACAGCGCAGTCCTAGGCTAGATTTCAGACGCCATGGGGGGATCGGTGACCGATTGGGCTAGCGCACATCAGCTCGGAGCACGAGGAGCGAAAGCTGGAGCTGCAGAATCCAGGATTCTTGGTTCAATCCCTACCCCTGCCCATTTCGATCTGGATGAGCATCGTGCCGGCGTGCGGTCGTGTATCATTACTGCGTGGTGAACGTTAAAGGCCCCAGGCTAACGGTTGTACTGCACTCGCTATAGTTCTCATCTACAGCTGGGAGACTGTGTCGCCCGTTGAGGCAGACCAAGGTCTAAGCTGCATAAACATACACACAACTCAATTTTTTTTTAGAGTCTATGTTTTCATTAAATGTGGCGCGCGGCACGTGTCAAGAGCATTTCCGCAACAATGAATGGCGCCACTTTTCCCTGGATATCTCAGCCCTTGCTGCTGAAACACTACCCCAAAGTAAAAAAAGCGTGGCGCATTATTCGATTGGAGCTGGACAATAGGGTAGGAGGAAAACCTCCGGGACTGGTTTTCGAACTGTAACGTTGGATGTCGTCCAAGTAACCACTCTATATTTTGAAGTTTCTGAATTACTGAACTCAATCCATAATCCTGTAGGTCATGATGTGAACGGGTGCTGCGCGAAGCACGTCAAAAACCTGAACTTAAGGTTCTTTGTGTACATTTTAAGTTTACTTTCCACAGTAAAAAACACGCTTCATGTGGTCGAGTCCTCCTGCAGATTCCAAATTTTGAAGGCACTGCCCAGCCCCGTCGGCGGATCCCAGGTAAGGCGCCGGGCTATGAATCCCCAGGTGACGTGCCCAGATCCTAACCGAGATGTCCGTAATCCGATCGGAGATTATTTTGCGGAGTAGGCGACGGGTAACCGAGATCATGGTTGCACGTAAAACAAACTGCGGATGGTCGATATTGAGCCTGAGTTCTTCGCTGAAGTGTTTCAGATGCCCCTCGTTGGTTTGTTTATTTAAATGCCCCTGTCGGCGCGACTCACAAGCTCTACAAAGGCTTTGTACATTGCTTTCCCACCCACGTAGGTGAAGGTAAAGATTACGCGTTCCGATTCAACCAACCAATAACAACACACTGGTTTATTCTGCAACGATGCCATAAAGCCAATACGAAAAAAATCGCTTGAATTTGACCTGAGCCTAATAACGTCTCGAGGAAATGCGGGAGGACGCAAAACCGATTGATGAGTTCAAGTGCTTTCTGCTCAAAAACATAGGAAGTGTAACAAAATAAATAAATATAAGGGGTCCTTGTTCGTCAAAACTTCGTTTTAATCCATCGAAATCGCACTTGATTCCCCTGAATAAATGCAAAATCTACGGGTAATATACCTGGGAAATCTTAATCTCTAAATTCCGATGCATATTACCCTAGTTAGAGCTTTGTAAAATTAAAAAAAAACAAAATGTGTCCTGTATTTTTTTTTTTATACGGTTGCAGATTACGTTTTTTTGACCATCCTTGTTTTCACTAGCGGGTGCACTCGGTTAGGTCTACGGAGGATGGGAGCATATAAAATATTTTAATAAAATATACAGTTCAGTATAAGTACCTGTACAGGCCCCCAGCGAAATATATTTGCAGTACAATATGACCACTGTGAATACAAACCAGATTTTAAAGAAACTAAAGTGGTAAGCAAATTAACAAAACAATTAATTGCGAACGAAATTCATGGAGCTTTTTTTATTAAATCGCATGGCAACGATGCCTGTGTCAGCGCCCCTTTTCTAGCACTCTATGGTAAGGAGTTTGCGTATATCCGCAACGAGCAAGTCATGCGTTAGGGGGCGTAGCCTTCGTATCTTTACGGTTTTTAAAGCATGTGTTTTATGTGTTTGGTTGCTTCGCTCGTGTGTTTTCAAAATAAAAATGTCAGTTGAAAGTACGCCATGTCCTGTTAGCATCTATGACCGCGTTTACAAGGATGCGACAGTAACGCATCGAATTCAGAAAGAATCAGTTACGCGCGCCCAGTCCGGACACTGCTTTTTTCTCAATCCCAATAGTCATATTTCTATTCGATACGCTACGGTCGCATCCATGTATCAGCGGTTAAAATTATTGTGTCACTGTCTTTAGACGTTTTTATTCAAGAAATGGTACCTGTACCCAAACGAGGTGGGATGAACAGTTCCGGGTCTGATAGTGTACAGTAAAAGGAAAAGGCAGCGCAGTAATGCGCACAGAGCAGTCGAGGGAAGGGATCTTCGTGTCTCGTTGTACCAAAGGGCGTCGGGCTGTGAACATTTGGAGCTGCGCTACACAAGTTTTTGCGACCACGTGCACAGGCACAATGCAGAATTTACCACAGACTGCAAACCAGGGTCAGAGCGAACATCAATTCTGCGTCGAACTCGGCAAATATAAAACAGATACCTTTGAAATGAGTCAGCAGGCTCGTGTCAAAAACCAGTGAATTTTGCAAACTGTTTTAAGTGACACTCACGACTCGGGAATGGTAGAACATAGCTGGAAGACGAAGAGCGGTAGGGTGACCTTATCTAACCTCTCCTTGACTTCAGTGACGTTCTGCCATTCTTGAGGCGCGAGTGCCACTCAAAGCCCCTGGCACACGTCACTGCGTTTTGACGCAAGCATTCGAAATAATTTCAGAGGTCTTTGTTTTTGATTTGCTAAGTTTAACTTAAAAGTGATATTCGCTCTCGCTTTGATTTTCAGTCTTTGGAGTGATCGCCATTAAACTCGTGAATGTGGTCAAACCCGTGCAGCGCAGCTTCAAATATTCACAGAGCGACGCCCTTTGGTATAATGAGACACGAAGGTCAATTCCTTTGACTGCCGCGCATGCATCACTGTGCTGCCCTCTCTTTTTACGCTACAAAATCAGTTCCGACTTATTTTTGTCCTACCTCGTATTCCAAATAAATTGTTCACCTCTTCTTCGAATATATATATTAATACTTATCCCCGACCACGTCAAGGAAGCTCTTTAGCGGTTTTATTTTTCAATGCAGCAGACACTTCAAAATTTACTTGGAATGAAAATTAATACTTTTTTATGAATGTATTTGAGTATCAGTACTTAGCTAACTTTATTTATTTAATTAGTAAGAAGATAGGAAGGCCATTTTCAATTGACATCTGCAGGTCTGGGACACAAAATAAACCAAAGGTAACTCATAAAAATGCCTAAAACATGAACAACGTTTAGCCATTTTACATCCAGAAGAAAAAAGGTGCGCTAAAAGAATAAAGAAAAGCAAGAAAAAGAAACAATGTGGTTACACTGTCCGCATTTTTTTCTTCTTGAAGATGTCGTCGAGCAAGGACAAGTGTCATTTATGCTCTTTCTCTATTTCTTTTTTTTTTTTTACGGAAAGCAGCAGTTTAGGCGCTCTGAGACATACAAGAAGCGCACTCACCTGAAGTGAATCAAGCTACTCGACGAGGAGTCACTGCAGGTAACCAGCGAAACAATTTTCTTTGAGTGCAATGTCCGTATCAAGGGCCTCCCGACTAGTCCTAGCAGTGCGGTAAAACTAGTCCTGACGAGGTGGTCGACGCGAATGTTCCGGCTGGGTCTTCCTCTGACGACTCCGCACTTTCGCTCATCGCATCGAACGCAGCTTCCCTTCGCAAGCTTTTCGGGCTACCAGGGGAAGCGCTGAATAAGATCTCCTCCCAAACAGACTAAATGGCAGCGTTGAAGGAGGAACTCATCAGGCGCAGCGAGATGCAGACTGGCCTTGTTCGAGCTCCACAGACCGAGGTACGCAGTCATCGTAGTTCCCTGGGGCGGGCTGGGTGGTCACATTTTTCCTGC
This sequence comes from Ixodes ricinus, assembly GCA_037355805.1. Classification (NCBI taxonomy): domain Eukaryota; kingdom Metazoa; phylum Arthropoda; class Arachnida; order Ixodida; family Ixodidae; genus Ixodes; species Ixodes ricinus. The sequence continues at coordinate 233,384 of JAZHYW010006890.1, forward strand.
GCGTTGGCGGCGGCATTGAAACGTGGCATGGGCTCGTCAGTCAACGTGCAGACCCAAGGGGGGGGGGGGCGCTGGCTGGGAATGTGCAGGCAGTAGCCCTTGACGGAGTGGGAGGAAGCTCCTCTCCTGGCGGCCCGGGTAACACACTCTTCCACAAGTGCCCTAGCCTCAACTGTCGACCGCTTTTGTTGACAGCGGAGATTCTCCTCCCTCGCAGTGAACATGTCATTGACGTGGATGTTTAATAATAAAGGTGAAAGAGCCCGGCCCTTTAGAACACCAGTTTTTAAGTAAATTTTGGCGCTTTGGATTCCTTTGACTGAAACCAGTTATGATCAACTTTGTAAAAACTTCGTTAGCAAGGACAGAAAATGGCTTCGAAAACCAACAGCAGAGAGCTTTTTCAAGAAGATGAGGTGACTCACAGTGTCAAACGCCTTTTCGACATCAAGAACGCAGGCACAATAATTAGGTTGTGTTCAAAACGTAAATTTATGTCATCAGATAGTGATTCTTGAAGTGGCTGTGTCCCACGGCCCGGCACGAAACCGTATTGGCCGATAGGTTTCCTACCTGACCACGTTGACCTCCTTTGAAGATAGGCTTAAGAAATGCCATTTTCAATTAAGTGGCAATGCAGCCTGACCTGAGAATGTGTTGATCATAAGAGTAGGGAATCTGCTATGTGCCTGAAATTTATACGAAGATTACAAAGATATTTTCCATCATAACCCGAAGATTTTTTTTGTTTGTTTGAGACCTATTTACTTCACGTCGTGAATTATCATTTGAGGGAGAAACACGGAAGCTGAGCTCGACTGGGAAGAGAGAAGGACGAGGTAAAGTATTGACGAATTCTGCCTGAGAATGAAGCAAATACGAGTACGTACAAAGCTGGATTTATTGGCCCTAGCACATGAATCAGGCCCAAAAGAATCTCATAAACCTTGTAAACGTGGGGATGCAACTCAACGTAACTCGTTAATTAACGGCCACATTTTAACAGCGTTGACTCTAGATTAAAAAAAAAAAACTGTTTTGGAAAACAAACATAGCCGCTTAGCCAAACGTATAAGTGATTTAACTTCTTTGCGAAATATCCGAAATTCGTTTTGTAGTCTTTGGTGGCGTGGCGAGCGACGGCAACCTTTCCAGGCAACTTCTTTAAGTTTAATTGTGGAGAGTATGCCAGTAGTCATCCAAGGTATATTTCTCGTTCTCTGCGTGAACAATATAACTATTTCAGGCACTGGAACCTGCCAGACAGAACTAGATAAATAAGCTATACATTTCTTAATGATTCACAGATTTCTGGAAAGTAACCCACTTGTATTTGGAGACATACTTATCAAAATACTTGTGGTCAACAATTTCAATTCCACGGATATATGTATTTGGATACATAGATGCCTGTCTTGAAAATTCGAATTGAGACGATGCTAAGTAGTGATCTGATAGTTCCTGGGTTAGAACGGGCGATTTGATTGTTCATAATGATGATATCAAGTAAATATGATAATTTGGCGAGCTTTCAATTTTGTCACCGAGAACTTCCCTTGTTGGAGCAAAAATAAAAAGGCTAAAATTCCGTAGTTACTCAATAATGTAAGGTACTTACAAACTAGTGATTTGGAGGGTTTCATTAGACCAACGTTGATGTCTGCTGCGGTGCAGAGGATTGCATCCACCAGCAAAGAGTAAAGACAATTTCGTAGCACGGAGGAAAACCACGAACGTTTTGAGAGGCTGGTCTATAAAAAGTCAGTAAGTAGATATCCTAATTACAATTAAAACCCGGAGTGCTAACGATTCACAAGAAACGAATGTAACTGTTATTTCTGAATAAAACACTCTAGCTTTTAAAAAAAAATCACCCCCCCCCCCCACACTTCTTATCGGGAGTTTGAAAAAGATGTTGATTTCGGATGCAAAAATAGGTCAACATCTTCACTGTGAATGTAAATTTACGTCAATAATAATAATAATAATAATAATAATAATAATAATAATAATAATAATAATAATAATAATAATAATAATAATAATAATAATAATAATAATAATAATAATAATAATAATATTCACTCCGCTTTCATGTTTGTTTTCGATATATTCGGGCCCGTCAAAGCGAAAGTAGGCTTGTGGGACATGGCCTCGAAGAGGTAGTAAGTGGTTATATACACCTAATTAACAAACTAAAACCGATAAACAATCATAGTTGTCCGGGGTGGGGAGGGGGGGGGAGGGGAGGCGGCGGGCAGTCAGTCTCTTTGTACATGGCACGGATAGAGAGAGTAAATCACAGTGGACCGGTAGAAATATTATAGATATATGTAGAGGTACATATAGAGATACACACAAAGTATACATATAGATATGTACATGCCACGGACAGAGATAGCCAATCACAGTGGACTGGTAGAAACACTATAAATATATATACAGGTAAAATAAAAAAACTTCCGACAGGGTTGTCAAAAAAAAGGTAAGGAAATATTAACGAGTACTTAAAGTAGAGTCCAATCAATTAGGAATTTTTTTAGTTGCTTTTTTGAGGTAAGCGTAAAAATGTCATCAGGAAGCGAATTAAATATTTTCGGGACATAAATATCACGAGTAGCTTGTCCGTAGCGAGTATAAGAACGAGGTACAACATAGCGAGGACAATATCTTAAAACTCGGGAGGACATGAATGTTTTTTTTTTAATCATCCATTTAAAAGTGGCACAAAATTACTGAATTCACGAACAACTTTTGAAAGGAAGGTAAACCAAGATACTCAAAGAATACTTCCGCATTCTGCCAAATCACAGTTATACGCCACTCTCTTCAGTAAGTTCCGCAGAATATTATCGATGCGTACTTGCCATCTTATGGGGAAATTGGAAAGAATAGTAATTCCATATCTTAAAACGCCGTGTGCAAGACTGCTGGCAATAGCTCTGAGCACACATATCGGAGCAAGATGTCTAATGGTGTACAAAAGCCAGGCAGTACTTGTGAGTTTGCAACAAATATAGGACAGGTGGGTGCTCCAAGCAAGGTCGCTGTCGAAATAAACACCCAGGTACTTCACTGAATTGACATAAGAAACCGCCGTAGAGGAGCAAGAAGCACAATCAGAGGTATGAATGAACAGAGGAATGTTAGTCACAGTTTGTTTGAAAGGATTTCTAAAGTATACTAAACTAGTTTTTGATGCGTTAACTTTGATTTAGTTGTCATGAAACCAGTTCATAGCAGTGAAAACAGCTTGTTGTAGAATTTGTACCGCTGATGTGTAGTTGGTGTGACACGGGACTAAAACTGTATCATCCGCATATTGAAATATATGACAATTAAGGATGTTATCTTCAAGATCATTCACATAAATGTTAAACAATAAGGGGGAGATTATGGATCCTTGTGGAGCGCCACACGTCAAAGACACATGTGTGCTCATGTTTAGACCTCCCAAAGCAACAACCTGGGAACCATTAGAGAGATATTTTGTAAGAAGTGTGTGAAAGTTGCCACGAAATCCCAGCTTGTGCAATTTCTGAAGCAATATACTGTGGTCGACCGACTCAAAAGCTTTAGAAATATCTAAAAATAGGGCGCAACAGTATAGAATATTGTCAAAAGCAGAATGGAGGAGGTCGGAAAATTCTTCTAGCAGTGAAACAGTTCCAAGACCCTGTACAAAACCAAATTGTCTCGGTAAAATTACTGAGAACTTGTTGAGGTATCCTGACATAGTAATTAGCAAGTGCTTTTCCAGAAGCTGACCTAAGACAGACAATATGGAGATTGGTCGATAGTTTTCATATTTGTCTTTTTGACCCTTTTTGAGAAAAGGTTTAACAAGTGCTGTTTTTAAGGCTCTTCGAATTACACCGGTCGTTATGAAACCGTTTAGCATGAATAAAAGAACAATAGTTAAATCCGCAAAATTTCATTGTAGAATTCTGATCGATATGCCATGAATTCCGTTTGGTTTCGTTTCTTTGAAGCTAAACATCAGGGAATGCTGGTCAACATCAGTGATGATTGGTAAAAGTGCTGATTCACAAATGGAATTATTTTTGCTGCAAGCGCCGAGAGAACCCTCAGATGTTACTCGTGATGTGCTTGCAAAATAATTGTTGAATAAATTTGCAACTAGCTGGGGATCATCTTTAAAGTATTGCAAGGAAGACTCTGGATTTGTAGGTTTCCCACGCAGTTGGTTGACGATGGACCACGTCTGTTTACGGTTATTTGCGGCTTTCTCAAACTGTCCTCTAAAGTAGCGCCGTTTTGAAGAGCGTTTCAGCGCACATACTTTATTTCTTTCTATCTTAAATTCGAGGTGGAGCGCGCTATTGTTCGGGGCGCGTTTGGATCGTCTCCACAACAGGTCTTTGTATTCGATTGCTTTAATAATATCTGGGGTTATCCGATAGCTTTCCTTTTTTCTTTTCCTAAAACTGATTGGACGCTTCGCCTGATTTCTGAAAAACTGGATTTGTTCGCAAAATTTCTTGTACACTTGACAAGCGTCGTTTGAGTAAAGTAAGGATGACCAAGTGAAAGATTTTATAGACAAGTCAAGTTTCCGGTGATCCACGATCCAAGCGTCAGCCGTTTTATCTTCGCCTGGAAACTTTTGCGTATCATGACGGGACAACAGGGGTGTCCACTGACATGCTGTAAAATAATGGTCTGCCAGTTTATGATTGATTACGCAGGATTGAATATTAAAACTTGGACCACTCACGTTTATGTGTTCAAGACACGATGCAACTAGTGATCCATTTAAAAACTCTTCCCTTGTTGGAGACTGAATGCTGCATTCAATACCATGAGAATAAAAAAGTGTAGGGTAATCAATTACTACTGGTTTGGATGAGGCTAATGTATCTATGTTAAAATCTCTCACCACACACACCTGTAATAATAATAATAATAATCACAATACCTCTTTCTTCATTTTCAGCGAATGGAACGATAGGAAAAACAAAGTAAAACCACTCTTTACAAATAGCTTAACCGCTTTCATGCCCCGAAAAATGCAACAGCAGTGGAACACTTTTTAAAATTCAGACTTATACACTTAAGAGGTAACAAAGAAAGAAACAACATGGGTAACATTTTACACAAAAGTGCACAGATAAAAAAAAACGCACAGAAAAAGCTTGGACGTAAGTTGCCTTTGGAATCAGATTATAGGGTTCAAATCATATGTAAGATGTTCTCTGACATTCGGTTAAATATCTAAATGTTTTATAATACAATATTTTTCTGCCCGACTTTAAGAGATTCACATTGAATGAACTGAATCATGGAGAAGCTCCGATCGGTGCTCCGAGTGGATGGCGGGGCAGCACCCACACAGGCGCTTTTGAGAGCGTACAGTGCCCTCACGATCCAACCTCGCCGCTTCCAGTCGGATGCAGGTAGTTCGCGAGTGAGCGGAGCACCGGGCTCCTTTGTTCCCGAATCCCTATCTTCCCGTTGTTTTTCCTTTTTTTTTTCTCTGCCCTTTAGATCTAGCTTCCGACAACCGTGATTCGAGAATTTGAGAGTCGAACCCCGCGGCGGCGGAAAACTAGGCGCGCGGGAGGTTATGTTGAAATAAGGGAAAAGGGGGTAAATGCCCGTTCGTACCGGGATGCAAACGAAGGTGAGCGCGGAGTTTCGCAAAATTAGAAGGCGAAGCGGGAGTGCATGTTTGAGTACAGGGACGAGATTTCGCCAGGGCGGACGAGGAGCGCTTCCATCCGATCTCTTTCCCTCCCCGCTGCTGCTGCTGCTGTTGTAATCGGGCCGCCGCACGCGAGGGCACGTGCTCCTTCATCTCTTGCCCTTCTTTGAATTTTGCTCCCCAACCCCCATCCTACCTACCGCGTGTATACGCACCACCGTTCTGCTCTGCTGTTTCATAGTTCCTTTCGTTCGGTGGTTCCGCGCTCCATTCTGAAGAATATTCGAACGTTTCAACTCCCGTCGTTTCGTTGTTGTTCCTTTTTTTGTTCTCGGGAACCACGATGACGACACCGGTGCAGGGATGGGGTGCTTCTGGGCGTAACTGCCACGGAGGCGCCTCTACGGGCGGCTGTTCCTTTCTTCTCTTCTTCAACACCGCCCTGGCTGTTCTTTATTTCCTTTTTCCTTTCCTTTCTTAGGCAGTTTCACTGTCGTAGTCTCGACGTTGAATTTGCTTCTTGGACGTAAGAACGCTTTTTTTTTGTTACCCTCCTCTAGCGGTGCATAATTCATGAGCTGCAAAAATTGCCCTATTTCGGAAGGACGGCGGAGCGTATGGGCGCGGTGCTTCTCTGGCGCGGGAAGGTTGGCCGGTGTGAAGAGGGGAGGAGCGAGCACAATCCGCGACGAAAATGGTGTCGAAAATAAAAGCAGATCCAGGGGCTCACCGGTCGATGCATCTGTAGACTTTCGCCCCTACAACACTTCATTTCATTGCCTCTCGCTCCTATGCTACCTCTCTCGGACTCGGTCTATGTTTTTTGTTTTTTTTAATCAATACTTTCGTATTTTTACCCGGTGTCTATAGGGGAAGGACGGGTCGGGTCACGCGATTAAGGACAGGCAGACGGGACGGCGACCGGTGTTGCGTTAACCAATTTCTCCGTTGTTCCGGCCTTGAAATATTCACGGGCTGAACGCTGGTTTCTCGTGTTGGAAAAAGCGCCCTAAACAAAATTTTTGTTGTTTTCCTCGAGGCAGGTCGCTGCTCCCGAAGCACGAAACCTCGAGATGCACGCTTTGATTGCCTTGCCCTAGGAGATCGTAAAGCACCTTTTTTTACTTCATCTGACTTCTTTGTTGTTTTTGTTTTGTTTACCAACGCGATTGTCTCTTGGACGCTTGAAACGATCTTCGAATTTACTTTCCGAAGTTGATTTGATTTAGGAGCTTTTGCGCAATCTGTTTCGTGTGCCAAGATGATATTATGAGAACTGAATTATATATTGGGTCTGAGGAGGTTCGCTCGAACACGAAAAGTAAAAGAGGCAAACGAAACAAAATCGGCAGAACTGCCAATCTATTTTCAAGAAAATCAAACGAAAAAGCAGCACCATGGATACATGAACAACTCTTCACGCATGGATGATCGAGGATATATACTACATGAAAAACTAGGCGATTGTTTTCAGACATATCCGACATCAATGAAACAATTTTATGCACAGACGGCTCCTCTTCCAATAACTCTTTAAATTTGAATTCAATCTACAGAAGGCAATGACCTATCCACCACTGATTGCAAAGCTGCAGGGCATTCTTGCCACTGCCTTGATTCTACTCGAGAAAACATATACAGAGAGTCACAATATGACGAAACAACGATTGTCAGTTTTATCTATTTTTCACGAAACTCATGCGGTGCTATCAGAACCGTTGCGGAATAGATTGGGTACTGAGTCAGACACCCAAAAAATTGTAAAGAACATATCCAGAAAGTGCCAAGACTCGCGTGTTGTGTTACAAAAGGTCCCGTCTCACTGGTGTTTTGCTTTGTAAAAAATGAAACCGATATGTATCGTCGGAAAACACGAAATCTTTTTCTTGGACTGCAACATAGAAAGTCTGCGCAAAAAAACAACAAAAAACGGCGCATGTGTTATATTGTTTATCATACCTATTATTATGTCGCTTATTAAACAAAGCTCACGACTAGATAATACAAGTTTTGAATTAATTCCTTTGGTCGTAATTAGGGTTGGGCAACTGATCGATTACCCTCCTAATTAATCGATTAATGTTTTAATCGCGATTGATTTTTTCTAACGTTTAATTGGTCGCGTTTTGAGTTACACATTTTGAGGTAAATTAGAAATGCGACCTTTACTATTGGCGCACATTTATTTATTTTAAAAGGCAGCACATGTATTCCGCAGAAGATCGCTTTAGCATTTTTAATGAACCCAAAATGATTATCAGGTTTCGAAATAATGTGAAATACTTTATTTTTAAAATCGTCTGACCGTGCTTTCTTTTTGTGGGTGGTGGTACGTACAACGTGAAGATTCAAATGCGGCGGCACATTTCGCCATGGATGACATAGCAGGAAATAAAAAAAAATAGGCAATTTTGGTACTCTTTATATACTACGTCTGAAATTCCACGCTACCGATTAATCGATTATCAAATCGACTAAAGGGTGGCAATTAATCGGGAAAATTTTTGATCCACGCCCAGTCCTAGTCGTAATGTAAACAGGACGATAAAAAGGGGGCCTCAAATGCGAAATGGCTGGACGTCGATTAAAAATTTTAACCTGAATAATAGCCCCTCTTTTTTTGATTAATTAATCGGTTATTCGGTCTCTTTTATTTTCATGCATACTATTTTTTATAAGTAGAATTTACATATCTATTATTATTTTTTTTACTCCGCTGAATGTGTGATAAACCGCGCAATATACAATCTCGATTGTAAATCAACTTCGGTAGGTAGTTGAGAACATATTATATCACCTGCATGAGGCAGAGGTTCGTTGCTATTCTCCGGCAAGAGCGGCCTCCTTTGAATGTTCACAATAGTCCTTGCTGCGCTAAACGGACACTCGAACGGCGTTGAAGTGTCCGGGACACATGTTAACTTGTGCATTTGGATGGGGTTAGAAACCTCGCCGTTACAATTTTACTTTAAGTTAAAAGTTCACCTAAAGTTTGCCCTTCATATAGGTGTACTTGTCCATTTCTGCGTGGTGAAAGCATACATTTTTATATTCGTTTTCTTGACTGAAATTTTACCGATTAACTGGTTAACAAATTTAATCGAGATTAAAGCGTTAATCGATTAATCGGTAGATTAATCTATCAATTGCTCAGCACTGATTACCAGTTCGGATATTTTGAAATGGTTCAAGCAAGCTACAAATAAGAATGGGCTCAAATGAGAGTGGTAAAAATTGCAATGAGACGTTTAGAAATATAGCTCGACATTGTACGGTGACATTTGTTCTCACCGTTGAAGAAACATTTTGCATGTGCAGTACTACGGCTATGGATAAGTTAAAAAAATATGTAGGAGTCCGCACATTTTGATAATTTCCACCGTAAATTGGTTTCAAGCTACTAAACTGTAGAGCTCAGAAGTTTTGGGAATGGGTCGAAAGCGTTTACGAATCTCCGGTTTTTGACTAAAAAATATATCCGAGTTAAGTGTTGAATACTTTGTTCTGGTAAATTCAGAAATAAAGTTCAGAATACATTTGTTTTCCGTTTTGTTCTAGCTGATTCTAGGTAGGGTTGTGGTCGACATAACCGCAAAACTAAATTATACTTCGGCAATGACTCGGAAGAATCGGCTGCAAATGTTAATCATAAATATTTTTTGATAACGCATTTGCTAGAACTTGGTGTGTAATCGTTTAGTCTCGCATCAGGTAACTTTACGGATGTACTTGACAGCTTGTGTGTTTTGTTCAAGTAGCCATCATCTTGGCTTCAAACAGCCGTAGCCACCAATCTTGATTTAGTGTTGGCGTTAGGCCATATTAGGTTGGAAATTATGTTTAATGGGAAATATTAGTTTGCTTGAAATAACTTTTATGTGGTGCTCAGGTGTGCAATTCGTTACTACAGCAACACAGGTATAAAATTTTAAACGCTGTTAACCTTATCGTTTTAAAAAAATCGGTTTTGAGTCGGTTGCGGAATGTGGAACAAAATAATGTATTCCTAACGTCTTAAATTGATTGACACAAAAATGTATAGCTATATGTGTTTTTAAGGCGAGCCACTTTCAGTCAGGTTTACTTGTGTTCCAGGCGTTAGACTGGGAAAAAGAGAAGTTAAGTCGAATGTTCGATAATAGACTTTCTTCGGCAGCTGCTGATCACATAGAGATTGGGTCCAGTCTTCCGCCCTCGAGCCAACCTTATTGAAGATCGCCGGCAAGGTATCTTAATCTAAGCAAGATCAACTCGTGATAGCCAGTCCAAATTCTGTATGGAGCCAATGCTGTGCACCACCTGCGACTTTTGCTCTGCGAAACAAAAGAGCCAACAAGCACACGGGCAGTCAAAGGCAGCCACTTCGGTACAAAATTTCGCCAGCATAGAGGACACCGAGAAATTCCATTTTACAAGGACGGGGTTACTACCTGTCGCCGCCATAGCGAAAATCCTCACCGGCGCCGCAGTGCAGACTCGTGTGCCGGTTCCGGGATTCCGAGTCCCATCTAAGCTAACAGTTAGGTAGAACTCGGTGGATCAGTCGCACGTCTATCTTTCGTCACGTGATCAGGGTCCCGCCCATGCCCACGCGCAAAGATAGGGGTCAGGTAATGAAATGGAGGCAGCTGATTGATCTGGCGAACCCGTAACCCCCACTGCACTGCCAGCTTAGGGGTGAACGGAGTATAGATAGTAGCTGCTTCATCCTCCGCTCATTGGGGCGCAGCGGAGGGAAATGCTGGAAGAACGAGAGACGCCCGCGGAGTTATTACCTTTCGCGCCTTAATTGAGGATCCTCCTGCACAGTTCCTCTCGTACAATTGCCTTCATCCGCGCTAATGAGGAGCTTCGGGCAACGCCCCGAGAAAGCCCCACCACTCCGCGCCTCAGTTTTCTTCCCAAACTTTCTCTTTGAGCTCTTTTCTTTCTCTCTTTCTATCTCTCTCTATCTCTTTGTCTTTCTTTTGAATCCTGAAACCGCGAGAAGCTCCGTGATAGTAAAGGAAGCGAAAGCTTCAGACTTAGTGGAGTTCATCGGCGTGGCTTCTGATTAACGTGCGCATTTTCATTAGTTATTTTTTCGCGAGCCGACGCACAAGAGGCAACATGGTTGATGTTTGCTGTTGATTGAGTACTTTCTTTTTTCTGGATTTTTGTGGCAGCTTTTGTTGAGTTTTGCGTCTGCTGTTTTTTTTTATGATCGAGTTATTTGAACACTTCTAAAATATCGGTATTAATAAAGCTTTCCCGATTCTCCGTGAAGAATTTACCGCCGTCAAGATACATCAGATTATATTACTGTGAATTTTGCGTAAAGTACAGAAATGTACTTTAAGAATGCCGCCACGTACATTTGACACGTCAAAATTTGCACTTAAGGTAGAAGAATGAGAGCGTCATAAAGGTATGCAAAGTTGTGATACTTTATTCGCATAAAAGAAAAGAATATGTTCCAGAAAAGTTTAGTATTTTTTAGTAGGCATACGAGGTCACGACGAGGCACTCATGAATTCCGGTTGTGTTTTCAAACATTTCTTGTCCGTGCCTACGACCCGTGCCGTTCACGTGTACACGCACGCACGCAAACGTTCGAGCGTATATGCAGCACCGCGATGCACTCTGAATACGAATATTGCGCTTCCTTAGATTGCTTCAGCTAGAAGTATGTTCAGTATTATACTCCGACGGTTGTGCCAAAGAATGGACGCATTTCTTATGGCACTGATGGCATCATAATTGAAGCGCGATTCAGCTGGCCTTCCTCGTTGGCATAACTTATTAAATGAAAACCAGTAGATTGTGTAAATCATGAACCTACCCGCACCCCGCCCCCGCCCCCCCCCCCCCCCAAAAAAAAAGAAAGACATAACGCAGAGATATTACGTTTAAGGCCACCGCAAGTCAGCTAGACTTCCTCGAATTTCTTTAGATAATGTCGGCTTCACGTATCTTCTCACTGCGGCAGGAGTTTAAGTTTGTTTAATATACCTACAACACGGTCAAATGCAATGTAATTGCTCGCGAAGGACATTAACTGATCGGTCATTCAGCGACCTTCACTTCTGGCGCAGTGCGAACCACCCACAGAGCTTGTAGTCCGGATCGGGAGCTGATTAGCCCATTACTTAATGTACTTAGATAATAATGACATTACATTTTGCCGCGACGCATTGGTGTAGCTGGCTGCACGATCTATAGTTACACAAAAACACATGTTCGCTTCATAAAAAATATATGCTCGCTTTATGAAGTAAACAAGTTTGTAGAGCCGTGCTTTTTTATCGACGGATTTCCTCGGGTGCATTGACACAGCGAACTGTGGACACGTAAAGCGGCGACTAGCTAAAGTCCCGCTGTCACCATTTATCAGGCGGTAACCGCGGCGGAAACACGAAAAAGATGGAAATACCGGCAGCGTTCACACATTCCCTAGACAGCGTCATAGACAACCTCATCCCTCAAAGTCCTCGCCCCAAATAGATCTGCAGAAAAAAAAAAAAACTGAAGCAAAAGAAAACACAGAAGTACAGTAACGCAGACCCAGAAAATCAGTTGGAAATAACATTTTTTTGTTGTTTCCGAAGAAGAACGGCCCCAGAAACTCCCGTGTTTAGCAGGGAACGGAAGAAACGGTGCCGTTGCTCACAACGTCTCGCTCCAAATAGAACAAATCCTTCGGGGACCATTCTTCACCACAACGGGCACACGTGGCTCCCGAAACGAGGCAGATGGAAACACACCCACGCCTGTCAGCCCGCACCGAAACCGATACGAAGCACATTTCGCACCCCCCTCGTCTCCCTCCTTCCCTCCCATGCGAGGGGCGGCGGACGAGTCTTCGCTCTACGAAAATTAAGGCCTTCTACGGGCTTGAACTGCGAGGCATATCTCGAAATAAACGGGCTCCATCCTGAAGAGCGTACCGTCGAGTCCGGACGGCTGCATACCCTCTCGAAAACTCCTGCGCGTATGCAGCCCCGCAAAGCACTAAGCCGGGGTCACACTGCTCATTCATAAGACAGAAGCCCGTCTGCAAACTCAAGTCACCGCAATATCCGTGGTTCGAATGCCACGCACCAAGTTTCTCCTTGAACTCATTGCCATGCGGCATTCAAAGCATGGACCTCGCAGTGACTGGCGTTCCATTCTGCATGCAGACTGCCTTTTGATGATGTAAAAGCAGTGTGTCCCCGGCTCTAGAGATTTCAATAACTTGTCTTCCTTCGGTCAGTAGCCATTGAGAAGGGCGAGCGGCATCGTCGTAAAAGGACCATGCATTGTCAGTGGCAAAAGGAGTGAAGTCCCCTTTGCCATTGAGACTACGTGGTCACTGGGGTGTGATAGGACTCGACATTTTTTATTCCCTAGAATTAATAAAGAAAGATTAAGGATTGGTATTAGGAGTAATTCGAGAGTTGGCATAAGAGCTTCAGGTAGAACGGCAAGTACCGGGAAGCATAATAGCTTTATATAAAGATTGGCTGACAAATCCCAAGTGACGATTTATAGACCATGGGAAATATGCACCCACAAAGCACTTTGCACTTCCTTTTCGAAAAATGAATCTCTCGGCTAACGTTCAGCCTGCGAAAATTCGGATGTATGAGTATACTTTAAGAGAAAATGTATACTTGTATCTTCCGTGCCATTATTTTCGTGTGGGTCCGGTTTTCTAGTTTTCGTATTAGTGCCTAACAACATATCCTTTAAAAAGCCAAAGTCACTTTATGGCAGTCCCCAAAAGCTTTAATATTGCCGCTCTAATTGAGGTGATAGGAGATCATGCACGGCTAAATAACGCACCCTCAATTTCGTGAATTGAAGGTGACGTAAAGGGACCAACATATTTTCCCCTTTCTGCTGTACGCTTTCGTCTATTCGCGCATGTTAATTTTTTTTTTTAAATTCGTTTTCTTTGTTTTTAAAATTTGTTTCAATCTGCAGCCGCTATTAAGGTGGCTGTGGACCTTTCCGAAGGTATGTGGTGCCCCCAGCGTCTGCTTTACGCATTGTGACGTTCGGATGTACGGCACGTGAAAATATCCAAGAAGCGAAGACGAAGTGGACGTTCGTTTAACAGTTTGTGATTTCAGAACCAAGAGAGACAGAATGAAAGCAAAACAGGGTATCTGAGAATCTTATTTTCCGCTCGCTTAATTTGTTTGTGTGTTCTGAGCTCTTAATGATAAGAAATAATGAATAGTACCGCTACCAGGATATATGAAGCGTTAGAGCCGGCACGAGAATACATTCGAAAAGCCCCACAATTTCTTTCGTTGCAAGGTCTCCTGGGATTTTCCGGAGCGTGAGGGATCGAAGCATCGCAGTGGTCGGTCTGCCGCGATTGGCCGAATACTGACTATGACGTTAGAAAAGGATTTATCATCGACGGAAATAAGAGAAATGTAGGAACTTCAATTTTGACGGTGTTGGGAGTGTTGGTTTTGGAGCGCAATGATTTCAAGCTTCCATCATGCTCACTGCAAACATCATCGACTTGTTGTTGGCAGTGTAACGACGTCATGAGAGGGAACCATATGGGCCCAACACTGGACCCCATATTTGAAGGCGGTGTATAGAACGCCTGAACGACCTTGCAATAATAGCCTGCTAAGACCGGCAATCTTCATGGTGCGGCATCCAGGTTGCAAAAAACTGCAGAAGCTCGCCGTCAGCACGCGCTCAACAGTCGCGCACACAACTATGGCCGCCAGTGAATACCCCCTATACTCAGTTTCACTGTAAGTGCGAACGCATCAGTAATTTACGTATGCAAGCTCTGTGACTACAGCCCCCTTCCAAGCACGTGCGCTCGCGCAGTGCAAGCATCGCTCTAGGTAACATGCTCGAGCTTGTTGCTTTGATTGGCTGGCACATTAAAGAAAAAGTACTTTCTATACTTTCGTCTCTAGCTTGGATCCAGACGGCCGATGCTAGCGCGAGCTGCTGGCCTCGACTGCCTTCCTAGCGCACTAGCACGCGCTCTCGTGCAGTCGCAGCGCTTCGTTCAGGGCCAAATGCTCGCGCTTGTAGCATCGGCTGCGTCTGGACCCAAGCTGAAACGAAGTATAGTACCCGATCTCGCAGCTCGATATCTTCGTAGGCAGGCAGAAAACATCTCTGGGCCCATTCGGTAGGTTCAGCAAGACTGAAGACGAGCAACAGGAGGCTACAAGGCCTTCGACTACACGAATGTACAGTCACTGCACGTGCAAGCGACCGCGGAAATCGGCTGTAAAGATTGCTCTGGGAGCGGTAAGACTGCCCGCGTTTTTGCTTTCCGGCGGCTGACGGCGCTTTGTGCGAGGGTCTTGTAATTACTCGCTGCGGGAAATCTTTTGCCGGAGCAGTACGACGCTTTGCAGACGCAGCACGCCGCCGCGAGCAGAGGAGTACGAGGCGAAGCGGACGCTAATGGAATTTACGTTTTCGGAATCCAGGAAAGAGATCGGAGAGAGGGTAGGTATGTGCACCCGCTGCACGAGACTGCTCCGTCTAGGGTTCCAGATACGGTTTAGGGGCTTATTCGGAAATAACTTCCGCTGTATTTGACAACCGGGGAGTGCACGAGAAATGTAGCCTGCGAAACACAGTAATCCATTAGTGGTATCTGTACTTGTATTCACCTCAAGAACCGTAGCAACAAAAGTCCGACTCCACGCGGAACATTACCAGTGTCCCCCTTCATGCGTTGAATTAAAAGATATGTAAGTGCATCTTGGAACAGCTTTGTGGTATTTTATCAAACCGTATACATTTCAAACGGAATCCACAAAAATTTATTTTTCTTGATGTCAGAAGGAGTATAGCGATAGCGATAAACGATGAAAAATAACTCGGAATCGTTATCAATAACTGATAAAAATAAAACAAAATCCGAAAAACCTCGAGCTGAGTCTGACTCTGTATCAGTTAAACTCAAGCTTGGGCGGAAGAAATAAGTACTGTACCATTGGCGAGGAAATCTAACTATAGGGGCGCTGTCTCATTATCACCATAATCACCTCAGACAATAGCTGTGTGGCAAAGAACTCCGACGCTGGCACTTTCGTCGCGTACACCGTATCCTTTCCGCGCTCGCTGCACATTTGTTTATAACAACATGGCGCGCACTTGCTCGGCACCGCAGTGCTCGAAGCATGCTTTTTGAAACGGGTATGTGCTGCGCGGGGGACTGCAGCATGTACGCGACGATGCGAGCACGGTCCACCGTCTCCGGTGCTTCGCTGCACTCGATGACATGATCGCAGTTGAGCACGTCCTCTCCCTCAACGAGACACCGCTTGCTTTCGCCGATGTCGTCCATGATTGTCACAAGAGACAGGGTAACTGAAAAGTGCAGTGCATGTTTCGTGGATCATTCAGAAAATGAAGGACGCCGCGGCGGCCACGCACGATCCAGCGGGTGCGGCCGACACGACGCGGCTGTCGCGGCACGCCTGCGCGTGACCACAGATGGGCTTGTTTTGCCTTCCAAGAAGACTTCGATGACACTGAATGCAAGAGGGACTAGATTGCTTCTATCTAGATGCGTTTAGGGAAAAAGGTTAGTATTACACACCTTTCAAGAGCTTTGCGTCGTCGTCTTCCATAGAAGCGAATGCATTAATGACGGCGGTCGGGGGTTCGTTTGCCACACAGCGTTAGTTCCCGAGATGGCCGCTAGGGGGCGCCACTCCTCAATCTCCTGCACAATAGGGCCAGAGTTTGAGTTTACCCGTCCACGCAACTGTTCACGAGGTTGCATTCATCTTCTGAAAAAGACACCTCTTTTCTCGTTTCTTTGTCTTTTCGGTTCGAAGACACTTCTCAAGTATTCGGCTCACGCGCACGTTCCCAGGAGGTTGGGGAATCTCGTGTCCGCCTCCAGTTGTCGTCAACATCAGCTCCAATAAACAACACCGAGCTTCGCTCCACACTGAAAACACTCGAATCCGGGGTGGGGAGGCAGTAAAAGTTGAGAAGACACCCATAAATCCGAAGAAATATGAAACCCAGGGACATGGAACCTTATGTTATTTCCCTGTGTTATGAGCCCAAAAATAACTCATTTAAAGAATCGGCCCGATCAGCTTGCGTTCTCGAATCTGAGTTTGTTCGTCGGCGTGCGCTGATTCGCTGTTTCGTTTTTAAATGAGTTGCTTCGGAAAGCCTTTTAAGTGCCTCTGAACGAGGGGTATATATCCCCGCATCAGGAGCCTTTTGAAGGCCTTTAGCGAATCGGCGAAATAGCACGTGTAGAGGTGCAAGCGCAGAGTCGGGAACACGAGCGTATTCGCCGATTCAATGAAGGTAAGCGTTTAGCGTTTAGCGTTTAGCGCGCGCTGCAGAACCCAGGGCTTCTAGGTTCAGTCCATCGTACCGACGTCTGGTCGTGTGTCACCACTGCGTGGTGCTTACGTTAAATACCCCAAGCTGGTGGTTGTACTGCACTGGCAAAGTTTGTCATCTACAGCTGAGACCGCAGACGCCTATAAAGGCAGACGAACTTCCGGCTATATTACTATACACACAATGCAGTTATAATTAATTACAAGCAGCCCGGTAAATATCGAGCTTTACGAACTCAATCGCAAAACAAACCCACCCATAATGAGTACTTATCCTACAATTGCTTGTTAAACGTTTTGCATACAACCTACAAAACGCTGATGGTGTAGCGGAGACAAGCTTTCTGTCATGGTCAAATGTTTTATATTACTTTTATATATTTATAAGACAAATACGATGAGACGCTACATGGAAAAATACTGAACACTGACTAATTCCAATTTTTATATTTAAGTCCTCAGAGGTGCAGAATGTACGTACATGCATCACTTTGTTTTTGCTTACACAAGATACCAGACGGTCGTTCGTGATAAGATGACAGAAGTTTCTAATCATGGCCAGCATGTCAAAAATTAAATGAGGACGTCTTCGCTACCATAACTTTCAAACTTTTTTTTCAATTTAGCCCCACACTTGGTCTGCTTTTCAATCAGCTTAGGCAATCAGTGGGACAATCCGTGTCCTGCAAGTGTAGTAAAGCAGATCCTGTAGCAGAAGTAATTCTCCTCGTCATATTTACCTCAGAGAAGGCGCGATTAATGGGGGCGCCATTCATAATTGATGCCCTTCTTTTTCACTGGCAAAGCTGACGGAAGGAAGCGCAATTATTGGATATCCGAGGAATATCTGAATGCAACTAAAACGAACAAACGCAAAAAAGAATATGCTGCGTCAGATTTGACGCTTTTTTTCGGAAGCTAGTCTATTTCTCAACATCTCTCTCGTTCGTCAAGAAAACGACAAAGACAGAAAACTTTGTTTTGACTTCGAATCCCACTGTTTCGTCTGTCGTCTCACCGCCCACGTTACATGCCACTTCGCTACTGAAGTCCTTTCGTGAGCTCCGTCCAATTGATTTTCCATCAACCCGGCGGATGACGGACGTACATCAACGAGTATAAAAAAAAAGATGGGAGAGGAACCGGAAGTAATGATAACAATAACGGAAAAGAAAATGACGTTTGGAATTGTCGTTAAAGTTTTTTTTTTGTTTATGTGTTCCTTTTCGCACTGTTTTATCATCCAAGCCTTTTTCGGCGTGCTGTGTGTACTTCGTCTAGCATAGTGCATTGGAATAGACAAGAATAACAGCAAAAACAAGAACGGAACAAAAAAGGGTTCCGCGATGTGTCTCCAGCCATTTGAAACGTAAACAAGTTATTGTCGGCAGAGAGTATGTGTCGCTCTGGCAACTCTGGTCGCCCGTGTTCCCCGTTCAGCTGAGTTCTCGGGACAAGATGCGGAATAAGAAATCCCTCAAAAAGAGGGACAACTCAAAGAAGAGAGACGAACGAAAACAAAACGTTCGAATCTTCTCGCCAATCCCTCTTGCTCGATAAGGGCTTAGGCCATTCGGCATCTTCCTTCTATGTTCGCGGTGGATTGGAGGAGTGCGAAGAAACGGCGACATTCGGGCCTCATGCATGATGCAGAACTTGGAGAAGGGGAATGAAAAGATGGCAATCCCGCTTTATCAATCTGCCCTAAGAAAGAAAGAAAAAGAAAGCTATCTAAGTCTTACACATTTTAATGTTGTTGCCGTTTTGTTTTGCCACCTATCACACCGCTTCTTTTCGTATATCTATCACTTTCTTTCCCTAACTTTCTTTCAACATTGATGTATACCACAAAGTGTTCAGCGTTTTATTTTGGCGGTTTTCAATTGGTAGCTGCATATCAAAACACAAACGATGACGAGTTTCTAGCTGTCACGTGGAGGGATCTCGGTGTCCTCTGTTTAGAAACAAATCTACTGGAAGACTGATCGCCTTATTATATTTTGTTTTAGAAATCTCACTCGCTTATTGTTCATAGTAGGGCGTTCGTAACACAAGAACACAAGCGATTGATATGAACAGCCTAAATGAAGAATTATACTACTAAATACATATAGATAACGTAACATGTCGATTTGTATTAAACCCTCGCATAATAACGCAGTAATTACTCGCATGAATACGCTCCACAACTTGATAGGTTTATTTGTCTGGAGTAGATACGCGATTGAGACACGTTAGCGGGCGAAATCGGGTAAAGGCGGGTTCACACAGTCCTGCTTTCTTACGTTAGGTTACGTTACTATAGCTTACGTCTGCTTACGCCATCAGTCACCGGGACATATGTGTTTCATATTAAGCGTGGCTGTCAGTTCCAGGCATGGCACGCGACATTCGAGAGACGAAGGTTTCGGTAGTGTATACATAAACTAAGAAACCCTAATAAAATTGTGCTGGGTGAACCATCCTTAAGGGTTCTTCTACCATTAAGGAATGAAAAACTCTGCCTGGGGAGATACTTTCTGCCGCAAATAAGGAAACGTTTTTTCTGACTTTCGTTCGCCCCCTGCGAAAACGCCGGATACAAGCGCTGGAGGTTCGAAATAAATACAATATAAATAAAGCGAAATAATGTACGCTACTACCATTAAACAAGCAGGCACACTTGCTTGAACCGAGCCAACCTAATTAATGGCGTCGCAGGGACTTGGTATCATTTATACGTTACCGCAATTAATTGCCTTTGGACACTTAACATTTTAAGGAAGTACATCGACAATGTAGTACCTTTAACATTTCTGCTGTTGCAGGAGTGGCAGCATCTTTTCGCCCTAATCAAATGCCTTCGATAAAAAAAGCAAGTAGAGCGAAATGAAAGGCACTATAATCTTCTCTTATAATGCTATTTTTTGTCGTGCGTATTGTTTGTCGTAACTTGTAAAGAACGGTGTACACGCTACCGAAAGTTTTTAGGCAAGACACACAGCATTCACTGACGTCTTAAACTACACAAGACGTGGCGAGTCTCGACCACCTTATCATCCCACCGCAGCAAATGAGAGTGAAGCATCGACCAATAAGAACGCCCAAGGACCAATCAGGAAGCAACAAGCGTGGGCACAATAAGCCACGCACTGCGTTTCTTGATCTCTCCGTGGCTACATTGTGGAGGAGTTACAAACGTCGCGCCCCTAGCAGCTAAGTCGAAAACTACGCCTTTATTTTGGATTAATTTTCCTTTCATCGACGAAAATAAAACAATATTAGACTGCCAACTTTGACGGTGTTGCTCTAAGACTCCAATCACCGCAAACTTCCTTCGTACCTTCTACACACACATCTATCCTGTAGTTTGCAACTCATAATCAGTAGCCAAGAATTACAACTCATGACGTCGATGCGAGGCAAATCCTGATCGTGACATAACGCCACCGAAAAAGTACCCAAGCACGAAGAAAAGACTACGGGGAACACGTATGCACGCTAAACGCGGTTGACTTGTCCGTATAAAATATTCGGAGCAAGTAACCAAAATATAGTGTAGTGGAAACCACGCGCAAGGTACCGTTTCTTTTGGACTGTTGCTTTTGAAAAGCTACTACTGCAGACGGCAGCAGCACCGGCATCGCGTGTTCCGGATTCCCACCATTATTTTTGCTGCTTACGTAATTCGGCAAAAAGTATATTCAACACGAGTCTCACTCCAGTGCTGACACAGTATTGGTGTGTAATGTGTGCCCATGGTCGATCAAGGAATGTGACGTAAAGAATTCAGTCCACAGGCCCTGTGTTGGGTGAACACCCTGCTCTGGGGAAAACAAACTGGACAAAGCACCCTTTTATAGTTCTATCTTATTGAAACTAATAGAGGACTGCGCGGATTACAGTTTGATCATCCGCATCCGATTGACATCCGCAGACTTTGTATCCGCACCCGAACCGCATCCGCAACGTTATTAAATTATTGTTTTAGCATTCGATCCGCAGCCGCATAATTTCTATTTGCATCCGAACTGCATCTAAACATTATAAAATCAAGCGTGAATGAAAAAAAGCGTCTGAATGATACTTTATAAGCCGTTTGCTTATTTTTGTAGAAATAACCCATCAAGTCAGAAAAGGCGGAAAGCCATTTTATCATATTATGCTTTGTGGTATTTATATTATAAGCCATCAGATGATCGCAGTTATGAGATCGTGTTGGAAGTCCGTGACACTTACGCTAAGTACAGATGATGAGCTCAAAAGTAAGAAAAGTCACAATTCGCTGCTTTTTTCTTTGTAACACCCACTTCAAATAGACGCTTATTTTCTAAACATACGAATTAATAAAGGAGGTACAAATTACGTTGCGTCGTTTTATTTTGATCAAACAATACAAAATGTGGGAGATAAAAGCTGGTCACTCGCCCTAGCGTAGTACTCGTATATAGGTGATAAGACCCGAGTTCACCACTGAGAAAATATCATTCTATTTAACAATGAAAACACCTTCTATCGGTTTCAGTTTGAAACACGAATCCGCAGCTGCACGCACTCTTTAAAAAAAGAAAAGGGTACCAAAAGGAGGGAACGGCGAACTTTTACCTCCCCGGAGAGCGAGTATGGCGCGAGGGAGCATGTTTGCCTCCTTTGCGATCGTGCATCACCGCCTAAACGCTCAAAGTAAAAAAAAAGAATAAAAGACACAAGCGACATGTTACCTTCTTTAGTGAAGTAAGGTTTCACTCCTGCGATAGTCTTGGATCCGCACAAACAAGAGCGCTAATTGATCTCCCCGTATGACACGTGAGGCGCACGCTGTTCATCGCGCATGCGTGGACGAACGCCCGCCGGCGACAAGCGCGCTCCCCGTTGTCGCCGCCGACACTGCTCGCCGGTCATAACGGTCTTTTCTCCTAGAGCTCCAACCAGAGATGTCAAAATTACTTCAAAAAGTAATTAAATTACATTACTAATTGCTTTTCAGAAAACGGCAAAAAATGTAATTAAATCACATTACAAATTATAATAGTCTAAAAGTAATGACATTATATTACAATTACTTTGCAAAAGTAATTAAATTACTTTAATATTTTTTTCAATACCTTCTGACAGTAATTTGTGCTCATATTACTTACAGTATACGTGCAAAAATTAGGAGCATCCTGCTTAACCACAACAGCCTTATACACCTCAAAGTGAACCATACTAAACAGCTGTTTTGCTGGAGCACACCACGTAAGTGTTAAACTTAACGAATATATTTTTTGGATGTTACTCTAAGACAGCCGACTCACCGGTTTCGCTGCTCATTCAACGGTGAAGATCCTTAGACAAATAATAATAATTCCTTTTTTAGGAGTTATAGGGAAAAAGGGAACGTTGAAACGCTTCCCTTCCGCCTCGGACGCAAGCTAATCCTATTTTCCCAAAATAACTAGTTGACGTATTTCCGGTCATCCTCTCAAAGAATATTGTTCCCAAAGACCCGAGGAGCCCATGTTATTGCGTGTTGTCACACAAGGGGGCGGAATATTTGCTAGGCAGAAGCGTCGCCAGTTGAGGAAAGTGATGGTGTGAGTGTCCTGAAATGTGCACTTTTTTGAACAAACAGGTACCGATATCTGCTCGTAGGCTTATTCCCGAATAAACTTTCCAAGGAAAGGCAGCGAGGCATATTACGAGCGGCATCGGCTTTGCTCGATTCCCGTCTTTTTCGACTACAAAAGGCACCTTTACTGCCAAGAATTCGCACAAAACATTCTGGGTCCTTGACAAGGCATTTGGGATTGACTATTCATTCCGGACGTTTGTTGTTCACAATGATGAAAGCTTACGGCTTGGACTTGCTTGACGAAAGAGCAAGAAGGCTGGGGTTTTGCTTGTCCAGTCCTCTTAAGTTTTAAAATGTACTGACCTCACTGGTGATCTGCCCTTCATCTTTTAGCCAATAGGCAGTTCATCCCTAAGCTGACAGTGCAGTGAAATCCACGCGCTTGTTGGAAGAGTCACACGTCTAACTTCCGCCACGTAACCACGCTTTTGTTCACACCCACGCGCAGAGAGAGGGATGGATCAGGTGATTGAAAGATCGGTTCTGGTGAGCTCGTAGCTCCCACCGCACGGTCAGTTTAGGGATGAACGAAGTACACTATCGTCGTGATGATGTGGCGCCGTAAATCTCTCTTGCCTGGAGTTCGTGAGTCGTGGCCTCCCAGCGATGTCCTTTACACGTAAGCTTTTCTCCTTCGCCTTTCCATCCCGCCTTTGTGAGTCTGCCAAGTTCTTCGAACGAGGCTTGGCGCTCAGATGGCCCTCGTTTATTCGCTCTAATGTCTTTTTCGCGACATTTCAACAGGAAAAATAATATAGCTCCCTTTCTCAAAGCTCGCAAACGAACTTTCTCATTTGGAACAAAAGTACGTTAAAACCATAATGAGTAATTTTCTCGAAATTACCGCCTGTAAGTAATTCGTTACATTACAAAATTAGCAGCCTAGGAAAGTAATGCATTAAAATATTCATTACCGCAAAAAGTAATTTAATTGTTGTAATTTCACTACAGTAATGTCATTACTGTCATCGCTGGTTCGACCATTTGAATAAAACATGCTGGCAGAGGATCGTTCTTCATTGTTTTCTTTGGCTCAATCTCTTCTAACGAAGTCACCGAAAGCGCTGCATTGACTTTATTCGAAGATGAGTCGTGGCATCGTATCATAGATGGCAGTAATGACATTACTGTAATAATATTACAGTAATTAAATTATTTTAGTGATAATGAGTAACGTAACGATTTGCTTCTCTAGGCTAGTTATTTAGTAATGTGGTTAATTACTTCCAGGCAGTAACATCTAGAAAATTACTTTTTGAAAATTACTTTTGTCCCAAACAAGGAAGTTCATTTCCATGCTTAAAAAAAGAATATAAAAATTATTTTGCATGGTAAAATGTAGTGAAAGAGACATCAACGCAAATCAACGACGGCCGCCTGAGCGCAAAGCCTCGTACGAAGAACTCTAGAGATGCACAAAGGTGGGCTGGAAAGGAGGAGCAAAGCTTACGTGTAAAGACATCGCTGGAAGGCCACGGCTTACGAACTCCAGGCAAGACAGATTCACGGTGTCACGTCATCACGGCGATGCTATACTTTGTTCATCCCGAAGTATAGAGTGCGGTGGAAACTGCGAGCTAACCGGAACCAATCACCCATCTTCCTTTAATCACATCACCCGCCCCTTTCTCTGCGCGTTGGTTTGTACGAGAGCGTGGTTACGTTGCGAAAGAGAGACGTGTGACTGTTGCAACGAGCATATAGCTTCCACCGCACTGTAAGCTTAAAGACGATGGGCTTATAGTCTACAAGGGTACATCACCAGTGAGGTTAACTTATTTTAAAACCCGAGAGGACAGGAGAAACAGATTCCCAGCCTTCTCACCCTTTTGTTAAGCAAGGTCAAACCGTAAACTTTGACCATTGTGAACAAAAGCGACCGGAATAAATAGTTAATTCCAAATGCCTTGTCAAGACCCCAGAACGTTTTGTGCGTCCTCGAGCAAAGCAGGTCCCGCTCGCGGTATGCCTCACTGCCTTCCCTTGGGAAGCTTATTCGATAAGTTTGAGCAGATATCGCCACCTATTTGTTGGGAAAGTACAAAATTTAGGAAGTTCGCGCCTTCCTTTCCTCAACTGGCGACGCTTCTGCTTAGGAATTATTCAGCACCTCCGTGTGACAATGCGCAAAATCTTGGCCTCTTCTGGTGTTTGGGAACAATGACCCTTGAGAGGAATGGCCGGGAATACGTCAACTAGCGCTCTTGGGAGGAGGATTAGACTGCACCCGAGGCGGAAGGAAAACGTTTCACGTGACGACTCCCTGCAAGAACGAGCCACCATGGCCCGACTTAACAAACTAACACGGACTATAACTTCTTCTTAATCAGCAAGACGGAAACATATCACCGTTTTAGGAAGGACCTTCACCGTTGAATGGACAGCGAAACCAGTGAGTGGACTGTCTTTGAGTCACATCTAAAGAAGCTAATCATCATGTTTAACACTTATGTCGTGTGTGTGCGCCAGCAAAACGACTGTTCAGTATGAACATGGTAAAAACTTCTTTAGGGGCATCATTTATGGCAATTTAGAACGCCCTAAAGCAATCTTTTGGTGAGATTCAGGTTTTTCTTGGCGTAAAGAACAATTTTCTTCCTGATAGGCCCATTTTCTATAAGAGAGTAGTTGCTCCCGCAGAACATTTGATGATGTATGTCATAGTTTCACTCACTTACTCAAAGTACACTATGCGGTCGCAGAAATATAGGGACCACCTCGGCAAAAATGTAGAACCCGACCCGCGGATATCCATATCCGATCCACATCCGTAGTCTTTCGCATACACACCCGATCCGAAATTCGCCATATCTGATTCATTTTAATCCTCATCCGCCAGTTGTCATCCGATATCCGCAGATATGCAGGGCTCTACCAATAAGAGTTGAACTGGGGATTCGATTACCTCGCTAAATCGCATACATCGAATATATATTCCATTGACCTCTCTAGCTCTCCGCGGTTCGATTTTATTTTCCCGGAATGCATCTATTCCGCCGAAGACGGCCGCCCACCTCTCCCGCGACCCGCATTCGCCTCGGCGTAGAAAAGGGGACCGCTGCGATTTCCCGATTTCCGTCGTCCGTTCGCGGCATATGCGGAAGACAGGCGCTGGCATGGCTTTGCCGGGAGAAAGAAGAGAACTCTCAAAGAGCAAGCACACGCCGCTATGCGCGTCTTCAGGGTCGATGGCGGCCGACGTACCTCCCTCGCACGTCGTCTCCCGCCCGGACTCCAGCGGGAGCCAGACTCCCGTTCACCCCTAGCTGACAGTGCCGTGGGAGCTAGCGGCTCGCCGGACCAATCCCCCGCCTCCCTTTCATCACCTGACTCCGCTCTGTGCGCGTGGGCATAGGAAACGCCACCTAGAAGACAAGGCCTGCGCATGACGTCACCGTGGGTGGATTCCCGACCTGCCGCAAGACGACAAACACGCTAAACCTCGTCGAAAATCGCGTCCGTCATGGCGTCGTCGCCTGGGAGCCTTGCGCTCGCTGTGAGAGGCTGCAAGATGCATTGGCGGCGATGTTGACGCAAGCTAGACAGCGATGTCTGGGTTCACTAGGGATGACGTTTGAGGTGGAATCGCGTCGGCCTTGTCTTCTTTGCGGTATTCGTATGGGTAGGAGCGTGATCACGTGGCGGAAGGTGGACGTAGGACTGGCCCAACGTGCACGTCGCTTCCACCGCGCTGTCTGTTTACGAGTGAGCAGAGCATAGAGCCTCCACTTCCGGATGCCCCCGTCCGCTATTGACTTTTCCCCCAGGGGACCGGGGCAGCATTCGTCGTCTTCCGACGCCCGCATTTCACCGGCTTTCCCCGTCTTGGTGTATTTACCGAGGCGCACAACAAGCGCGCCGCCGCCGTCGTGCCGATCGAGGCTCCGGCGACGACGACGACGGCGGCTGCATACATTCTTTGCGAAGCTCTTTCATTTGTACCGCGCAAGAACAGGCCCCGCCACCGACCGTCTTCGATTCGTCCTTCGATCCTGGCTCCTAGGGTGTCCTCCTCTTGTCCTGGGGAGGTGTAAGATTGCGGCTTTCGTTTCGAGAGACCACTATCTCGGAGCATTAGCGAACTGCTTTCGTTCATGCTCCTGTCTTTTTTTCCTCTGTCCTACTAGTATGTTCATCATTTCTTACGTGTTATTTCTCTCTCTCTCTCTGTTTCTCAGATCTTGATGAAGTGTATCGATTACCTGTGTGCTGGTCTTTTGCTTCGGAGTACGTCGTTCTAAGGGGACAGAAGGACGGTGCCATTTCTGTTTTGGAGACGATCGCGATGGCGACACTTCTGTTTTTTTCTTGTTAGCTTTGAGTCCCGTTTTTCGGGCACCAAAAGTTCCGTCTGGGTTTTGTGATTTCCCTGATTTACCTTTGTGTGTGCGTGTGTCTCTCTCTTTGTTGCCGAGTCAGGTCTGCTATTATGTCTCTCAATACTGATTCGTTTTTTGCTGGATTGCACATAGGAGTTCATTATTCAGTCGGGCTGGTCGATCCAGGGTTTCTCTCAACTTGGCCGCCGCTGTTATGTCCTAATATTTCATTGCTCTCCACTTAATATAAATTACATCTGGATAACACGCTCAATAATATATAGGCAATTTAATAGTTTTTTTCGGTCTGTTTTTGTCATGAATAAGAGACAATCAGAAGTGCATTCTTTTTTCAAAACTTACTCCCATGTTTTTTTTTGTATTAATGCTACGTCTTTTTACTCCTCCCAACGCGCACGAAACGTAATTATTAAACAGTTCAAAAGTCATCATGATACAAAAAACTTTTCCTTTTGTGCATCTCTAGATAAAGGTGCAAGTGCACCAGCCAAAATCGAAGAGAGTTAAATCGGAAGAGGATCAGAGCTGAGGCGTCCGAGGCACGATCTAAGGGGTTCACTCCACGCGTTCAAAGGCAGTTTTAATAAAGGTACTTTTGATTTTTCAATAGTTATGAAATAACAATTCACACTCTCAAACTACAGCCAACCCGCAACTACAAAGTTCTTTTGAAAAAACAAGAAACATTTTTTAGATAGTTTACATTTGTTACATAGTTCGCAACGGGTGCCTGATCCGCACGTAAAATATTTTCCCACACGGCACACCCTGAAAAATGTCTTCCTCATTATCTCACAAAGACGCTTGCATAATAGAGAAATTATTATTAACATATCATCACACAATCCGTAACGTCTCGTCATAATGAACGATGGAGAAGAAAATAAATATATTTATATTCTGCACCCCGTAAACTTTTGCCTTTAAAGCAAGTATAGTTCAATAATTCCATTAATATTGAAGGTGTGCCCAGTCTTATAACGCTAGAACGAGGAAATAAAAGTAAGCCAAGGTGGACGGCCTCCGCGCAGTAACTATCTTTTTTCTTGTATGTACGGACAATATATTATTAGCGAAGCTAGTTTATTTATTATTTGTTGTATTGGTCGTGATTTTCAAAATATTTAGGCAAGAATGAATGAATGACGATAATGAATTTATTGCAAAGGTGCAGGCGAGCTGGACAAAGAAAAAGGATAATGATCCCTGGAAAAGGGGAACAAGAGCGACAAAGGACGAGCCTAGCGGTGTTTGAAGATTACTTTTAACTTTTGAATAAGATTTACGTTTGGGCTGAACCTTTGGCATCTGGTTCTGACCTCAGAGCACTACCTTTGGCCGGAATATGAGTGTACAGCAAAGCCTAGTTTATTTTTGCTAAAAATATATATTATATATTATATATATATATTTTTTTTTTTGGGGGGGGGAACGGAGGGGGGGGGGCATTTTGTAGATTGAACGATAAATGCCCACAACAACAAAAACAGGAATATAATGCGCAGGAAAAGAAGAAGAAAATAAAACACTCTGGGGGAATGATATGCCAGTGGGCTTATTATAGTGACGCCGACCTCAAAGGGCCCTCGCACAAAGACGCCTGTACAGGTCCAGGGCATCGGAAAGGCCGACGGCGTGAAACCGTCCGCGTTGCCCGCGCGCCGTAAAAGGGCTCCCCGAACGTGCCAATATCTATCGGTATTCCGCGGGCTGACGCCATCATAGATCGACACCGTGAGTGCCCACCCGCAAACTTTTATTTTTACGGCCGGGAGAGGGAGAGAGAGAGACGAGAGTGCCCGAGGAGAGATGGAAAGTGGGGACCCCTACTTTTATGCCGCCGTTTCACCTAACGATGGACCGCTGCCGACGTTACCAGCCATTCGAGCCAATACAGAGCTGGGAACGTATCACGTGATGATGTGCCCCGCGCGCCGCTGCGTCACAGCCGAATGTTATGTGTTACGAACATGGCGTTAGATTAGCTTCGTTGTCATCGTAAGGCATTGGGTTGAAACGGAGTATACCAGAATGAGTAAATATTCACCGGTGAGAAGAGAAAGAGGAGTGAGTAAGGAGGAAAAAAAGTGAAAGCCGTTTACAACTCCCTGTAACGCCGAATTAGAGCGCAGCTCTTGAGGAGGAGGAGGGAAGGGTAGTGGGGGGTCACGTGACCTCGGGGGGGTCGGGGACTCGCAGTTCGCCGACGCAACGGCGACGCCGCTTAAGCCGGAAACGCGGCACCTAAGAGCTGCGCTCTAAAAGGGGAGAAGTGGGGAGGACTCGCCTGTCTATGCCGTTTACAATGAAAAAACAACAAAACGTCTTGATTCCCGCGAGGAAAAAAAAAGGGGGGGGGGGTCGGCCTGGATCGAGGAAACACAAGACGGGTTAACCAAGTCAGAAACAAGGACGGAGATCTTCAACAGTATTGTGTACCTATTACTGGAGCCCAGATACAGAAAGTTTTAGGTCATTCCGATAACTCCGAGACTCCCGATAACGACATCCGATAAGGATATCCTATAACGATACGATGCACCCACAAAGACGGTGGTGGAGAATCGGGAATCCTTATCGGAATCATCAAAACACTCTACTAAAACTCTCTATATTAACTCCGCAATCTGTCGCTATTAAATATGAAGCACAGTGTGTTACCAAGGTACCAATCTTTTGGGGAAAACAAGCAAGCGGTTACAAGAGGCAAAAGAAAACAAACATAAATAAGGAGTTACATATTTGTTTCGATTTCTTTTTCGTTTTAACTTTTTAATGTAGTTTATATCCAGTTGTTTACTTCCAGCGCGACACGACCGAAACCTGTACAAATGATGAACTGCAATGACGTCTCTGACTAGCTCGTATAGCGTCCCGTACCTCTTGTGCACCGAAGTGCCGCTTAAAACGTAAACAAAATAATTACACTATGTTGAATAAACCTGGGCCCTCGGGCGAGAATTAACACATAAGTCGAAGGAACAGAAAAGGACAGGGACGACGTCTCAACTGTCGAGATTTCGTCCTGTCCTTCTCTGTTCCTTCGACGTATGTGTTCATTTCTGCGCCAGACTCAGGTTTATTCAACATGGTCAACATTCACCAGCTCGCCTGCACCCTTACTATATTATCATAAATAATTCAGACCAGCGGCTTTTTCGTTTTCAGTAGGCGTTGTTGAAATGTTGGTGTTCGATCGTAAAACCACTCGAGAAAAACATTTTGAAGAAACATAAGCATTTGTTATGAGTTGACGATGCGAAAGCATGAATGTCGTTCTTCCGCTCCCTTAGTTTGTCTGCGGGATGCGGACGGCCACGTTGCGCTCCTGCTGAGACTGCGGCCGGCGGCCGAGCGCGCGCTCTCGTGAAGCGGCCGCCAATGGCTACCTAGGACCCGTTTCGCTCAGCGCACATGAGAATGGGCATTCCTTTCGCGTTCTTTTCGCGGTTACAGGCGCCACTGGCTCCGCTCCATAAAATAGTTAATGCTTCCGCATTAAAAAAAAAAAAAAAGAGCAGACGAGCTGTCGTTGGCGCCACCAGACATTCCCGCACGCTCCTGCTTGAGCTTCTCTCACATTTGTAAGTAACGCGTCACGTGTAAAGCGTTTCTTGTATTCAGTTACTTTATCGGTACCGAAGTAACCACTAACTTACTTTTAAGCCAACTTACTTTTTAAGAGAAGGAACGAGTAACTTATTTTTTTACCTTTTTTAAAGAAACCAGTTGCGGTGTTTGGTTCTGGAGGAGAACATGCACAACATAATAACCCTCCCCTTTAGTTCTTACTATTTAGTTTGAATTATATACTGCACTCTATGTCAAGTGTTGAAGGACAGGGGCCTGTCGATCTGCAACTGCATCTTTTTTCTCTGCTCTCCACACTCCTTTGTATATGTATATATATATATATATATATATATATATATATATATATATATATATATATATATATATATATATATATATATATACCCCAGCTCGCGACTGTAATTTGCAGGACGAGAAAACGCTAGAAATATACTAATAAGATTTGCACAAGGTATGCCAGTATAGTCACAGTTATCGCTGAGTGAACGCTTCTAAGAGCAAGGAAATATTTACGACGACAAATACTGTAAGCGTATACTGTTTCATAAGAACGACAAATTCAGAGGGACGAGAAAAGAACGCGTTACTTTCAAGCGGAGGTAAAGCGTTACTTTTTGAATGGCAGTAACGAGTAACGACCTATTTACGTTGTGAGTGAATTACCAGCAACGTCCTTTAGTTTCATTTTTTATGTAACTTGCACAAGTCTGGTTTCCGTCGGCTGACCGTCAGCAGATCGCGCCACTGGAGAACAGGTGGCAGCCTTGCCCATCTCCGCAGACGCACCATTGCCAGATGTGTCACAAAAAATGTACTCCCGACCTCTGGCGTCTCCAGACCGAAATCGAGGGAAATAAAATAAAGTCGCGGCCAAGACCCCCGGTCCGAGATGCGTTCCAGGGACACCGGCGCCGGTCCAGAAAAAGAGCCACGAAGCACTTTGGGGGCGCGTGCTTCTCGAGGGCGCAGTATCGCCATCGATCGTATCACGGCATCGTGGTTCGGAAAGGCGCTACCTCGAAAATATGAAGCCGTTGTTATGTGCTCCCGGCGAGAAGAGTAACAAAGGATCGATCTCCTCGCGCCCTTCTCTGCCCCCGTGGGCGAGCCTGGCGAGACGCCGAAAATTGCTGGCAACACGGAGCAGCGGCTGGGATGGAGAAGTAAGGAGGTATCGAGCAGCAGGAAAGCAAGTACGCGATACAAAAGACCGTTAACTTCCCAGCGTCGGGCTTCTATGGTAGCGGTCAAAGAGGTTTGATTTTATTGAACTATATACGCCGTGGCGCACTATAGAAGGTTCATGGCACGTATGCAAAACATCGCGCACTGCACCGCAGCAAGCAGCTGATGGGAACACGGCATTCGAACTTTTATGTATGTTAGTCGTAAACATGTTTTTGTGGTGGACAACAAATATGATCGCGCACGTTAGTGTCCCACGTGAGCGCGATGCATTACTCCAGTCCCTTTTATGGTAGCACTTCACGAAACGCAATAGAAACACCGACATTACTTCTGAGATATGCTGCATCGAACTGATTCCTTGCGCACCGCAAGTGTGGTACATGTCCATCTAATTTGAAGCCCGGTTTGTTCACAGAAGATACGGAAATGGAGCATAATTAAGCCAGGTGTAAAAACTTCGAACCTTCTTGTTTTGATTCCAGCTGTGAGGATGTGCAAATAAATTTAACCTTTGTCTGTTATAAATCAGTACAAACCATAAAAATGGAAATCAGTAACCCCCTACAATGACCATCATGTTTCAGTGGCAAAACGACGGTGGACGGGAGGCCTTTCGTACCTGAGCCATTGTGCCCCTTGGGCGTAAATACCGCTGTCACCTTACAGTTGACAAATTGATCAAGGAGTGAGTGGTGTTGAACACGTTTATATCAGGGAGGGGTGGGTAGCAGAACACACGCAGGAGTATCTGCATCATTAGTATTTCATTAGACACAAAAGTTAAAAAAGAAACAACGAACAAATGCATCAGTGCAACCCACAATGAAAATTTTAATTTTATGACTTAGCCCAAACTTGGAGAAGCATTTGTCGACATAAAGGAGTCGTGGGAGCAGAGGACACGAAACACTCGATTAGTCGAGTACAGGCGCACACACCTCCCTCCCTTCTCAATTTTTCCTAAGCGACGCAACGGAATGTTTTACCTTTCGGAAAATCATGCATATGGGCAGCTCGACGCGCACAATAAGAAATCAGCCTCGACATCTCGCTACCAGTGGTGCGCTCCTTGTTTTGATGAGCTCGATGCAGGGAACGAGCAGTTGTGGAGGCGGGCATCCGCGGCGCGCTGCTTGTAAATTACCTCACGGTTCCGTTCCGCTGCCGTCATTAAATTCTCATTAACCACGGCGCGTGCTACGAAACGCAAATTAAGTTTCACAAAAGCCGCCGCGCTCCTGAGCGACGCGGTATTTGTAGGAGGCGCACATTTTTGTCGATGGTGTTCTTTTTTTTTTTCGTGGGTCCTACGTATCCTCCTGGTGAGTTTTGCTCGAAAATATATTGAAGCGCACGCTTTTTGTGTTGTTTCTTTTGCAACGCTGGATGCTGTTTTCCAGCGTTGCCGTTTGCATATACGTGCTATAGGCTGGATGCTATGCAGTGAATATGCTGCAAACAAGCGACGAATTTCACCCGACGGCGTTCTCACGGCGCGTGGCGTCGGGACAGTTGCTGTTGACACCGCGCACAAGGCGAACGTGTGACCGGCTGAAGTCTGTGAGCTGCTCGCAGCCATAGGCTTTGTCGCTGTATGTATTCTCCGCGGAATTTACTTTTTTTAATGTCATGAATTCGACGCTTCTACAAACGCGACACAGTGCTAGGTCACCTCACAAGAAAAAGCATGTTAGTTTTATTTATTTTTTTGCTTAACAGTGATTCGTTTTGCGGAAAACTATGTTAACATAAAAACAAACAGTTTATAATTTGAGTTTGACTGTGTGCGGTATTGATTCAAATATTTTCAGAAAAAAAATTAATTTTCCGGATTGATTCGCGGAATGCCAGATTTGTATACGTGCGAATAATAAGTTTAAAAGATTAGTTAACAACTTAACACTACGTTTATTTTCTTACATTTAATCTTTTTGATTTTACATTCTACAGTCAAACACACGGTAGAAGTGGATAAAAAACACACACACAACTAGCCAACATCCGACAGTGCCTTCGAAAACACTGAAAACACAAAAGAGCAGTAAGCAACGGCGTATAGTAAATGAAACATCAAAGTAACGTAAATGAAGCGCCAAAACACAAGTATGAAAACAAAAAACCGCGAAGAAAGTTATTTTAGCAAAGTCGCATGTACATACTTATTGAAACGATTAACAAATTCAAGATGCGCCCGCAGCTACGCCTATTACGTTACGGTAAACGTGGGGCGTTCGTGAATGCTGCTTTTGCAAAATCAGTATTTATGAGCCACACTTTAAGAGGTCGTCTCCATGAAAAAAAACACTGTAATCACTGAAAGAAAAACGAAATAAAAACGGCAGGGCCTGTTTTTATAACAACCAGCCTCCAGCACGCGCTCCATGCCTTCCGCAGTGCTTTGGCCGCGCGTGCGCGCTCAAGTGCACGAGACGTCGGAGCGTTGCCGTAGGTAAGAAGCTTGTGCTTGAGGCCGGACAACGGAATCTTTCCCTGTTGTTCTTACCTTGTCAGTTACTACAGGCCTTTTCATCTCAGTAGTTATCTGACGGGCGGATAGAGGGCGCTGACGCACTAGGCGCCACGAGAGCCGTGTGTAGAGAGAGTTTGGTCAATGGGAGGCGCGGGCAGAGCCAGGACGTGCACCAGACGCAGGAAGAGGGCTTGACCACGGCTTGACATGCTCTCTTGGCCAACTAGAAGCCGAAAATATCCCCTAGCGGTGGTAGCCAGAAACAGTTGCAGGCATAGATATGTTGTAACAGTTCATGGTTGAAACTAGGGTGCACGCGTTGTTTCGATAGTGATCATGCAGA
Source organism: Ixodes ricinus (assembly GCA_037355805.1). Taxonomy (NCBI): domain Eukaryota; kingdom Metazoa; phylum Arthropoda; class Arachnida; order Ixodida; family Ixodidae; genus Ixodes; species Ixodes ricinus. The sequence goes on from JAZHYW010006890.1 coordinate 267,910, forward strand.
AAGATGTAAAAAACGAATGTGCCGCTCAACTCTGTTTTGCTCGTACAGAGTGTGACCGCTCGGACGGAAGATTCCCGACCTTCGGCGCTTGGCGTACGGATTATGTCGATCGTTCCACTAGTCGCGCTCTTCCACCAGGATTTTGGATGACCGTGATTGAAACATCACGTGCACCATTATTTCAGTCAGCGAGAGTTACTCCGACGCACTTATTAAGTTTCTTTCTCGCGACCACCGCCGGGGTATTTTTTCCGGCTACTGTTTAGCCACATCCGAATTTGTGAAGACGGTCTGGAACCCACCGAGCACGCTTTCGGCCAATGGCGTCTCCTCATTTGACTCCTATACTTCCCAGTGAATGTCAAACTCTCTGTATATACGGCTCGGGGCCCCATAAGGCGGCTTCAATTTGGTTGGTGTCGGTTTCAAAGCGCTCGTGGCTGTGTTGGTATGTTATGTTGTTTTCGCTAAAATTTGGGATACAAATGTGTTCCTCCTGGCACGCAACGAGCGACACAGTGGCACTGGGCATCCTTGAGGACTGCGAAGTGTTTACGAGCCTAAATTGTAGATGTTTATACGAAAACCTTCATCTGGCCATGCACGTAGTTCGGCCAGGTACGACTGCGAAAAGACTAAACTGACGCAGGAGGAGGATTACCATTTTCTACAGGCGTGCTGGCCGAACCCGCTGACACTAATAAGAATAATGCCTAAAAACAAAAAAAACAAAAAAAACAGGGTAACAACTTGATTAATAGTGTGCTAAATCGCGGAGAACAGATGAACTTGCATTTTTAGTGCTCATTGTTTGATCTTCAAGATCACTAACGTTTTCCAAACGTCGGAAAACTGTCAAGAGACGTTTCGATGGTCCATCCTAAGCTGAGTAGGAAAGTGTTTTTAAACTATTGTGAAGATAAAGTAATAATTAACAATATTTCGCAGTGTTGGCCTTAGGAAATAAACTATTTGTTGCACGGACATTTCCTCACGGCGTATTCAGGATAAGAAATAACTGACAGACCCGTCTAGTGAGGTCTGACATCCGTAACATTTGCAAAATAAAATTAAAATACGCCAGGAAAGTGACCTACGGCACGCTTAGCTGAAGTCGAAAGCTCCGCGAATTTGTGTAGACCAATCTTTTCCTGTTTGAAAATATGCACTTTGCACTATCAGCTGCCTCAAAATTAAATCCGGCATCGACAACACTGCAGTGTGAAGTTTGGCAATCGAGTGATTTCCACGCAGCCGGCACGGGTGATCTCCATGCACACACGTCTTTTCACCCAAGGTGACCCACCTTTGTATTGAAATGAAGGGAGTTGAATTCGATATCTTAATATTATAATTAAATCACTTGAGTGGCCACAGACATGGGACCAAGCACAATGCCTCTGCTTCTCGTGCAGGAGTTGCGGTGATGTCAGAACGACGCCGACCTCTGATTGGCTTTGATTGAAAGTATAGCGCGTAGACATCAATGCTAGATAAAATACCCACTAGGCATTTTGTTTTTCAATCAGCTAATAAGAGGTCGGCGTTCTGACATCATCGCAACCCCAATACAAGCAGACGAAATTTTGCTCCGCATACGAAGCAAAAATAATTAATTAAAAACGTTCATTAACCATTTTTTTCAATTAACCGGTTCATCGGAAAGGTAATTCCTTATCTGTGCCAGCCGAGCTCTAACCCGTTTAACACGAAAAAAATATCATAATCATAACAGGATCACCGTCTTGTCTTACAAAATTTACATCATAGCTATAGACCTCCTGCACTGAAGCTTTGAACAAACTGTGGCGCCCTGATTTTGGGTAGTACAAGCTCACCTGACAGCCTCGCAATTCTTACTGGTGGGCCTGGGGTCCAGTCAACGCGTGGAAGGACTCTCGGCGTCGGGCTCGGGTTCGAATGCCTGTATGGCACCTTCGCGTGATCTCTTATCTTTCTGTGTATTGCTGAAGAACCGATAAACACCTTTCGAGGTCCGAAATCAGCTGTATTCAACGCCGCAAGACAATCGAAAGTGCTAAATTCTTGCCTCTAGCGCTAAAACATAAAGCGTTCATGTCTTTTCTTTTTTCTTTTTTTAGTTTTGAACGCGTGACACGGCGTCTCTTGGCTCACGTTTTTAGCGTCTTAGTTTTGACCAACGTTATTAGATTGAGTTCAGTTAAGGAATTTCTCCTAGACGCTGCTTGCACAAGCAGTACCCCCCCCCCCCCCCCGCCCTCACCTACAACGAGGTCGCCTCCCGTCGTTCGACGCGCCGGACGGCTGCTAGGCCAACCGCAGTGTATTCTGCGGAATACTTACGTTTCGAAGCACAAAGCGTCTAAATGGCGTTCCACCGTACTCTATGGAACACTCACTTTTGAAACGAAAGTATAGATGGCGCTTCAAACGACGGGAGGCGGACTGAAGGGAGTGAGGGGGAGTACACTTTTCGCGAAAGTTTCACAGCTGAGGTAATCTAGTAACGTTGGTTTCGGCCTGTGCTTCGACGGTGTTTGAATTTTCATTGTTTCTTTGTATGTTCCTTGTGATCTCGCGTTCCGCACCGGACCGCTTGTACACGCGTGACAGTTTGAGACGCCCAAGTTTGTACTACCCAAAGCAAGTCGTAACAAGTCCCTTTTCGCGGCGCCCCCTGGGCAACGCAGGAGGCCTATACGGTGCCGCGAACGCACCTCCGACTGGTGAGTTTATCGTTCGATCCCACCCACGCATCGCAAGGCGTCCCGAAGTGGTGAAAAATGACGTCGCAAAAGTCGGAGTGATACGCTCTCGGATGTCGTGATTCTGGCGGTTGGGGCTAGAAGTTCCGCGAGAGAAACACGAAAGAACGCGAATGTCTTTACTGTCGCGGCGTCCCAACTCCTGACTGCCAAATCTTCCGTGGACTGTCAATCTGAAGACTGACCCTTGTCTGGAGCAGTGCAGGCGTCCTAGCTGCCACACGCACCACCGCTGCTTCGACACCACCTGAATTCCGGCCGGCGACACCATGATACTCGTATTACTTCATGAGGCGGAAAGCGAAGGACCACTTATTTAGGACACCGTAAACAAACCAGTGGGAGAATGAGACCCGTTCCAGCCACCATAATCATAACCTAAACTTTCAAAAAAGTAAAATAAAACGCCTACAACACTACACCGATTAAAAATTTGTGTCGCATTGTTCGTATTCTTACTGCATTTTGTCCCGGGATTTTGATGTTAGCCCTCTTACGTGTGAACAGACTTAAAGACAATGAGCTACTCCCAATTTGCAAACGCGACAATAAGAGGGAAAGTAGCGGAGCGACAAAACGTGCCTCAAGGACGTCTGGTACTAGACTCGTCGTGTCTTCCACATGGCACTTTTCTCGGAGAACAATATAATTTGCATATTAATACGCTTGGCAATGAAAGCCCGACTTCGGGCTCCCCTTCTCGCGCATTTATTAAACGAACAGAAAGAGCGCAGGCACCGAATCGGAGGCGAAGCGAGCAATTTTCTGAATATTACCATATCTGCGAGCAGCGAGTGAGTCCATATAATGAGCAGCCGCCGAATCAGCAGGAGCCCTATATAGCTGGGCCATCTGTGCGCGTACAAAACGCCCGAGGCGCAGCCGGCGTCTTCGTGTAGCGCGTTCACTTCAACGCATCATCAGCTTCCTCCAGGTGTCGTCGACAAGTGTCCCGTATGTCGTTTTGAGTGCATACGTTATCCAGTCGAGATCGAAACTAAGAGAACAGGTTCTGAGCCTTTAACTCTTTCCCACACCGTCTAGAAGAAACAAGGCCTCCGTGCTACACGCTTGACGTCACAAATGTAGGCCATGGGGCCCCGCAGTAAGATAAGGAATTGTGCGTCGCAATACCCACCGGGCTATGAACTTGGGTTTGAAAGATGGCGCCATCTCTGCGACGGCCGGTGGACGCAACCATTGAACCCGATCTCAAGCTCGAATCTCCGAGTGCCCGACCGAACTCTGACCCAGCGCTCGTGACCAATCGCTTGGTGGTTAAGCCTTCCCAAAGATACCCCGTTTGGCCACCAAGGGAGCTGACTAGCAGCCGACCGAGGCGACTCCTATTTACTGCCCCTGGGCTATATCATCGCATCAACGAGTCCTTATTGGAACACGCGTTTTTTACAGGTTCAAAAGCTCGCTGATCTGACGATTATGGTTTGTGCTAGAATACAAACTATTTATGATTAAAAAAAAAACACATTTCTCGTGAATCTTAAGCAGATCTTATTGCTATGCAAAGAGTTCTTCAACGACTTGTCTATGCTCCTTTCCGCACCAAGGAAAAAGAAAACTTTACGCCTAGCTGATACGCTGCGGGAAGCAGTTATTACAAGATTCGGTGGTTTGCGCAAAAAAAATAATTGTAGCGTTTGAAACGTGTAGGTCTTGATAAAATAACATATATCTAATAAGAAATGCACATACACGTATCCTAGTTCACTACATGAATCAAGAAATAAATAATGCTCTGCGAGGCATAGGACATTATACTTCGGTTCTTGTGGTGAATACCAGTATAGGTGCGAGGTCGTGGCGTGTATGTACGAATAATACTTCGAGAACGTGCATACTTCGGCGGATATGAGCTTGAGAATTGACGCAGGTAGGAAAGAAATCCAGCCACCTGGAATTCAAGTACATCGCCAGCTTGTATAGGAAGCCTCTCGATCGATGCCTCTGTGCTTCAAACGAGGACCCCAGGTTGGAAATATCAAGATTCCTTCGTGCAAAGAATACTAATACTACTGGGGATGAAACATAAAAAGGATATTAAAATTACAATATCAATAATAATTGTATTGAACGTTTTCCATAAAAAGACATGCCCCTATTTTTTTATATGCATCTAGACTAAATTTGTAAACACGTGGATACATTCTAGCTAATCTTGCTCGGCTGCAGACCAGACAAAAATAGAAACATTTCAAAGTGTTTTCCTGCGATTTCCCGGGATTCACCCGTTCTTGTCTGACCAAGTCATTTAATCCTACTCTCGTAAACACTACTCTAATACAGACGGAAACTGAGAGAGAGGAGGGGATGACGTCAGATTGACTGGCTCTGTTTGGAAGTATAGTGGATGGACGCAACGGCTAACTGCCATAGTTTCTACCCACGCTGTCTCCCTCCAATCAGAGCGATCAATATTGGAGTCTCTTTTTGGCGCGGGGTCTGGCGTTCGAATTCCGGACGCTAAAATCTGCGTTCGGCGTTCGCCTTTTCTTCGTGTTTTGCCAGGAAATGTCTACTTGTGAGCATTAATAAGACCCCCATTACTAGTTCAGCGCGTGATCAAAACGCCACGGCGCAGCCTGGCGCAGCTTGAGGACAAAGAATATAGCGCCTAGAAGGCGTCTTTTAGTGGTGCGTTAAGTGTCCTATGTCGCCCATGCGTCAAAAGGGATCCCGAAGTGGCGACCAATGACGTCACAGAAGCCGGCGTGTCATGCTGTCGGATGTCGCAATCCTGGCGGTTGGCGATAGAAGACCTGGCAGGAAGTGCGAGCGAACGCGAGTGGCGCTGTCCAGAGACGAAACTTAAACATAAACAGGAATGGGAAAAATGCTTGGAACGAAATGTAAGAAAATCGAAATATGAAATTTGTAGAAATTATTATTACCTAGACAAAGCTTAAAGCTTCAGCACCGGGAACAATCAGTGAGCAGTTTGTAAGGATAAACACAAACGAATCGTTCGATTTCAATCGCTCGTGGTCCTTCGCTGCTTATTACGTTATATGTTCTAGATTTATGTCCATCTTGCTGAGCCCGTGGCAAAAGTAACGCTTTCGATATAGGAATCGCATTGCGCAGAGGCGCATATTTTTGATTCATTGATATTTTATACGAAATAATTCTCTTTCAGTATTTAAACGCAACCAACAAACAAATTGCCAAATAAGTATATGACACGCACAAAAAAACAAAAAACGGCCTTTTAGGCGAGCATTTTTTCGATACATCCGTATAGAATCCTGACATCTCCAGACCCAGGTGATCACCTTCGAATCGTGACGTGGTTTCCACGTGAACAGAGAGCCCGAAGGCCTCGCGTTGTCTGGGAAGTGTTGCGTCTTATAGTCCGCACAGTCCACTTTAAGGGCGTTTCGAACGGTCCACGAAACGGGAGTACGCGGCTCTCGTCCCCGGACAACTCCAGAGAAGCGCAGCGCGGCTTGCGACGAGCAGCTGTTGCTTTCACGCAGCAGATGATGCTCGAGTGCAGACGGGGAGTAGAGTGGCCAATCAGTTGGCACTTTCCAGAGACCGGAAGGCGCTTCCGCTCTAATGTCTGCCTACGGTTTAAGCGATTAAAGCGGGCCATGAATAGCATACGGGAGTTGCTCAAACCAACCAGTGTTTCTAGTCATTTAGAGTGGCATTCACATCGATCATACATCCTACAAAAGACACGGTTCGCTGTAGACGTGATGGCATAGTTATCTGCAGACAGATCAGATCAGATCAGAAAACGTTTATTAAAATGATTAGGTTCCGCCACACCTCTTGACTGAAGTCATCTGGTGTGACGGGATGATTAGGGAGAGATGAAGGGTGTGAGGAGGAAAGGGGGTTAGATGAGGTGTGTGAAGTTCACTGCCTTAAGGTAGGTTAGTAAAGAGTCCAGGATCTTGATCCTGTTTGCGTTTTCTTTGAGGGGGTTACCCACTCTTCGTATGTTTGAGGTCGTGCATCTTCCGTAATGCTGAGGAGTGCGTCTTGTCTTAGTTGTTTGTTTGCTTCGCAGTCCCATATTAGATGTTTACAAGTAGCCGGGGTTTTGCAAGTCTTGCAGTTACAGTCAGGACCAGGGTCGTCTTCTTCGTGTGACCTATAAAATTTCCTTCTCAGCACAGGTGTTAGGGCTGTGTTGGTGGCGATGCGTCGAATGCATACCCTCCCCACCTTGAGTAATTGGATGGAAGAGGGTAAGCCTCTTCTGGCAGCAGCGATGCCAGTCGTTGTTTCCGAGCTGTCCTACTTGCCTCTTTCAGTTCATCGAGGTCCAGATCTTCTGGTTGGGTTGTGACGGGGGAGCCCTCGTGACCTGATGCGGCGTGGGATGCTTGTAGCTCAATCCGCGCGGTCTCGTGGGCCTTCTCGTTTCCCGGGATTCCCTGGGGTCCTGAGATCCATGCGATGTGCAAACTGCCTCCATTTAGGCGAAGGATCTTAGCTGTATGTTTGATGTCTGTCGCAATCTTATTCCTACAGTCTGTCCTTCTGCACTCCTTGACTGCTTCGCTGGAGTCCGTGTAGACGTACATGTGTGCGGCCGGATTGCACTGAACCTGCTCTTCAAGGGCCCAGTGTACGGCCAATAGTTCAGCAGTTTTTGTGCTGCCGCTATTGAGCAGGTATTTGCTTTTTGATTCGCCGGTGCCAGCTGAGTGCATTGCTATGGCCGTGGTTCCGTCCTCGCTCCTCGCGGCGTCGGTGTAAATTACTTCAGCGGTTCCCTGTTTAAGAATTGCCTCCACTTCTTTCCTGTGGCGTTTTGCTTTGCTTTCCCTGCGTTTTGGTTGGGTCCTGTTTTGATTCTTCGGTGTGGGTTTCAACTTTCAGGTCCACTACCGCCTCATCCTCCCAGGGAGGGTTCGGTGGTGCGATGTGGAGGCTTTGTTGTGGTGTCTTTCCGAGCATTTGGAGGATGATAAGGACGGCGGGAGATCTTTCGAGTCTATTGAGTTGACTTCTCCTCGCTTCGTTTGCGATATCCTCGAGGGAGTTCATCTGAGCGGCGCTTCTTAAATCCGTAAGTCTGGTGTACTTGGGCAGCCCAGTAACCACTCTCATGGCTGAATGGTTAAGTATCTCCAGCTTTCTTATCTGGTTTTTTGTTAGCCGCAGGAAATTAAAAACGTACATGACTCTGGTAATGAGCAGTGCTCGTATCATATTCTTCAAGGCACTCTCGTTTGCTACCCACGCCTTGTTAGCCGTTCTCCTTATCAAACTGAGTCCCTGTTTCCATTGAGATTGCGTTTGTTTTACCCAGTTATGAGCGCCTTCGGTTTCATCAAAGGTTAGTTCAAGAATTTTTATGCTGGGCTTTCTCTCGACCCTCGTTCCTTCAATCTGAAGGCAGATGGTGTCCCCGATGTTCTGCTGCCTGGCTTTTTGTTGCTTGCAACAACCAGATAGTTTGTCTTTTCGACCGAGATCTTCATCCCGGTTTCCTTAAGGAACCCAACGGTGATGTCAAGTGCTTTTTGCAAGTGTTCCTCTTGGGTTTTAGCTTCCCCTGTTGCCGTCCAGATAGAAATATTGTCGGCGCAGACAGGTTTCATGCTTGTTCGAAGCATTCTTGCTTTAAGTATCTGTGTGCTGCAAACGTTAATGCAAACAGTTTTTTTTTTTGCATGACTAAGTGTGACAGTCATGCAAGGAAGAAACATGTCTCAGGCAGTGTCTGCAGGCTGTCTTTTGTATGATGTATTATCAGTGTGACCGTCGCTTCAAGTCACAATAACGTCGGCATGTGAACGAAAAAAAAAACGCCTTTTGTTTAAAGATTAAGGAGTTTGCTGCGTAGGAATTCAGCGCCTGATGCACGGATGCTTTTCTATCCGTGCCGACTCTATTTTCCCGGCCTAATATTCCACCATGAGGAAATCAGTATAGGTTTACGGCTGGTTTATGAATTTGCAGCGTTGGTGCGACAGACTGTTAAACGGCCACTTATGACTGGGTACGGCGATATTCTTAAATTGCTCGCTATAGCAAGAGAGGGACGACCGGGGGTGATGCCCAAATCTTCGTAAAGGAACTCAAGGAATGCAATTTAACGCAACGTGACGCACGAATGTCTGAATAAGCATCTGCTGTGGTGATCGTGACGGTTACGTCTGGAACGTTCGGGGGCGCAACTATTTTCGACGATTTTTCTACCTTACTCAAAGGACTGTCTGCCGGTCCGGCAAGAAAAGCAAAATATGTTGTGTCTTGACAGGCCTGTAAATTTTCGCCCAGCGAGACGTATGAAAGTTCGCCGATTGGCAACTACGTCGTCCGAAAATGCAACGCTAAAGAACACGAATAGAAAATAAGGGGGATCTCGCCACACTGCTAGTAATTATAAAATATGTAATACTCAACTGCAAAAAAAAAGAGAAAAAATAGACATGAATTTTGCTCTTTTCTTTGTTTAACGAATTGGGCGGAAGGACGATAAGTATAATATATGAGTTAAAAAAAACAACTCAAGTGAGGTAAAGCATTATGTCAACCATACGATGTAAGCCGCTGAACACGACTATGCAATTTAAATACAGTAGTCCAGACCTCGTTACGGGATTTCACGTGAAGGGTGTTGTGATAGCTTTGTGTTTTGCTCAGCAAAGACATATTTCCAATATTCAATTTTTTGTTGTTGCCAGAAAAGGAAAAAAATGTGTTGATCGAACTAATTCGTATATTATTTGTATTCGCAATTGGGATTAAAGAACCCCACTTTGATTTGGTGAATGTCACGTGCAACATAACGAAGAAGCCGCCGAATGTATGTGACAAAATATGCTCAAGTCACTGAAGGCACGCACCAATGTTCGAACCGGACCGTCCCCAACACAGTATGCTCGCACTTATTTTTTCAAAGGAGAAGAAAGTTAGGCCGATTAAACGTGTCAAATCCAACACATACGAAAGAACGTGGGGAACGCCGCGTTTATACGCAGCAAAGTGTTTGGCCCATACGCGAAAGCCTCGCTTCACATCGGGCAAAACGCGTTTATTATTATTTTTTTTTTATGTGCCACGCGATTTTGAATATTATCACTTCCTGGCATTTTTTTGTAAACGCCGAACCGATCGGAACAGTTGCTGCCTGAGATTTATGGCCTGGTTTCCCGCTCCCAAAAGACGGCAGATGAAAGCTGCGCTCTCGCAGAACGACGGCGTCCCCCTCCAGTGGCAGGAGAGTGAGAAGCACACCGTTGTATCTTTTAGCGCAAGGGGCTGGGGAACTCTTAACTTTCTTTGCGTGATCGTCTGTAATCAGCTTAGTGCGGGACCGCAGCCGCGCAGCCGCAGATGACAGCGGGTTGGAGGGGCCTTCCTTCTGGAGCGCTTCGTCGCATGTCCGGACGGAGCTGGCAGAGGGACAGGGTTGACAGGGGTTCGAGGCGAGAAGGGGACCGTCGCTGGCTGTCCATAAGCCGCCGGATCTCTCTAATAGCGGCTGTCGCTGCCGGTGCGGGGGAAGACCGTCTTTATCCGCGCTTTGCTTGCTTCCGCTCGGCGTGTTTCGAGAATATAGGAAGTGAACGCCCCGAATTCTGTCACGTACTTGTTTTGTTCTGGGTAATAGTCTTAAAGTTGTATTATACACGTCACTGATTGTTATTTTTCTTCCTTTGTCAGGTAATGCGCCCTGTTAAATTTGTTACTTGTATTCTGCGTTTGGAGGGATGAGTACCTTTTATATATGAGTTCTCTCTAAACTGTATAAGGCAAGAATTCATGTGTAGACAAATAAGGGAGGGTGCGAGGTAGGGAGTCAGAAGCAGGTTTCTCCTCTCAAGGGACATAATAAAGTGTGCTGTGTAGATAGGAGCAGCCTCAAACATTTTGCTTTTCGAGTATACAGAATAGTTTATTTCATTTTACACTCTAAGAAATGACTGCGTGTGTACTTATCCGCAAAATCTCTCAGAGCCGATCTCTGCGATCATCGAATTCAGCTCAGCGAATGTTGAGGCGGAACATCTGTTTAGACATAAAATGAAGTTTGCGCAGCTCATTACGCAATGCAACAGCGCAGACTTCGTTTTGAGGTCTAAACAGGTGTTCTGCCTCATGATTCGCTGAGCTGAATTCGTAGATCGCAGAGATTGGCTCTTCGAGTGTTTTGCGGGTAAGTAGACGCATAGGCACTGTTTATGGTGTATGTGATATATATTTTACCTCAACGGCATCATGCCATGCACTTTCAATGTGGAGAACGTTTGAACAAACTCGCGAAAAATGATAAATATGTACCGCGTGACTAAAATGTATTGTTTGTATTTTCGAGGAAGTCCTTTTTCCTTAAGGTGCGAAGCTCACAATTTGTACGGGGGCAGTCAAAGATGATGCATTTTGTGCAGAAGAATTTTAAAGAATTAACATGCCCGAGTAAAGGGGTAAATTACACTCTAAAAATGCCCGTGCGATCGCTTTCCCGCACAACACTCGGAGAGCCATTCACCGCAACTTACGGAGGCAGCTCAGCAAATGGCGATACCGAAACATATGTTTAGACCAAAAAAACGCAGTCTGAGTTGTGACATTAAGCAATGCAAGCGTGACGTTTTGCATTGCTTAATGTCACAACTCAGAGTGCGTTTTTTGGTCTGAACATATGTTTCGGCCTCGCCATTCGCTGAGCTGCCTCCGTAAGTTACGGTGATTGGCTCTCCGAGTGTTGTGCGGGAAAGCAGACGCACGGGCATTTTTTAGAGTGTATGAGATACCTGATTTCGCTTGCTACTGCGTCCTCGGCATTCAAAAGGCCTCTAATTGGCGCAACTCGGAGATCTTACTAAGTTCTTATCTTGTAACCGACGATTGTTATACAAACTTATGCAAATCTAATAAGTGAACTTGCATCTACTTTTTTACAGGGAGTTCGGAATGCCAATAATTACAATCGATGGAAGGGAGCTCGGCTTATCACAGTCCTGACAAAAAAGTTTCGTTCTTAAAGTCAAGCTTGCACCGTAACACTGAGCATAAGGTTGGCACGTGAAGCGTTTTGCTCAGTGTCGTGTACTGTAGACGTTCTTAAAGCTTTCTGGGAAACGATCAATGTTTACGGCCTGGTGGTCCTTCGCTAAATTCCCTCAGCAGATCGCAGTGGTGGGCTCAAACTGATCTGCGGGAAGCGCGGCTATTTTGTAGAGCGCAATTCACTAACGATAAAGCAGGCCCCGTAAAATGGAAGCGTGTGACGAGACAGCGGTGCCACAGTACGGCTCTTAGCAGAAGCTTTCGTAATGAACACGGCCGGACTGGCATGAACAGCCTGTGTATCAGCCAACCTTTGTTTTTAGTCAATGTAAGCTCACCTGAGCAGCAGCCCTATACAAAACGTTCGGGGCCACACTCGACGCTAACTTTTTTTTTTACACGAGAGCCGGAAATTAAGAACGCAGATCCCTATGCGCCGGCGAAAATCGCCGCGATCATCTCAATCCCAACACGGCTACTCCATCCGCCGGCGAGCGAAGAACAATTGCCGGCGAGCGAAGAACAATGTCATAATAAAAGGAGCGAAAAACACTTTTCACGTAAATTTTATCGATTACTGGCACTGGTGAACGTCGTTCCGTAGTGATTTCGAAACGTCGAACATACCAACGCTTTGTAGAGGCATCTTCACAGCAGATGAATGACACTGGAGCCGTTGCCGCTCACAACTGCAAGACACGCGATTGAAGCCGAGCTCCGAGCAACTTCTGCGAGTCGAATGGCGGACAACACACCGAGAGCAATGCTTGACACGGGGTGGTCTCGAATGTCAAGGTGCCGAATCTTTATTTCAGTGCGAGATCGAGAAACAGGGCCGCGGGAAGGTGCAGACAGGGTGAAGACCCCGCGGGATCATTAGAAGGTCGGAGCTGGCAGCGCTTCACTATGCGGTGTAACGTGGAGGCCATCACTGGTGGCGCTGCCAACCATCTGCCATGGAGAAGTGGCGCGCCTCCTATAGGTGTCGCAAGCTCTAATAGAAGTTGCTGCAAGCTGAGGATGTGCAAACAACTTACGCTGAACATCGCACCAAGCTTCATGAGTTGACACCTGGGTATAGTTTGACTCTCTCGCGGAGCTTTCAACTGGTTTGTTCTGACAAGTCACCGCTTTTCGAAGGTTCTGTATGTACTGGGTGCGGCCGTATACGGATCAGCACATTTGGCCCACTTTGTGAAATTGAAATTCAAAACGTATCTACATACCTGGAACTAAGCAATCAAAAGTCGTTTCGCCAAAGGTTCTATGTATTTTTTTTCAAAGCTCAACTTAAAGCTGCTAAAATTTTAACATTAGAAAAAAACGGCTTCGTGCATTTTCTATGATATAGGCGCTTTGCAGCAGCTATGCATGGGTACCGCCATGACAGACGTTCAATGTTTTTGTTTGTTTTATCTTATTACAATTAGTTCACTATACTATGACCGCAGCAGGGCAAGTTATTGCCATTTCAGATTTTACTGTGTCCTCCCCAGCATTGGCTTTCATGTAGGCTCGTCAGCGCCCCCTTCACTGGCTCAGCATCTGGCTAGGACAAGAGAGAAGGTCAGTAATGGCGGCTGTAAACTGGCGTGTGTGCAAAGCGTCTATATCCTGTTTTACGGAAAGAGGGCAAAATAAAAAAGGGGAAGAGGTTACCGCTACTTTCTTTCTTGCTGGTTAGGTAGGAACGAGAGCGCGGCCCGGATGAACGCCTTGAACGCGTGTGTTGCTCCAAGTTCGCTTGTTTTCTTCGCGGTTTCCTCAGTTTTTTTTTTAGTTCCAGATTTAATTAGAGCTAGCGCATTCAATGACGACAATCCACTGGTCATCGGAAAACAATTGTTCAGTAATAAGCTGCACGAATAACGATCGAATGTGCAGAATATTACCGGAGGACATCTGTATACCGCGCACGGGATCCGACAAGGCAACTACGCTTGCAATGTCTTGAAATTTCATCGCTTTCGAAATGACCAACAGAACTTCAGCTAGCAACAACTTTTGTCCGTAAACCGAAAAAAAAACACAAAAACGTCCCCTACACCGCGCTCTCGAGTGTGCTCGGAACAGTTTGTGAATGGCGCCCGCACCGAACTTGACACTGTACCGTCGATTAACATGGGGTACCCTCGCAAATTCCATGCAAGTTTTCTCGATAGAATCGCTGTTTGAGCTTGTAACGTTTTATAGGTTAATTTATCTTAATGGCGATATTTGCAGTGGTGACATCGACTCGATTTTATTATCAACAACACTTAAGTTGAAGGCTTATTTTGGCCGCCGGGTGTGGTTGGAAATTGTCGACAAAGCTAATTCTATCGGTGTTTCCTGACTTGCGATCTTCTGCGCGATACTTGAAAGCCGTGAGCTTGTGTTGACCGTCACAACGCGACTCGATTTTTCTTATTTTAAAAATGAGTAGATAATGTAGCCGGAAAGAAAACTTAAACCTATATTGCTGAAACATATGCTGATGCATCGATTTCGAATCGTTCAATCATTGATCGACTCGCTCTGGCGATGGGCCCATTTAGACTTTACTGTTTTTCATTTCTCGACAAAGGACATACTCGACGACACGGAACCCTCAAATAAAACTTTTATAAATATCTTCAAGCCAGAAGGAGCTGCCTTCGATCGTTCCCAGCAATGGTCTTATTTTGCGCGTATCTTGTTCACATTACATTGCATTGTTGTGGACGACACGAAACGCCAAACATATTCTCGGTGTACTGCATCTAGAAACGACAAAATACCTGAAGGAAAATTCAATCGATTTTAACTGACACAATATTTTTTTATACTCGCCTCCGATAGCTATCGGTCGCGCGTTCAGTGCCGCTCTTCTCGGCCTCGCCGCACTGGCGGATGTCATAATATGGGGACAAAAACTTTCCCGTTGATTTGAAATATGTCATCCGAGGCACACGAGAACACAAGACGCGCATTAAGTCGGATGCCCAGTACTTTAGAGCACCCAATTCGAACACCCAACGCGTGCGCTGCGCCCCGAAGACCACTTTCGCCAACATTTCTATCGACATCAGTATTGCAGTGAAACCAGACGCTCGGTATCATGGCGCTACAATATTCAAAATGGCGCTACCCACGAGAAAACGTTATATACCGGCCTTACTTGTCTGCATACTGGTTTGCAAGCTCACTCAAAGGTGGCGTGGTGAACGCAAAACGCCGAAAACGTCATAAGAGAGGCTTGGCGACAAGCAGAATAACCACGAAAGATAATTTTAACAAAATATATAAACAATGATACCTAGTTCGCGTGTACCAAAATATGTGTTTAATAAAAAAAATATGTCAAACGATTTTTTTTCATTCGATTTCCTCTATGCACCGTCCGCGTCCAGCAGGGATGCGCGAATGGATAGCAGACGATAAAATAAAACAAACATTCATCTGCTTCATTTATTTCTTTGTTTTGTCAAACAAAACAGCTTGCTTGAATAACGTTACAGCCGCACAATAAGAGAAACACTCACAATTAAACAGAGCACATTAAAACTCCAGAGCCGTCAACGCCAACTCTGGAGTCTTATCAGCTTGCTTGTTTCTAAATGTAAACTAAAACTGCATCATCGTTCAAATGTTTGGCTTAAATCATAATCGCGGTTTTCCTGCTCGTTGCCAGCCTCTGACGTTCTCAGCGTCATTGCGTTCGCCACGCCACCTGGGAGCGAGCTTGCATACCAGTATGCACACGAAAAGCAGGTCGATATGAGACATAGCAAATGCATGGCCACCGTTTTTCCTCTAGTTTTTTTTTTTCAACTTTCACCCGCGTTGAGTTAAGCTTTAAAAAATAGAAATAAAACTTTTCCCGAAATAACGTTCGCGTGCTCAGTTTGAGGAATGTACGCTATGAATTCGAATTTTTCAAGGCGTTCGAAATGTGCTGGTCCGTACAGTTGCACCATGTATATAAAACACGCTTACTGTTTATTTTTCCTTAAATTAATTAAAGTAACAAGAAAGGGAATCAGTATAAAGCTCCCATGATTCGACAGTCTTTGTGGCAAAATAGATTAACGATGGTCTTGTATTGAGACGGCGAGATATCTCTCGCCGTCTCATCCCTAACCCATGCGACGGCGATATTTCTCACCGTCTCATCTCATTTCTCCAACTGATTAAAGAGAGAATGATATTTCATGTTTTGAGGGCCTGAACAAATAGTACAGGTGCAAGCTATTCTGAATAAATAATAGTGTCGAATCTTCACTCAATTTTGTTCCTGTGTGAAACCCGTCCATACATTATTTGTTTTGCTAATTCAAACTAACGTACTGCCTCTGTTAGGGTGCTTGTCGTTCTAATACGAATAGATTATATATTAAACAAATATTGTTGTATCAATACATCATGAAAGTCGGAATTGATTGGAAGAACATGGAAAGGTGCCTCGTGAAAGTCTCAGAGGGGAAGCCGGCCGCAGCCATCGGCTGGCACTGCAAGACACCCAAGGAACACCTTTCCAAGTTTTGAATGAATAGCCTGAAATATTTATTTAGGAACACAATTTTAAAACAAATATTCAAACTATATAGAAAAAAACAAAAAAAAACCTTAGTGCTATGCATAAAGCGAAGGTGCGAAATTCGAATACAAAGCACGCAGCATATACACTTCAACGGGTATCAACTACGCCTTCACTATCGACGAAAAGGTTAACGAACTCGGCGACGAGCCGAAAAAGCTCTTCGCAAGAAGTGCGCACGCGAGACGACATTTTCGAGCGAAACACGAGCCAGCGAACGCGCTCGTAGGCTTTCAGAATGCTGCAATTAAAAGATCGCGCGATCGAAGGCCCTCCTTTCAGTCGCCGCGTGTAGATCGAGCTTCGCGTGAAACATGCCAACCGCTCCAAATTCCTTTCCTTCGCTCCGCCTCCACGACACGCTAGCGTAGTGGAGTCTAAAGATTCGCGTGCACGGCTCTCCGCAGAGCCGTGTCTCCTCCTCAACCAGCATTCCAATTACACTGTTTACAGACGCGACATAAATAATTCGTCAGAGATCTTATCCGCATACGCACTTCGAAAAGCGGAGAAATACCATCTAGAAGACAAGGCCTGACACTGCCCCTCCCCGCCCCCTCTTCCAAACGTCGTCACTAGTAAATCCACGCAGCACCCAGTTAAGTGCCAGCACCTCTGCCATCTTGTATGACGCTGCGAGACGCTGGCAGCGTCTCAGAACCAGCGCGACGTTAGAACACGGCGACGCCAAGACGGACGCGCCTGCCATTTTGCCGACCACTATCGTGGAGCTTCAGCGTGTCTGCCTCTTGGGGCTTGTCGAAGTCCACTCACAATGACGTCATGCGCAGGCGTCGTATTCTAAACTAAATTTCCCCTCAAACACCGTATTAAAAAAAAAAAAATCCCAGTCTTTTGTTTAGCAATAATAATATCCCCCCCCCCCCCGCTCTGCCCACATTATGTGGATGATTAAGATATATGTAGGTACATTTTAGATTATATGTATGTTTTATTATCAGGACGTATGCACGTTTGAAACGTTAAAAGCATCGCGTCTTTCTTCGACAACCAAATCTTGTAAGAACTACTTCGCGCCGCGTAAGAAGAATCAGTAAAACTTGTTTCTTTTTTTAGGTGATAAGGAGTATTGGTGGTATTGAGCGGAGGCGCCTATCATTGAAAGGACGCGTTTGTTTTTCACCAGCTGTTTTTATGGGAACAAGCGTTCATCGGGATTTTCAACAGGCGCCATTAAGTCGTGTCGGTGCCGTGTCGTCGTCGTGTCGGCGAGTTTACTGTTTGGCGGATGTTCGACTAATGAGGCTCTGTTCTCCTTGCACGTACGAATTTAACGCGGCTGGATAGAAGCGCGCGCACTCAGCCATTAACATACCTTGTAGCCGTGTATCGCAGCCGAACTTTGCTCGCTCGAATGTACAAGTGCTTCACGTTAGGGGAAGGGGAAGTGGAAGAGGCGCCCTAGCCCACATGTTGTACCGCAGTTTGATCGGTGTTCGGAATTTGAGAACGATTTTCCGTTCGCCTGATGAATGGGTCCCTGCGTTCGAGAGCGCCCCCGCGCGGGTGGCGGACGCTCCCCGACCGTCACCGCCGTTCGAACCCGCGCGCCAAGTCGAGGGTGCGTCGCTACCCGCCGTGCACTAAACGGCCGAACGATCTCTGCAGGCATTAGAGGGGCGGGGGAATAATTAGGAACGCTGAGGGAGGGAGGGAGGACAGAAGAGCCACTTTCCCTCGATTGGGCGTTCGTAATCACGCTTGTGTGCGTAAGCGCACGCTACATTGAATTTGCGTTTAGAAGTAGCGTGCTTCCTTCCCTCTCTCTCCCCTTCTTTCCCTCTTCCGCTCCCTCGAGTCAGGTGTCTCCCCCGTGGTGGGAACTCCGGGAATGTCTAGCAGTGTGCTCTCGGAGAAGAACGTGTTTTTTGTGTTTTTCTTCTTCTTCAGGTGTTTTTTTCCCCAAAAACGCGGCGTATATGTTTGGTACGCAGCCGGTGTAATCCGTTAATCTAGTAAATAGGAAATATACACTCCCGGTAGCTTATGCGTGTGAACGACTCGGCGATGTAATGGAAACTTCAATTATTGGTCTTCCATCGCTCTTTTTTAGTTGACGAGAAGGGCAAAAGAATATAGTGACCTTTTGGTCGCCTACTAGCAGTAGCAAAAAAACGTTAAACTCTTTTGCGGAAATGTTGTAGCGCATCCTTATAAAAAAAAAAAAGAAAACGATACACGAAAAGTGCTTACATTGTACATCCACGAAACCAACTTGTACACTTTAAGGTGCCCGGGGAGCTTTTTGAGATCGGATACATATCGCGATAACTCGCTTTGCGGGCTCTAAGCATCCTAAATATCTATTAATCATAACGATGCGCGGTCGAGTTTCCTATTTCAAAAGCAAACGACGATCGTACACACCGAGGTCATTTCCGGCAATCAGAAGAGCATTGTTCCGGCAGCCAGGACGACATGTGACCAACGAAAACTCGATATTTCGTTGAGATTACAAACTTTGTTATCACGAAATGTGTAAGTTTTTGTAGATAATAAAATTAAATCAGAGTACTGAGAAAATGTGAATTTTTGCGCAGAGAAGAAACGTAATACTGCAATGATAATCTCAAAAAAGCGCAATATTATTTTTTTTATTGTTTTTTTTTGCGGGAGTTATAGACGCTTTGCAGCAGCTGTACATGGGCGCCGCCTTAAGCGACCTTCAGTTTTTGTTTCCTCTTATTCCGTTTACTTCACTTCATCATTACCACAGCAGGCCAGGCTATTGCCATTTTAGATTTTACTGTGTCATTCTCCCCAGCATTGACCTTTCTGGAGACACGTCAACGCCCGCTTTAGTGGCTCGGTCTCTCGGTAAAACAAGAGAAGGTCAGCAATGGCGGATGTAATCTGGCGCGTGTGCAAAGCGTCTATATGTCTGGTCGTCAGCTCTCGAGCGCGCGCGCGCCGGGATGAATCGTAGTCCGGGCCGTATGGGCAACGAGCCGCGCGCATTCGAAACATCACTCCGCGATTGCACCGGTCGGAGGCGCGGGGATCCTTCGCCCGCTATTGGCTGACAGTGGTCCCGATTTCGGAACATGCTCCTCCGATCGCCGGAGATGACCTCGGTGTGTTGCAATCCATAATTGTTTTTTTTTAAATTAAAAAATCGGCCTTGCATTAAGCGACTTCTAGGATGCTTAGAGCCAGCAGAGTGAGTCATCGCCATATTTAGGCCATCTCAGAAGCCTCCCAGGGGCACCTTTAATGCATATTTTGACTATAATGTAATAGAACTTCAATGCACGAACAATCCTTCTAATATACTCTAGTGGTGCGGCTGAAATACATAGCCTCCCTCCCCCCCCCCTTCCCCCAAACGTCAAACGTCTTACTAGTAGATTCAGGCGGCACCATTTAGCTTGAGTCAGCGTCGCTCCCAGTGCGTCTTGTATACCGTCTCAGCAGCAGAGCGATGCCAAGGCTCACGCGTCTGCCGCTTTCTGGTGTACACTTGTCGAGCTGCAGCCTGTTTGCCGCCTGTGTCGAGTCTGGGATCCTTGAACGATGACGTCATGAGCAGGCCTCATTTTCAATGCGGTGTTGGCCAGGGACCCACGGGAGAAAACAACGATGCGCGCGCGTCGTCCTCCCCTTGTCGACACTTTTATTCTGCTCTAATGAGGTCATCGACGTCAACAACGAAATTAAACGCATAGCGACAATTTAATAATCTTCTTGCACTTACGGTGCACAGCGCCGCTGAAGTGCCTGCTTCTTTACGCGCGCACATCGAGTCTGGAAGCTGCAGTGTGTAGAGACTTAAATCACATTTGTGCTACACATCGGCAGCAATTTTGAATAGACATTTATTTTAAACTTTATTTTCGAAGTTTTTTTTTTTATAAACAGACAACCGTACGGGCATATTTTCGTTATTTTGTAGCTGAATAGAGGAAGACGAGTAATTGTTTGTAAATGATGTAAAAGTTGTAAATGATGGGACTATTTCAATTTTAGAATAATTCAATGTTTTCTTCAGGAGGTCAAGAAAGTTCTT
Source organism: Ixodes ricinus (assembly GCA_037355805.1). Lineage (NCBI taxonomy): Eukaryota > Metazoa > Arthropoda > Arachnida > Ixodida > Ixodidae > Ixodes > Ixodes ricinus. The sequence continues at coordinate 288,239 of JAZHYW010006890.1, forward strand.
TATAAAAAAAAGTTTTAACAATAATTTTTTTGAACATAGGGAAGGAAAATTTCTTGATCTCAAATCATATTTGCCCGAAGGCAATAACGCGGAAATAAGTAGCTTGTCAGGAGCGACAGTTAATTCATCTCAGTCACCCTATTGCTACAGCAAGCTGAAGTTATCTGGCTTTTAGCATTTCATTTAATTTATTTTCACCTTAAGGGCCCGGTTAGGGCATTACATAAAAGGGGGGGGGTATAAATATATGTTATGCAAATCAAGACAAACAAAAAAGGAAAAAAGGCTAATTATTACATCCAGGTCAAGCTCATTAATCGTACATAATAACAAAAAATACCAATAACAAGAGAAGTGATTTCGTAAGCTTTGATAGAAAATGACAAAAAATACTAATAACAAGAGAAATGAATTCGTAAGCTTGATAGAAATAGCCTAGAAGTTTTTTGCGCGACACAAGGGGCAATCACAAGGGAGTTGACACGGACAAGCGCAATGCGCTTGTCCGTGTCTACTCCCTTGTGATTGTCCCTTGTGTGGCGCACAAAACTTCTAGACTGCATCATGAACCAACTAAGCCAACAAATGTTAATTGATAGAAATACTTATGGATCTACGATGGCGACGATGGAGGATGGTAGGCTGTTCCAGTAGCAGATGGCTTGAGGAAGGAAAGACTGATTGAATGCGTTTGTGGAACCGCAAATACGTTTGATTGTGCAGGAGTTGTTAAGGCGAGTTGCTGTTCTGTCATGAGATGATAATAAAGCTTTCTTGAGGTCGGGGCAATGTTAGTAGTCTTCATGAAGAAGACAGAGGCGAGATAGTGTTCTGCGGAGCTGCAAAGAAGGAAGGTTTAGTTGACTTTTTAAGGCGGACACACTGACAGAAAAATCATAGGTGGACAAGATAAAAGGAGCGGCCCGGTTTTGTACTGCCTCCAGGTGGTTGATGAGGTAGACATGATGGGGACTCCAGATGGAAGCTGCATATTTTAATTTTGGTTTCATGAACGTGTCGAAGGCCATTTTGCGGACGAGTGGAGGAGCACTGCGCAAGTTACGTCGGATGAAGCCTAGAGTTCTCGATGAGTCAGCATGTATGACTTCAATGTGGTGATTTTATGAGAGGTCTGATGTTAGTCTTACACCAAGGTATTTTTAAGTAGAAACGGCTTCGATTAGGTCAGAGTCGAGGAAGTACTTATAATATAGGATGGATTTGTTTCTGGTGAAGCGGGTTAATTTACATTTGGATTTGTTTAGTGACATCAACCAGGTGTTGAAACAGTGGTTAGTTTTCAGGAGGTCATCTTGTAGCTGGTTCTGATCATGGACAGATGTTACTTTGTTATAGACAACGCAGTCGTCTGCGAAGAGGCGTATTTTCGAAAAAATTGTGGAAGGAAGGTCATTGATAAACATTTTAAAAAGTAGAGGCCCGAGGACGGACCCTTGCGGAACACCAGAGGAGAGATTCGTTAAGGTTGAGTCGTGATCATTGATGACCTTGAATGTACGCGGGAGGAAATGAAATTCGCGTATACATGCAAACACTAAAGGATCAAGGTGAAGAGAGGACAGCTTGGAGGAGACGTTGATGGGGGACACGGTCGAAAGCTTTGGAGAAATCAAGAAACACAGCGTCGGACTGAGCATGACACTCGAGGCTAGTGTGTAGATCATGAATGAAGTCACAGAGCTGAGTCTCACAGGGTAGTCATTTTGGAATACATGTTGATGCATCAAAATATAGGTTTGTTATTATGTGAGTCATAATATAAGAGTAAAGTATGTGCTCAAGCAGTTTGGATTAGACAGATGTTAAGGTTATCGGGCGATAGTTAGAGACATTAGAGCAAATTCCTTGTTTAAAAACCGGGACAACCTTGCCCATCTTCCAGTCTGAAAGAAGGCGGCTTTCAGATAAGGACTGATTATATATGAGTGACAAAAATTAACTAGAGGTAATGCTGGTGTTTTTGAGAATTTTCGAATTTACATCGTAAGGAGCAGCGTATTATGTGAGATTTAATTTCTTTATTAGGTTTATGGTACCGGCAGTGTCTATACTGATTAGAGGCATTCGCTCGTAAAGCTCATCGGTGAGAGTAGGGACAGTGGCTAAGCAGTCTACAGTGAAAATTGAGGAAAAGTGGTCGTTTAGCACTTCAGAGTACTCGCTCTCAAGGATGAGGTCACCATTTTCACGGGTGAGATGTACGATAGGGTTATTAGTTTTTTGGTGATACTAAGTTACAGAACTTGTTTGGGTTAGTTCGCAGGATGGTCGGTAAGTCATGGAAGGAAATATTATTTTTATAAAGTTTATTCTCTCTGTATAATATGTATTCCCTCTCTCTCTCTGGACAGCTTCAGGCCCCTGGGGCACTCTCTGAGGCAAGAATGGTAAGCCTCCCAATCTTCGGTCATGTCGACATGTTTGGCGTTCGCAAAGAGTATCTTTTTTTTTCCTATTTCGCAAGGAAAGCAAAGTATCTGGATACGTGGGTTAGTCGAATCACTACGAATACGGATTGTAGGAACAAATATTTTTACAAGTTCATCCAGTTCTCCAGATAGCATCCAGTTCTCCAGTTCTCCAGATCTAAGGTAAACATTATCAACGTCAGAGTAAAAAAAAAGTTGTCAACTTGCGGTTTATTGTTTCGTAATCTACCTTGTTATAATCATGAATGTTATCAGAAATAGGATGATTTACGATAACAAGCAGTGATAAGGTAATATGTAGTACTTGAGATCACTTAGCCCTTCACAGTAGTGAATATATTTGAAGATATCTGGTGACGTGGTCAGTATAAAGTCTAGGATATTATTTGCACGGGTTGGTTGATCAACTAACTGTGTGAAGTTTAAAGTGAGACACATTTCCAGGAATTCTTTAGGCCCTGCTGTGCCACCAGAAGAAAATCTGGGCGTAGTCTTACTCTCTAAGAAATGCCTGCGCGTCTACTTACCCGTAAAACACTCCAAGATCGAATCACTGCGATCTACGAAATAAGCTTATCTAATGATGAGGCGGAACATCCATTCAGACCTAAAAATGAAGTCTTCGCTGTGGCATTACGCAATGCAAAGCGTCATGCTTGCATTGCGTAATGCCACAGCGCAGATTTCATTTTTAGGTCTGAACGGATATTCCGCCTCATCATTCCCTGAGCTGATTTCGTAGATCGCAGAGATTGGATCTTCGAGTGTTTTGCGGGCAAGTAGACGCACAGGCATTTCTTAGAGAGTATAGGTATTTTGAAAAGAAGTAGTAAGCGAAGGTTGATCGGTGTGCAGATTAACGTATGAAAGAGGAACAGCTTGTTGTATTGCCCCGAAAGCAACACGCTGCATCTCCACGAGGGCTAAATTAGTTTCACATTTTGCTACGTTTTGGCCCAGCCTCTGAACAATCTTTTGTAGTTTAAATACAAGGGCTGTAACTATACAAAGTGAGTATACCCCAAAACACCCCATCTTGTTATTTATGACTTGTACCTTTTTGTCAGTATAATAAAGAGCTAAAAACAGGAAAGACACAACTATATTGGTATGTCGGAATGATGTGCTTATCGTGAAAAGCCTATTTCCTGACCTAGTGCACCTGACTGCCCGTCTTCTCCGAGGTTGTTATTTTTTAAAATCTGTTAAATGGACGGCAGCAATCATCTTAAAATATTGTAATCAAATTAAACATATGTCAAACACTACAACTTATTAGATGTTTAAGATTAGAAAACAAGATAAGTGTATTTTCGTTGTTGCATTAAATACAGACGAAACTAAGTTAGAATCTTAGTCAATTTAGATATAAAGCACGCAACCGAATTTCTAAAACATAACAAACGAGGGTAAAGAATGGTAGTAGGTTACAGCTTCGCTTAGGATGTGTCTGCAGATAAATAAAAACAAAATAAATTGGAAGCGATTTTAATGGTTTAATATATAAAACTATTCTAAATTAAACAGGAAAGTAGTTAAAACAATAAGGATACGTAACCTGATAGACACCGATACGTATAAACATTCTGAAAGATTTGAAATAAAAAAGATCAATCATAAAATTAAGCTTTATTTAAATTTAAAAGAAGTTTAATATTTAGGTTAGAGAAATCTACATTCAATTCATAGTCTGAATTTCGTCGCACAAAAATAAATTACTGCACTACTTCAAATGAAAAAAAAAGTATTCAATGAAGCATAAAACACGTACTTATATAATCGTAGTACTGGGCGTCGATCAAAAGCAGACTTGGGAAGTAGTCCGTTACAAGGGACAGATTACTTGTAACATGTTACTTTTTCAAGTAATTTTGTAATTGCCCCGTTACCTTTTTGGCGGAGTCATTTGTAATACAATTTCGTTACAAAATATTTGTAACGAAATACTTTAATTACTAGTTTTATTTAATAATATAATACAGAAAATGTAACAATATGAGCAGGCGATTCAGCAGCATAAAGATAGCAAGTTCTACAAAATAGAAAACATCGTGAAGAAAATAATAATGAAAAGAAATCATGCATTGTTTTGCATGACCGGTCACTAGAATTACTACAAAAAGTGCAAAGCATAGACGAATATACGAAAAGCAAAGGTCAAGAAGTCAACGCCGAGAAGGCGTTGTCTTCTAGATCTCCTAGCGGAGGTAGACGACGCCACTGAGCGTGCGCACCGCTAGCTTTGGCTGCAGAATTCCAGGGATCATTTCTGGTAGCCGTACGCCAGCGGGATGGCGCCTGTTGTTCCAGCTTTCGCAGCCTTGCCAGCTTACAGGTGAACAGTGTGCACCTACATTCTTTCTCTTAAATACAATATTTTACTACAAGGGCTACCATTCGCGGACGTATGAAGAAAGGAAAGTAGTGCTGCCGGACATTTTTTATCACAACAAAATTGTTTCAGTTGTTTTCTTGATAAGTGTACGGGAAAAACAACTTGAAGGTAATTAGTCATGTAACGAGCAAACTAATCCCTTACTTTTCGGCGAATTTCCTAACGGTAATATCCATTACATGTGAGGCTCGGTAATTTGTAATTGTAATCTATTACATTTTTTAGGTAACGGGCACAAGTCTGAGCAAATGTATTAACCCAATTGATCGCTACCCTTTAATCGATGAATTATTTGATTGATCGGTAGCGTTCGCCTTCAGGCATAATACCTAAAAGAAGTACCCAAATGTACTTTTGTTGAGCGGGTTGGTGAAAACATTAAGTACTAGAAAGAATGAAAAGTGAAGGACGGATAAAACAACCCATCTTTCGACTTTCAACGTACAGGGTTTTACGCATTTTTACCATGTCTTGTCATGTCATAAATGGTGGAATATACAGCCTCATTTGAAACCTGAAGTAGTATGGCCACAAAATAGAAAAAAAAACATTTTCACAAATGAAATATTTATTTTTATTTATTTCTTGTATTCACTCTGGCTGACAGATTCATAGGATTGTGTCATCCATCTAAGATGCTTAGCTGTGGAAAACAACAGTGGAACCTGCTAAAATTGATAAATGTTTGTCAAGTAACAAAGCAGGAGTTTTTGCTTTCTCCTCGAAATTTCTAACTCAGAACCGAACCAATTAAGTGGTTAAAAACATTTAGTCACGATTAAATCATTTATTTGAATACTAGGAACGTTAATCGATCGATTCCCAGCCCTACATATTACCAGTTAAGTAAATTAGTAGCGCTAGACAACTCAATAAAATCTCGATATTTCAAACGAACCCAAATGCTGTCGATTTCACTACTCAAATTAGCGTGGCACGCAAAACAAAAGGGCCTCTCTGAACGGATGCAAGTTTCTGAGATGCGGAAAACGCACAAAAGATATTTACCAAACCTCTTCATTTGTAGCTAATTCATTATTTCAGACTCTGAAAGTAATGATTTCTATTTCTTGAACATGTGATGAGTGCAAGAGAAGTCTTTATTTTATATTTGGTGGAACAAAAATACATACGAATCATGTGCACTCAGAGCTTTATGAATTATAGAAAACAACATTAAATACAGGCTGACAGTCTTTTTTAGCGCTGTGCGTACCCCGGTCCTTTTTTTACTTTTAGTGATGATAGTATGTTACTTACCATAATACGTTCTCACATTTTCTTAGACGAACGAGTAAGGTAAGGTGGGGCCGAATGAGGCAAACAATTTTATTTTGAGTGATAACTTTTATATCTGCTTCAATATTAAAAACAAACACTGCATGGTGATATTTCTAGACGTCTTGACTCTATGCTAGCTAAATATTACCTAACAGGAGCAAGGGAAACATTGGCCAGAAACTTCAATATCTGAAAGTAACCTAATGTCTGATTTTGGGCCACCCTGTGGTGCAAAATGAGACCACTTAGAGGAGTAAAATGATACACACTTCAATGCCGTGATATGAGTTCAGTTTGTGCAATAAAAACACTTGAAACTCGCCGTGCGAGCTCCAACGCACTCTTCATGAGCCTAGTACTCCTTGCATTCCATGCACTCGATCTATACTGAGTCCGGGGCTGCTTGGCTCCAAATTTCTTTGCACAGCAGGCACTGCCAGTCTCTTGTGGTGTGTATTGCACGGTCTGCAGAGCGCTCGGACACTGCGCGCTTCTTCGGGGGATCACTAATTATTTTTTCCTTTCAATTTCAAGAATTTCTTATCTTTTTTTCTTCTGTTTTTTTTTCGAGGGGGGGGGGGGGGGGCAGTAGAACGCCGGTTCTTGATTGATTTCGCCGATATGAGCTTTGCCTTGTCTTTGTCTTGTGGGAAAATGACATTAGAACAGTGCTGCTCTCCGACCTGCTTGTCCTCTTTTTCTGCCTTACGTTAGGTACAGAACAAATGTTTTTGATGCTTAAAGCGTGGTAAAGAACGCGCCTTCTGTAGTTCAGCCGTTTCTTTGTAGAGCCTCTGCTCTTCACATCCCCCAGTCGTTTGGCTCGCCTTCGATGCGCTTCTTTGGTAAGCAAAAACGTGTGGCAGCAGTGCGAAGGAAGTGACATTGTTGCTTGACATTTTGGAGATCTTTCGTTATGTGACGTTCGCTCAATAAAGCCCTCGTTGTGTTTGTTCTATAAGTTCGCAATATCCTAGGCACCGGGAGGAAAAGAATAAGCGTCAGGAGCAACCAGGAGTCTCGTGCATTAATCACATGAGCGTCATAGAATGTCCTATTGTCGCGTTTTGCCCCGCGCGCATCCAGTTACATAAATAATTATTTCATTAAAAATACAAGCACAACTCGATAAAAGTTGGTTCGAATCGAGCTAATGAAGCATAATAATAAAAGTAAAGCTTATTTGGGCTAGAATAGTCGGCGCCAAACAGGGTGCACGTCACTAAGTGAAACCTCGCGCTCAATTTTGCGCCTTTTTAGCGGGGTGTAAACGCGTCAACCTTAAATCCGCATTTTGTTTTCTACGGGGCACTCTTGCCGAAAGCTCTCGTTTTTTCACACATGCAAAGCAAACAGGCCACGTAACGTTTAAGTGAAGTTTGAAGTTACTCCGATTGATTGTATAGGAGATGGATGACTCTAAACACAAACTGTCGCATTTTGCCCCACGTCGCATTTCACCCCACCTTACGCTAACTAACTATTACAAAATATTGTCGCGACAGTGTAGCCAAGAAAATATAAAATTAATATAAAAAGTAATGGATACTCAGTAATTTGCTTCTTGTAAAATATTACATGTCAAGTATGGCTTCCATAAAGTCGAAAGCAGCAGAATCCGGCAGTTGATGTACCTCATTTAACTAAACGATCCTGACATGAGTGATTCTTTTTACATATAACATTTTTAAAACATAGGCTTACTATCTTTTTAGGTATTTCGGCGACAGCCGAGTCAAAAAGACATTACGTGATGAAAAATAAAATTCTTATCATTCTTAAAAAAAAAAAAATTTGCTTCGCAGTCAAGCTGGAAACAAGTATCGAACGAGCGGAACATTGAATCACCGATGGATGTTTTTGACGTTAAAATTGGTTTCCAGGGCATTGGCCGGGATAAAAAAATAGGTAGCATAAAGCACCACGGCAGTTTCGCATCTCCCGATTCATGCATCCGGTCCAGCATTGAACTCCGGCGGTGGCGTGGCGGTTTTTGAGATTTACTGTTTCCTGCCGTCTCATGCTTCGGTGGTCTGTCTTCTTTATCGTGGGAAGTAAGAAACCTTGCGTAACTACCGGTTAGCGTAAGACACAAAATATGGAAAGCGTCTGAGGAATGTCAGAGATTGCTCAACCTTATGTTTGTTTTCTCATTGGGCTGGTAGGAAAAATCTATTTGCAATGTAGCAAGCGCTTTGTGTACACTCATTGTTCTCAAATGTTTTGTTTCTTTTATTCTTTGCATAGTTTAGTAAAATAAGTTTCCAAGATTTAATCCCAATCTAAAAATAACTACAGTGTTTCTATAAGGAAATATGCGTAGCTTTCTTTTTACTGAATAGTTTGAAATCATGGTGGACTTGTCTCACTGCACAAAACTCTTAAAAAATAAATTGCTGTTCTTTTACTAGATTCCAGAGCGCACGTGCTGGTTTCAGACCCTGGTTCGTTTTTCTGTTATCTTATGAAGTGTAAGTGCAACTTGCAACAAAGCGATACCTCGTTATCAAAGGTAAATATACGTACGTATTAACGAACGTTTGTTCAGGCAATATATGTGAAATAAAATAACATCATAGTTACTATTTATTATTTTATATTTTATAATATAAAGAACTGTTTTATGAGCACTGTGTTATGTTCCAAACACTTAGTTATGGCCGCTGACGCGCTATGTGGTGAGACGGCCATCCCGTGCCAGGCACGTCTACCTCATTTCTGTCCTTGCATTTTACCTTCTTGAACACCGGAAAGTTTAAAGTATTCAAACGCCAAACAGTAGTTTTAAAAGGGACGAATTCAAAGGCTCTACTTGGCACGCAATTGCAGTTATACCTCAGAAAATTCGGGTGGCCGAGAGTTTTTTCAGCGCCACCAGAGGTGGATATGCTGAAATGAAGGTTCATCAGGAATGTGTACGGTGTCAATATTTACACGTAAAGCTCTATAAGCCTTTTGACAGCATAGTTTTGAAAGAAACCTATAAAACGCAACTGTTGACGAAACAAAATAAAACGTGTGGCTGTTCTCAATTGTGCAATACAAATGAGTAATATAAATAAGTTGTTCTTCAGCTATGTTTTAAAAGAAAGGTGAAAGGTGAAAGAAAGGTCTTGCCTCATAGAAACAAAAACCATGTAGAAACGTATTAGTTTAGTTTACGAGTATTACAAGAGTTCAGAATGCTTCACATTAAAAGCGTTAGGGACTTGTCTTGCAATTAATTATGTACGATATTGAATGCGTGAATATAGAGGTCACTGAACTTTGTCATTTTAATTCTGTATATTGACACAGTATAAATTTTCATGAAAACAACCGAACAAAAAATTTTGTTTCAATGGAGACCTCTTTGAAAATACATTTTAAACAAGAATTAGTATTAAATGTGCAATATATACAGGGTTTTCAGTTATTAATTAAAAAATAATATTAAAAATCCGTAAAAGGTGCACTAATGATGTTTATGCTGGTTATTAAATTGACCAGGGGGACATAATATAGAGAGTAATGTTGACGATAACTCGGGTGATTAACCAAAGGTCTTTTAACTAACTTTTAATTACTGGAAATAAACAACTGGTTTCCATTTCAAACTTTCTGAGCGTCTTTGAAGACCACTGAATTAGTGAATTTTCGAAAGGTTCGGAGCCCATGGGAAGGACGGGGCTGCACCAGAGTTACCACCCGTTCAGCAGGCGCAAACCTAGCGGTGAGAAAACATGAATGATTAGGTTAGCATCCGCTTTTTTCACACCGCTAGCATTGCGCCTGCTGCACGGGTCGTAGCTTTGTGCATCCCTCGCCTTCCACGTTCTTCAAGTCTCTCTAAAATTGTCTGATTTTGTGGTTTTCGATTACGCTCATCAAATGCCTATTTCAAACCAAGTGTTTATTTTCCCTAGCTAAAAGCTAATGTAAATACTTTAGTTGATTATCTCAGTTATAATGAGGAATAGCGCACCATGTAAAGCCCCCTGGCCGTATAACTCAACTGCATAAACGGCATTAGTGTACCTTTACGGATTTTTCGTAAGAAATCTGGTCTACTTCAAATCAAACACGCTGAATATAAAACACACTGGAACCCCAATAACAGTAAAGGAAGGAAATACTGAACACCGTAAAAACAATTCACGAATAAAGCATTCGGTTCAACCAAGTATGATGCAGGCTCGGCCACAATAGGCCGTAAAGTTCAACGGGCGGGCATCTACAAAAATAGTCCACTTAAGTACTCTTGCTCCGAACCGAACAACTTCCGCTTTCTTGCGAACCACTTAACCTCCTCTCCATTAACCCTCATTTTCTGGTCGAAAGCGCCGTCGTGATAGGAAGACTCTGAATTCCAGTTGGTTTCGCTTTCATGGAATGGTGCTCTACACTTCGTTTCAGCTTAAATCCTGACACAGACGAGGCAACGAGCTGAAGGAAACGATCAAGGAGCGTCCAAAGGGAAAGTCAGTAGGCCTTCCATGTGCATGATTGGTCCAGCGATGATAGGGTACGTGCATAAACATGACGAACACCATGAAGGTGCAATTTTTGCGCTGTCTGATTGGTTCCATCAGCTCGTAGTATCGGCTTCGCCTGAACTTAAAGGGAAACGAAGAGTAGCGGTTATTTTCAGTCTGAAACAGCAAATGTCAATTCTTCAAATCTGATGGCCACTGATGATCAATATTTATTATCTTTCATAAAAGATGTGGGTCTATAGGGCTCTCGTCAGTGACTTTCTGGCATCATGGTGGTTTCGTGTAGTTTTGTTTTGCATTTTGACACCGCTTCGCTCTTTTGAGGTTTTGGCCTCTTAAGCGTGTGGTTGATAGTAGCACACTGTCAGTATATTGCTGTCGATAGTAAACTAAATGTGCTCGCGCTTTTTTGGCAGCAGCGCGCCCAAATGTTTTCTATATATCGTAACGTCCTGCTTGGGCCTGCAGTGTATACATTCAATTATCATATTTTTGAGGCAATTGTACTTGCATATAACAAATAATTTTTCTTTCATTTGTTCTTGTGCTAACAATCAAATTTCTTTTTTTTATGCTGAATTGAATTAAATGTGTTAGAGGAGAATAACATGGCGGACCAAAACCGGATGTAGAAAAGTGTCGTCCAGTTTTCGTCCTCTGACACCGTAACTTAACCAGCACGCTCTATTTCGACGAGAGAATTAAAGAGTTTAGGCATAAGACCCAATGCGGACCTTTTTGAGTTATGATATACTTTATTAGGATATCTGTCTACGAGTATGCTGTAGTTGAAACTAAACCACGGTATTTACACCCAGTTACACCCAGCGTTTCAGACATTAACCTTGATCACGCTCAAGACGCATGATATTTTTTTGAAGAGTACGGTTTTAAACTTCGATGCGCATTACAAGATTGAGCAGACCCAATTTAAAAAATTTATAATATTAACGCTTATATTCGTGCTGCATAAACTTTCGCCAGGAAAAAGCATATGATATGCATTGCCCCGAATCCCGCAATAATTTATGCTGCGTATGTTTGCTTCATCGATATGCGAATATACACAAATCCCGAAACAAATAGCATACTTTTTTTTAATTGTGATTAATTTTTGCAGTTTTGGGGATTTTTCCCTTGATATGCAGTTCAATTCAATTAATCATTATTAACTCCAGATGGAGAAGAATATGTTGCTATATATGTTCGTTTTGAATTACATTGTGTTTGATATTCATAGCTTTTAAAACAATAACCATATCAGGACAGCAAATATTTCTGAATGGTGTGAATATACGCAATAATTGTATTTCATTATACAAATTGCTCGATTATAAGAAAGAATGTTGTTTGCTCAAATGTATAGCTAATTACTTCTACCAAGGCGCACAAACTAAGACAGTAGTATCAATAAAAATAAATAAACGAATAAACACAGAAGCAAAGCTTAAAGAAATAGACGGTCTCAAGTAGAAGTAGTCATGGGACCCAGGGGTCGCGGCGCTGGTCAGTCACGTGGGACAAAAACAGGGCATCAATGTGTCCCGGGGTTCCTCTTGGCCGTTTCATGGTATTTAGTGCGTATTTTAGAGAAAGCTACACGACACCAACCTTGTCTTCGCCCTCAACTGGTGCTGTGTTTGCGTCACAATTCTAAACGCACCAAAAAGAACGAACGAGGACAGGCATCCAGAAACTGAAAAGTATGACCATGCTTAATGCTCAACACATATTTTGCGGTTGAGTCTTGCTACCAATTTTCCTCTGAAACCCCTGAAAAAGTCCAGTGGCTAGCGATATGAGCCAAAATGCGCAAACGGCGACCAGGCAGAACAAACCACGCTGTCCCACGGCTGCCGTGCGTGTGCCGCGGGGTTAGGGAGGCATCGCGCACGGCGGGTGAGTAGACACATCTAAACAGCTCCACTGCCGTTCTGACTTTCCTCACTGACTGCTAGACCGCGTGGTCTGTATGGCCTTGTCGCCGTTTGCGCGTTCTGGCTAATATCGCTAGCCACTGCACATACACAAGGCATGTTTGATAGAGATTTCAATTATGTTCCTTTCCATTATACATCTAGCTCTTGTTTTACTTTACGTCGGCCATCAGATTCTGTGGCAGAAAAGAGTAACCTTAGTCATAAGGCGTTATTTTAGAAAGTCATAACCTTTCAAACGCAATGCATTTCTTTTGAGGCTCGGTAACGAGTGACGCGCAGAAGGCGAACCAGTTGGCGGGAAGCAAGTATAATGGGTGCTTCTGGCACAACTGCAAACTTTTCATAAATATTATTATATGGTGTCGGACAATGTGCACGTCAGTGAAAAGAACTTTAGCGCCTGAAATTGGTGTTCGTCAATAACGTGTTTGAGCAAAACCGACAGAAGTCCTGTTTGCACAACAGTCTGGCTCAGTGCTCTGACTGTTCGATAGAGAGAAAGAGATTTGAAGAAATTTGTACACGTCTGCTATGAGGACTCACCTGAAAACGTTTCATGCTGCATGAAACTCGTGCCTCGACAGGTGGAGCAGACATAATCTGTCTTCGCAACTTATCCAAAAGAAGGAGGGCAGGATCTTACCTGGTTTGTCCAGTGATGAAAAACTGAGGATTCCGAGCAACAAGCAGAGGCGACGGCACACTCCAACGTTAGCAGTTAGATCCATTACGGCACTGGTCTCCTTTGCACTGGAAGTTCACTGTGGCAAACGTTGACAGGCAGGAGAGGAGCTTCCTCGCTCACACAGAATCGATATCAAACTCACGACGACAACAGCGAAGACAGTGACGACGAAGACCAACACAGCGACGCCAATAACACTCGGGTGGAGAGCTCGCTCTTCCGTGACCTCTTTCTAAGGCATTTCATTTTTCTTCCAATTACCACAGAAAAAAAATACTGTGATCTGCTTAATTCGGGTTGGAAGCAAATTGCGTGTCAATCCAATACGGTTTGCTGTTTTCTTGACGAAGCAAACCAAATAGAGGGTAAGCAAACGCACGAGTATATGTCCGTTCCTTTAGGGAAGAAAAAAACAATATGCGCAAGAATGAATCCGGGGCACAGAAGTTAAAGCGTCGAATGTCTTCGAGCGCTTGAGAGAGCGGCGCCCAGCGCAGCGAATTGGGCGGCAGGTGACGGCACGAGCTTCGGCAGCGACTGTTGTTTTTCGCGGTGCGAGCGTTTGGTGCGGTCGTTCCGCAAAACCGAGACGGGTGAGAATTCCTGCGACCGGTTCACTTTCCGCCTCTGCGCGGAGGGGCAAACAAACCCGGACCAGCGGGAACCCAGAGCGGCGGAGACAGAGAGCGGGGAGAAACGCCGGTTTCCACCGCGCCGGCGACGGTGGCGCTGTACACTCCGTCCCTGATTGGTCCAATCCCCAGGGAGCGAAGAGGAGGGGGGGGGAATGAAGATGGGTCACGTGGGAGGGTCCCACTTCCGCTTCCGGTAGGACTGCGGCTTCGCCGTCAATTTGAACGCCGTTATTTTTACGGAGGATAAAATAAAAGAGAAGGGCGCAGAAGAGGTGATGCATATCCATTCTTGCGATGCGCGCTGTGTGCTACTACTGTCTTTGGAGTCGAGATTTCTTGAGTCTCGTTAAAATTCTTCTCCGAGGCTACGCGGGGCATGCGTTGCATGGATCGTTGGTTTTAAAAGCGCGCGCGCAAGCGCTCTGGTGGTGTCACTGCCTCCTCCGACAACTGCTTGGTCGGAATCGAACGGCGCAGTGCGCTTCACTCTTTTTCCTTTTTATTTAGAGTACTTTGTATTCTCGGCGTTCATTACACTAAGAGCGTTTTTACCGTCGGAAGGAGACGCCGGTCGGGGGCACCCAAGAGTGACACCGAGGAACTGATCTAGACGCGTTCGGGCGGAAACGCTTCCTTCGTTTTGTTTTATATGCAACGTTTCGGAAGGGCCGTGTGCGCCACGGTCGTACAAAAAAACCGGCGAACTGCGCCCCCCCCCCTCCCCTCCGCTCCCTTTCTTGTTGAATTAAGATGAATGTACGCGGCGCGCAGACTTTAGAACGCAGCCTTTTTCGTTGCTGAAATGCTTGTTCCATCTTGAGTGCAAAAGCAGTCCAGGGATTTGCGATGCCATTATGCGGGAAAAGATTCAACGTTATACACTCTTTTAATGTATGTGAGTGCACACCCCAACGTGGGTCTTCACAGCCGAGCATGCGTGTGGTCGTCGCTTTGGGAAGCGAGAAAATCACTGTGGCCTCGACGCCCAGATTGAATTGTGTGGAAGCGTGCTTTTGTTTATCCAGCGTCTTCTATAAGGCACGTGGATGATTCAATCTGTCCACAATGCAGGTGGAGACAAAGCATCCACACTAACGGCACGGGGCACGGACAAAGTTACAAAGCACGAGCTCTTAGCAGTTGATTCCAGGACGCGAGCGCTGCATTGGCCCTCCCATGGCTTCGGCCTCGCGTACGTAGCGTTCGTTTTGCTCCAATTAAGTGTAAAACGAAGCGTTGTTCTGCTTTCCACCACATGAGCCGTGTCGATCGCATCTGGGGGCGAATAGGCACGAACGCTGAAAATGACACCGGCAAGAAACTCATTACTAGAATGGTCTAGAAATATTCTTTAAGGTTTTCAGTCATGCGATGTCAACAAATTTTGACCAAAGAGTTTTAAGGTTTACTATGGTACATTTTCTCGAGTTTAGGGTTACGACTGCTTTTAGTGCAAGAAGTGTCCCTAAATTACGAGTTGCGATTCTTGTTTACGCCTTGTGCACTTTTATAGATATCTTATTCCGAAGTTTTGTTTTGGAAGGTCTACGGCGAAACCTAAACCCCCGGCTCGAGAATGATGGTAACCGTGGTGATCGGCTGCATGGCCATTGTGTGATGCAAAGTTCGTATAGCGGTACCGCAAAGCGTACTACCAAGCTTGTCACAAGAGCGGTTCCGATCAGTCAGGTAAGGTGCTACGGCTGGTTCACCGTTTTGCTACGTAGATATCAAACAACTCTAGAAAATATAAATGCACATTTATGAAGTTGCCGACCAAAAAGCGAGATCATCGCGATGAACGCATTGAGCGCATTGTTGCAGCGCAAGCTCAAATCAAGCACCCCCCCCCCCCCCCTCGCCCTTCCTTATTTTCTGAGAAGAACTACAATCTTGGTGGTGTGCAAAGCACGTTCTAAAAGCGGTGTGGAAGCTAGTCGTAAGCTCGCGCTGAGCCGAAACGGATTGAGAGTTGGGGATCCGTCGATGCTGTCTAGCGGCTTACAACTTAATATACCGGCTAGTTGTGGCAGGAGAAATATCTGGGTAGACAGCGGTGTTGGTATGTGCGGAACATCACTAGTCTGGGGCTTGGCCGCTTAAATTGAGCTGGCTCTGGCTGGCTAATGACAGGCCGTCACCTTGCCTCCACGAAAGAACGAGGACGAAGATGGTGGGGTGCTTTTATTAAGTTTGCACATCGGAGGAATATATGAGCAGTTTAATGTAGTCTTTGCAGGTAAGCTCCCGGTGTTTGCTAGCTGCATCTTGAGTTGTGGCACGTAGACCCTTTCATACCCTTTACATGCCATGGCAGTAATAGCATACCTGGCAGTGATACCCTAAGGATTCGAATACCAGCACCGGATTGGAATCGGTCTGCTTGCCTCAGACGAAGTATAGTGAGCATAGTCGTGAGCATAAGCGTGACGATGAGTCTAACAAAAAGTCCTCGAGATTCATGCTCGCAGTCGACTGACTGCATAAATAGGATCCTTGGGAAACACGTGAAGCTCAATAACATTGCAGCCACACTCAGGGTGCAGCTACTTGCGTTCATCGCACACTTTCGGGCTTGTTCTTATGCTTATTAAAATTATTTGTGCACCCGAGGGCGACGCAGTGACAGCCAGAAAACCGGCACCATGACAGAACAGCACTCGACAAAAAAGCACGCGACAAAACAGCACGGTCAAAACAGCACGCGTCAAAACAGCACAGCGTCAAAACAGCACAGCGTCAAAACAGCACGGCGACAAAACAGCACAGCGTCAAAACGGCAGAGCGACAGAAGAGCACGTGCCAAAACAGCACGGCGTCAAAACAGCACAGCGTCAAAACAGCATAACCACCAGACAGCACAGCGTCCAAAAAAGGTGTTTCGGAAGTTATTCGTAGACTCATAAACTTCTCGGTTCTTTTCGGAATATTGACGAAAATCAGTATACTAACAAAATGTAATATTTGAAGGCGTTTTTTTTAAAATGTATAGTGAGTTAACCAGGTACTGTTTTTTTATATTTGTTGCTGTCTGTGGCAGCCGACGCGACCTGTTCTGCACGACGCACTGGGGCCCTATCGTGATCTGACATTATCGTCGTGTGCTCGTATTTGTACACAGGACGAACATGAGCTTCACTACCACTTCGGTCAGAGAGGGAAATGTCAAAATCCAGAAATTTGCAAGCATTGTACTCAGTGCGATTTTTCCCAATTTTCACGACTGCGAAAGGTGTAAATTCGTGCCGACCACAGAAACGGCAATAAAACAATCGTATTTATGCCCTCCTCAAGTAGACGGAAACGAGGGTTGTTAAAAAATGTGCGGCATTTACGGACGCTCTTGATTTGCATTGTGCAGTTCACGATTAGATTTTCTTCTTCGAATAAAGAATTCAGAACACAAATCCCTATCAGGTAAAAAACCTAGATTTCATCCTGAAGACCCCTGCGCCCCCGGAGCTTGTGTTGAAAGTTGAACCGACCTCGGAAACAAGCTGAAAACTGCGAAAGGAAGTGGTCATACAGTCAGGAATGAGTCCCCCCCCCCCCCCTCCTCCAAACCCCTCCAAGCGCCCTCGAAAATACTGACCTTCTTTCAATTAATACTGACCTTTTCTTTTTCTGCTGACTATAAACGACATGGAAAAATCCGACAAACGTACCAACAAAAGCTTCGCAGAAGGAGGTTCGAACAACTGCATTCGTTTGTTTAAAGCTTTCCGCCTGTCACCTTACGGGAATGTTTTACGCTGGATGCCGATCGGTAACTCCTGTTGTGATAAAAATCGTGGTCCACTACCAACTGCCGTGCCTTCCAATCTCTGGGTCCGTCAGATCCAGTGGAGGCGGGGATCTCCGGGTTGCGGAGTTTGGTAAGCTCTGATATAGGCAATAAATTACTTTATAACCTAGCGACAATAAATGAAAAGGTCAAGGAGGTTCGATGTTAATCGCGCAAAGGGAGGTGAAGAGCGCGCTTGAAGTTGCTACATGCATGCTGTTTTGTCGCTGTGCTGTTTTGAAGCCGTGCTGTTTTGGCACGTGCTCTACTGTCGCTTTGTCGTTTTCACGCTGTGCTGTTTTGTTGCACGCTATTTTGACGCGTGCTGTTTTGTCGCCGTGCTGTTTTGACGCTGTGCTTTTTTGACGCGTGCTGTGTTGACCGTGCTGTTTTGTGGCGTGATGTTTTGTAGTGTGCTGTTCTCTCGCGGTCCCCAGAAAACCATAGGTTTTTAGAAATTGTAACACGGCAAAAGGATGCATTCGGAACTAACTCAAGTACAACGTCCGTCTCTGAGCCTTTTCGCCCATACCCTTGGCGGTAGCATACACTATGTCAGCGGGAAATCCCAAAATGTACCGGGTCGTAACTGCGTGAATCGGCTGGTATGAGGTTACTCGAAGAAAGGTCTATAATCTCGAGTAAATGACACCGTAAAAAAAGCGTTCAGTATTGTCTTGAAGCGTGCAGTATGGTAGCATCGCGATATTATCGCAGTGCAGTGGTTCTAAAACTGCGGTCCAAGGACCCTTTGAGGTCCCCCAAGTCCTCAACCATCAGTCAAGCAGAGCAAAAAGACTTTCATTCATTTATTTTGGCTGTCACACAAATTTGGTTTGATCACATTTAATTTTCTTCATTTACCCTTTTGTCATTGTAATTGTCTAATACCCGCCTCTCCCTCTGAATGTGGTCCCCCAGCACTTACGCTGATCCAGTTGGAGTCCCCGAAACATCGGGTGTTGAGAACCACTGCCGTAGAGGAACTCGAAGTAGCCAGTAGAGAAAGATCCCGTGTATAGCTGTCCGGTGTGAAGTGGCCCAAACATACCTTCCATCTGGGGTTTCGAGCGCACGACCTCCCAACACTGTTTCTTGATGAACGGCGTCGATTCACACTTTTCCCGAATTCGCGTTTTTGGGGAGCTGGTGAAAACGTACGTCCGGGTTACGCGGCGGGTTGTTTGCGCAACCCACAACACAGCAAGGTGCGCTCAGTATTGCACAACGATCTCAGTACCTTGGGCTCCTTCCTCTTTGACACTACGACGCGCTTGGGAGAGCAGGGAGCCAACGACCGTCGCGCGCGATCGCTGAGGAGAACTTAAAAACGAAGGCCGCTAAAACATAACATAGCAATCCGAAATCGGCCGCTGGGACGACTGAAAACGCATCAGAAAAACAAGACGAATGAAGTGGTATAACGAACAGGCGACCTCCTTGACTAGGAATATGACATTGGGGCACATGATTGCTTGGCAGAAAACACGCTGAATTACTGCTGAGAAGTTGGTGGTAGCGTTTTTAATATATGTTTTAGAGTGGATCGCAGTTCCTAAATTATATATATTTGGCAGTGCTGGTTTTTGGCCCCAGTAAATCGATTACATTAATTTAATTTGTTTAGATTTTTAACCGGAGTTACTCTTTAAAATGAATTCAGTAGGCGCTCTTACATAATGTTGCAATATGTAGTCACAATGTAAAAACACGTTAGCACATGACTGCTTTGGTGTCAATAAGCTGGCAGATGCTACACAATGACGCTCTATTTTCTATAGAATCAAAGTTATACTTTATATTCTGCCATGAAAATTGCTGTGAAAGTGGAAACGTAAAAGTGAATTTCGGAGAGAAGTATTTTTGCCATCGGTTTGAACTGGAGATGCTACAAAAAGAGACAGCACCAAACAACAAGCTAAAACAATGCTGTTCGCGTTTTTTTAAATTTTATTATCTATAGATCAAATAAATTCGAAAGGATCTATCATAACAGCACGTTTTAGGTGACCGTCATAATGCTGCACTTTGACTTGTGTTTATTGTACCTATCAAGGCATGAAATAACACAGACATTTGTAGGAATCTCCCAATGTACTATGTATCATGCCTTCACACTAAAATCGCGAAAGTATATAACCAGTTCACACCAACGTGCGCCACCAAACGATCGGTTCTGCGCAACACTCAGCATATCTCAATACGTCGTATACAGAATGCTCCTGACAGATATACGGGTGCAAAAAACAACAACATCATATTGCATGAATAAATCAATGAACAGTATGCCCTGAACGTTTTCCCAGACGGTAGAAACCTGTCTGTTCGACGCCGGTACTGACAGATAGAACCACACACGCTCTAATCTGCTGGGTGTTCTTTCGGGTGCTTATCTCAAAGACGTTTCCCCGTTTTGGCTTTAGGTTGTGCCACCCGTGAGTAGCAGCGTGAACCCGACGGCTTTTCTTTTATTCCTTTCTGTGATTTCAGTGCAGAGTAAAAATGGGTTTATTAAACTTTTGTTTTGTTGTTTTAAAACACAAATTTTATAAAATCTTAGTATGATAACTGCACCACCTAAAGACAGCCTAATTTGTGAAACGTTTCATTACACACAGTTTCTTGATTTTGTTTTCACCAGAACAGCGCTCGGAAACACCCTTTTGGGCTGCGTGCGGTCAATGGCCGACCTCATACCAAATTATAGGGTGGCCCGAACTTAGAGTTGTATAGGGAAGGTAAAAGTGGCCCGCGCTCGGCTGATCGAAGCGGCGGACCGGTGCTCTGGACATCCCGAAATGGGATATGAGAGCGGCGTACCTGGCGTCTGAAAGGGATTCGGGTTGGGGCTCCCAATTACGTCGAATGAGCTCGAGATTGGAGATATGTGTTCGGTCGGGATAACCGCTCTCGGGGCTCTGGCCTCGAAATGGGGGAACGTGATAGGTGGGAGATCCGTGGTGTGGGAATGGGGCTGCGCCGCCTATCAATATAGCAAAAGAAAGCACGAAAGAGAGAGAGAGAGAGAGAGACGGATAAAGAACTAGGGGGAGAAAGAGAGGATGAAGAGACCAAAGAAAGGAAGAAAGTATTACACTTTTTTTACCCCCGCAAACGCGACGTCGGGTATCAAGAGGGATTTTCCTCGGGTGTAATGCTTCGCGTTACTTGCAGATTTATGTGCTGCATGATTCTAAATCAGTATATTCTAACTAAAGTTTAACGAAAATAGAAGTTTGCTTCCGGAGTGTATTTGTTTTCAAAGTATGCGAAGTGATTTCATATCAAATTGAACAATGGTCGTACTGGCAACATCCTTTGTTCTATTGAATATGAGTTTCCATTGAGACATGGGCCGAACCATGCACTGTGGCATGCCATAGGACATGGAAACTTCACAGAATCGACTTTGCGCAGAACTCTCGTTCTGTGTGAAAGCGTTCTGTATTACTTTTTCATTAGGGCAGGGGAAGTTCTCGTGAGCTGTTGTCTAGCGCTCTGTCTGAAAAAAAAAGGTGAGCGGGTTTCTAGTTAGTTTTATACTGACTCAAAGTGAATAACCGTATCAGAAGGATTTACTCAAGAAAAAGATTAGATTTCTTCGAAGGCGAGTAATAAAAAAAAAGAAGAACATGGGGCCCACTAATATTTTTCGAGATTCAATAATTATCAAACACCAGAATCGATTCTTTGTGAAACCAGGAAGCTTTATATGCGTTCTATAAGTTTAACTACAAACAAGGTGCTGCATTTTTATATATTATTTTGTTTCATAACATGCCTACTGCTGTTCAGACTGCAGTGCACATACGCTTCGCGTACAGGTATACCGTGGCCTAAACCCTGCACCCTGCCTGGTGTATACCCATCTAGGCACTGTGAAGTAAATTCTCTCTGCTTTGTTCAATGACCTTGCAACCTTGAGCTCACTTTTTATCGGCCTTATGCGCGTTGATACTGGACGGCAATAAAACAAATGAGCCATGTTGGCTCACATGGCATTATCTTATATGGACCAGTTGCGATGCTCGTTGCATATGCGTCACATAAAAGAACCTACAAATAAGGCACTCCAGCCTTGATAGTTTAGTTTGACGCTATAATCACTGCTGCTTGTTTCTGAGCTCATGTGCATCACACTAACAAATATCATGTACTGCTGAAACTATACACCATTCCATCGGGGCCAAAAGCTAGGCGCGACAGAAGCACAAAAGCGCGCACTTAAAACACGAGGTCACGACGCATTCTTCACACTTCGCTTCATCTGTTGGCGGTAACAGCCGCATAGAAACAACAAAAATGGAATCATCTAGTGTTTTTCAAGAGGCTTGATTGGTCCTAAAGACATGTTGCGTTGACATTGCTCGGACGTAAGCTGAAACGGAATATATAGCCGCATGATTGTCATTTTATTATGTTCTGTTTTATACTTAGTGTACAACGCTGTCAAAGCTGATGGCGTAAGAGTGGGGTTCATTCTCGAAGATCATTTGCACGCGTTCTCCCGCAAACGAAACCATAGATAAAGCCACGGGCTCGCGCCAGTAGTTTTGAGAGCGTTGTGCATAGACTTATTGCTAAATTACCCAAGCCTCAAGGAAAATGCAAGGAATGGTGTTTTACGCGCCGCACGTGCTGGCGTCAGCAGTAGTAACTTTTCTAAAGCAAATGCCTAAAACAAATGGCCTCTTCCACGCGCGTTCGTCAAAGCTTTAGTTTGGTTATTTACTTCGAATCTTGTATACGAGGAAGGCATGCGCGTGTGGCGCGTGGAACACCATTCTCTTCATTCTCTATGATGCGTGAGTAACTTTTCAATAGGTCTATTAATTATGAAATGGAGCCTATATTTGAGTAGTCCTGTATGGTATAAAAAACCATTCTGGATTCATTTGGAAAGCATATTGATTGCAGCCTCCATTATGCTTCCATACAAATTCAATCGACAGTCCGTGGCCGATGAAGACACCACATCAGGTCTTGCGGAACATATTCACAACGGCTGTCGGTATCGATTTGTTTACCGCAGTTGAATATGACGAACCTGGAGTCTTAAATGCTTTATATATACATATATGTATGTATTGTGGGAAGGGCGGAGAGGGGGAGAGAAGGCCAAGATTAATTCACCTAAAAGTGTAATTTCACCCTCCCCCTTCTCCCCACCACACCGCATTGGGATATGCAGGCTGAAAGGCCCTTTGAAGCGATACGCGATGCGCAGAGGAGCGGCGAATTGATCGCCCTGGGTCTTGACCTGAACTCGGCAGAGAGTGATTCGGGCTTCCAGACCCCTATCTTCAAAATTTTGTACTCGATTGCATCGACCGCTTTTTCACTGCTGAATCGCATGTTTGATAATCAAAGGGACGCCGAATTGAACTTTGGGTGTGTAGTTGACGGCATATACTTGTTGATGGGAACACGAGAGGGACGTTTTTACGGTAATGCGATCGAGGTGAACTTCCCAGAGTCAGACACGAATGGAAAGGTCCGTTTTCTACAGTAACATGACGAACACCATGATGGTGCGCTTTTGACGCTCTCTGATTGGTCCCACCAGCTCATAGCGTTGGTTGCGTCTGGACCTAAGGTGAAACGAAGAATAGATGCATTTGACATAACGTGCAAGTTCGATTGCGTGAAGAAAAGACGCGTGAATACCTATATCGTTGCCTACATTTGCTAATACGAATGGTTAGTTGCCATTTTAAGCACCATATACAAAGTTTTTTGAGATCAATCTGAAAAGCAAAACTTTCATTTGTGTGAGCTCTTTTAAGATATATTACATGGCCTTATAAAAAGACCAGGACTGTGGATGTTATGTTGGACATTGATGTAAATGAAAAATAATGGGTACCAAGTACGCTACCCCGTGGGACACCTGATGTTAAGGGGAGTTGAGATTATAAGGTACTAGATTACTGATCGGGTTCTGTGTCGGAAGAGAGCTGCAATCCAGTCTACAGCAAATTGATGTATTTTCACATGCGAAAATTACAGCAGTAGGCGACTATCCGGAACTTTATGATATACCTCGGCGAAATCAATAAAGGTGAGTCAGTCTGGGTGCCAGCATGAGTGCTGAAGTCGAGGTCAGTTTGTAATTTTAAAGAAGTTGGGTAACAGATGAGTAGATTTGTCTAAAGCCATGCTGATTTTGAAAAAGGAACTCGTTCTAAGCGAGATATGACTTGAAATCTGCAGAAAAAAAACACATGCTCCATCACTTTGTAAGGCAAGCTTTGCAATGGAAATAGGGCGCTATTTGGAAAGGTCGGATCTTACACCGGGTTCAAAAATGGTATGAACAATAGCAAAATTCTAATAAGTCGGAGCGATGTCACTGGCGAGACTGCTGAAATAGTACAGGGAAGAATATGGCAGCGGAACGTTTTATTATGTTCAGTGTTTTCTAGGTTATTGTATATTCACCTGCAGCACTGTGGGATGAAAGATTTATTATTATTTTTGCTACCCCATTGCTTGAGGACAATTTTGCCGAATATTCTGAGTGACAGCCGTTTCACATAATGGCATTGAGCAACAGCGTTCTTGTTAGAACAAGGGAGCGAGAGCAGTATTTTGTATTCGCGAAACTGTTAATTATTTTAGTCTCTGGTAGGACCGAGTGCCTGTATTCTTTGGACCCACAATCACATGCTTTGCTTGGCCATAGTTGTCGAGCAAATAACAATTTTAGTCAGCCCACAAGTATAAAACAGAACAAATTTTTCGATAAATATCGTCACATATAGAAGGTGTGACGGAGATCTTGGGTCCATGGGTTTGATAGTTCAGAGTACATTTCTTGTTTGCAAATGATTTACATGCAGTATCGCGTTGTTGGTGAAAGATATATCAATTTACGCATATGTTTTTTTTGTTCTCTCGTGATATACCCTTGAGGCAAATTGATCATTTTTTTATTACTGTAAACATCTTTGATTTGGTTTCTTTGCACATAGACATTCATTCGTATAAGGTGCACCCTTTGTTTGGTTATTTGAAATCGGGCAAGTAGTACTCAGGCTTGTGTGAGCAAACAATGCGCTATCTAGCGCCATTATCCTCGCCTACCGAGACAAATTCATGCACACTCTAAGAAAAAAATGGTATATGCTTACAACCCTTAGTCCCATATACGACACCCCCAAAACTACAGTTCGACGTAAAGCCCACTGACATCGAACAGACGGCCCCAACTTTTACGAGGGGCGTAAGAGCGGTGATATATACCTAATTAAACAGCTAAAGTACGTATCAAAGACTACAAATAAAAACAAAATTAAAAAAAAACACTGAGGATTTGCAGTAGGGCCAAAAAATTTCCGATGACTTTGTTTGTAGTCAGTAACACGTACATTAGCTATTCTAATAAGTTATACCACTCGGCAATCAAGCCGCCCGTAAAAGCTGGAACCGTAGGTTCGACGTTAGCGCGCTGTACGGCGAACTGAAGTTTTGGGGTGTCGTGTATGGGACGAGGGGTGTAAGAATATACCTTTTTTTATTTTGTCTTTCTGAGAGTGCAAGAAACTCTGGCTTTTTCATAGCTGCTTCCTGTGATTTGCGACCTCAGCATACAATCGGAATGAGCAAAATCGCATCTAATCTACTGAACTATTATTACTTATTCTCAGTAAGAGCAGTTGCGCATATACATACATTCGGTTGTGCCAAATCAACGACTATTTTCGCGTAGGTAAAAGTGTAAATAATTTTCACACTACGTATTTATCTCTTTGATTTGTTTAGTTTATATCCGCGTATCAGCCCAGTAAAAAATCAAAATAAATTGCGTTTCTTTCTTTGTAATAAAGCGCTGGTAAGTGAAGCATTCAATTCAATTGCAAGAGCATTTTCAGCTCTCCTTCGTGCGTCGGTCATTCTTTGCGTACATCCGGAGCAGTTCGCGGCTACTAGCGGATGGTTACGAGCCCGACGGCCTAGGCGGAGATGCGATGCCCACCTTGAAGCGTTCTAGTCTCAGCAAATGTCGCCCAGTGTATGCTGAATCAAGTTGCATTTGCAGCAACACTATACTCGATGATCGGATGAAAACGGCAGGGAGGTCCTTGAGCTGTCCGGCCTCCAGCGTTGGCTTAACTCCTACCTTCGATGAAGCTTAGGCGTCTCGTGAGTTCGGAGCGTGCATGCGCAGTAGAAGAACGGCGGATGGCAACAACCATGTGCTGGAACCTGGGAATCGGAGCGAAATGTCCATTGGTTTGTTCATATTCTGTAAGTGACTATATTTTGTCTTTCTTTGTTCGTTTCAACCAACAAGGGGGCATTCGAAATATATAACCTTTACCAAACTCTGACTTCACGCCACAGCCATGGTGCTGCTGTCTGCCTGCGGACGCCCAGACGCTTTCTCTCAGGCGAATCTGGTTTCCACGCACGCGCAGTGTGGGCAGGCGTGGGCTTGTTTGCAAGCAGCCCGCTGGCGAACGCTGTTATGATCACGCGGTCTTAGTGGTCTTAGACTCTTTTTTTATGACGCAAAGCTCGCAGGCCGCCTCATGTGGAAATGTGCTCTGCATTTTCATGAAAGAAACTGGTTAGAAAAAGGGGAAAGATTTGTTTAAGAGTATGTCGCGGTACATTATTGTGCAAAAGCTCGTATAAGTGCATAATGCCATGCGAAACAATTGCATTTCGCTTGGGACAAAAGAAAAAAAAATTGTGTTGTAGATTGTTTTACGCAGTAGCTGAATGCACTTTTGTTAGTAATCAGTAAGCACGAACCGACACGCAAGGTTTTTGGCACAGAAAGGGATTACCAAACGATTTCCAAAATGCTGTTTTCGAAAAGCGTTTTAAAGCAGCTTCAGAGAGGTTTTTTCTTTTCTAAAATAATAATAACAGAAAAATATTTATTAGTGTTGCGCCGTTATCGCGCTTTATTACAGCGCCGGAGCTTCTGAGAGCGTATACCATTGGAGAAACATCTTACTACATTAAATACAAAAAAACCAACATGATCAGCACTGTAACGCCATGACTCATTATCCTTTGCGTAGAAGTCTTGTAGTGATTGGTTATTTTTGTTTTCATTTAACAATATTAGTTCTTTACATGTTGCAGGAAAAACTATTAATTCGCAGCATGTAGCACTCACATTTAAAGTAATAAATAAATAAATAAGTAAACATGGCAGGAAAACCTTTTACGGTGAACTTCTATGTGAATTTGGATTTATCCGACAACATATAACTATAAAGGTATATGATAATGCAAGCGCCGAGCACTTCACTTTACTCCCTGGATGGCACCGGTCAGCTGTCTAGAAGACGCCACTCTAGTTTATGGTACGCCTGGGTCCAAAGGGAAACCATTTAAGAACTTGTTTGCGACGCTCTTTCTCCGGTATTTAACTTAGACAGTACCGTTAGGACATCCTATATGATCCTATATTTCTGAAGTATGTACTCAACTCGCCCAAGCCTCAACTTTATCAACTCCCTTTCAAACGCTACGTACACAAATGTGTACACGTAAACACTGTTGTTGTTTTTCGGGAATATATAGAATATAGAGTCGTTTGATCAATTTGAGCGAAACTGTATACTCTACGTCTCGCTACCAGAGTTTGTGGAGCAAATCTTGGTGCAAATTTTATTCACAAATCGAGTTTGCGGAGAAAATGTTTTTCACGATAAATGGCGAGCGGCGTTAGAAAGATTAACCTATATGAAGCCTTATCGCGAAGATTTCTGGAAAATACCACTCACAATACAGTGACATTTAACAGCTGAATGTAAGTGCGCAAATGAGCTGGTGTACATTGAATACGGCTAAAACCCCGAGACAGTATGTAGAAAACGACACAAACACTGAAAGCCCTTTCAGTGCTTGTTTTTTTACGAGCATTATCGAGCTATTTGGTAGGCACAGTTAACAGGGAGTTTTAACAAGTCGTTCCGCTACCTCTGATAACAACAGCCGATAACGATGCGATTCATGCGCAAGGGCGTCGGTGGAATTTCGGGTATCGTTATCGAAGGCAGGGGAATGATCCATAGAAAAACTCCGCACTGTTATTGGATGCGTTTTTCTGTTTAAACGTTTTGTGTGCCTTCACCCGCTGCTCAATTTGAAATGCCAAAAAAAAAATCCTGGAAAATCGCAAATTCTTTAAAGATTAACATTTCAGCAATAATTTTAAAAAATCGAACAAAAATAAAGACGAAGTAATGAAAAGCATACAAGTTCGCCCAAAATTAACTTTCGAAAACTTCAAAACCAACTTTGGGGAACACAACCCCGGCAACTGATTTGTTTCAGACGACAAAACAAAGTCTAATTTTAGGCAAAACACACTTTGGAAACTCCTTTTCGCCATAAGGAAACAATACAATTTAGTTGAGAGGTCCCAAGAGCCACATTTCTAAATCCTTAATTCCAAGACCACGGCTTCGATAATACTTCCTAAACCATCATCGCAGCACTCTACTCGGGAGCATCAAGAAAGGACATTGTCCCGCGAATATGCATATGACTGGAATTGTCTAATGTAGTGCAATTTCGACTTTGTTCTCCGCTTTGTTTTCGCTCCAACTCTTCAAGAAATACAAATTTGTGTTCGTCGAGCAACTCCCAAAATCGACTGCCTTCTGGGTCTCGCAATGTTCGCACCTGGAGTCGCTTAGTCCAATCTCGCTCGATGTCGACACGGAGAGTTGGTTCGCTCCTCTCGGCTCCTTCCTCCGATGTCTCGAAGGAAGCTCGGCCTTTTTATCTCGCCACCGCGCTTCGACGCCGAGTCGGTTCCTCCGCGCGAGTTGTATTAATAGCGGAGCCCGGCGTAATTAGCATAATTAAGCCCGGGCCTCAGGTGGATCCCGGGCCGAACGCGCACACCTTTGTGCCTAAGCGTTCGAGGCATGCACGCGGGCCTTGCTCAGATGACGTCTTTAATTATGCCGCGCGGCGAGAAACGATATAAAGAAAGAAAGAAACGAGGGCCGGAGACGGTCTTCTTCTGTCTCGCTCGCTAATGATCCCTAATCAGATCCCAGTGCTTTCTAGGCAAGAACTTTTCAACTGCACCAGGTTTCGGGATTTATTTTTTGCGATTCTCGCACCATCTCCAAGAATATACTAGAAGAGGGGAAGGTGGGAAAGGGGGGATCCATTATTTGTTTGCTTTCTAAACTGCTTCATTTTGACAGCGAAAGACCAACAATAAAAGTTTGTCGACTAAACTGTGATTAACATGATGGACGAGCAAATGACGACGCAATCGTCGTTCTTTAGTGCCACGGATGCTCTTAGGACAAGTGCACGCTATTTATTTTATAAGTGGCGCTTCAAACTTTTGTGTACCGCGGGCTCTTCAGCGGTTCCCTAAGGTGCCGCAGTCAAAACACACAATTCCTCCCAGAGTAGTGCGAATTCTCTTTTCTATTATGGGGGAAAATGGCGACGCCCGCGGGAGCATCTCCGCCTACCCACCCCCGAAAAAGCAAAAGTCGTGAACTCTAGCCAAGATTGAAAGATGTGTCTACTAGAAAGCGGTGGCGATCCAGCTTTTCGCGGTGAGAAGCTCGATAGGGGCGCTTTTGTTTTCTTCAATATGGGTAGTGCAAATGCTACCCACGCAGTCATGTTGTAATTTTTATAGTGCATAGAAGGTTGGCATTGCGCGTGCTTGCAACAGAAGAAAAAGATGAAGTATCCTCAGTCCGGGTTGTGAAAACTTTCCGCCAGGCGGCGATACTTAGACTTCTCCCCTAAGCAGACAGTGCGGTGGAAGGTGCACTTTCGCCTGGCGAATCACGTGCCTGATTTTGCATGATTTCACCCTGCTGTGTCTTAGCGGGGGAATGGGTGGGAGCGTGATTAGGCGGTGAATGATAGACGGCGGCTGGCCTGACAAGTGTGTAGCTTCCGGCGCACTGTTGGCTTAGGGGTGAACAGAGCATAGGGGCTCACCCCTGCCATTTTTAAGAGCAGCCTCATGTGGTACGCAGATGGTAGCGCCAATCTGTGTGTAGACGACTGTCGCGCCAAATTTTATTTTCGTGTTCGATTAGATTTCGTGGATCTTCCGAGATATCCGTACTAAATACCCGAAAACAAAATGGGGAAATTTTCACGTGACCAATTGCAGCCACTGAGAACGGAAGATGCATGTGGAAATCGGATCCAGTTCTCAGTGAATCTCTTGAACAAAATTTACGAGAGTTTGCCGTATCATGTATCCCTCTTCTTTAATTATTAACACTTATTTTACTTTTGGACACTTTACACTCTTGCTTAAAGTGCTTAGATCAAAGCAATTTAAGTCATAACTAAATTTCGTTAAACACAGACATTTCCGCGAAGAACCAAATACATCACAAACCTAGTCGTGATATCGTTGTTTAGAGTCAGCATACACCAGAGTGGCATATTTTGACTGCATCTAAATTTCAAACATGGTGTGAATATTGCGTTTCTGAACGGTAAAACCGGGATGTCGCCTACACAGTACGGTTTGCTAAATTTTTTAAGACAATTGCAAGTAAGAAGGGAGGAAGAAAAGTCGTTGAAAGTAAAAATCAATGGGACGTTGCGTTCTTACACATAAAAATTAAATTAATAGGCGAAGATCCGTGCCATTTTCTAGCAGTGAAATGCAGTTTGCAAACGAAGTGAAATGCAGTTTGAATTTTGCAATCACTATTCTCGCACGTGAATTGTAAACGGTCGGTAGATACGTTAGGTATATCAAACTTTTAGTAATTTGAAACGTCGGAAAAACGCAGGAAGTAAAAAAGAAGACTCAGGAATACCGTTCTATGCATGAGTAATCTAGAGAGCTTTGAATGTGCTCGTTTTGTTTATAATTTTTTTATTAAAACTACTATAAAAACGTTTTATGAGAGGTCTTTTTCTTCTAGTGACGTTTGTCAATGTTGTAGTTCTTATAGCAGTTACTGTAATATCGTATAAATGTGTCAGCAAGCGTTTTTCGGATATGAGCAGAAATAGGTATCGACCCTGTGTTAAGGTGACTTTTTTTGCGTAGAACATCTTTTCATGTAGACAGCGCCAAATGAACAAAAATAAGGCACTCTGGATTTATTTACAAATTCTAGAACTACAGGACCCGATCGAGAAAAGTAAACCCTGCTTTTCGGCCCGCGTAAAAATCTACGCATCGCAGAACGCTCAAACTCCGCCCAAAAGGTAGAGCTAGAGGTCACAACCAGATGCCAAAGTTTCAGCCCGATCCGATAACTTCAATAAAAGTTATAAGTGATTTTCTGAAAATTTCAATGGGAAAATGGAGCCCATTTTTGCCCGTTTTCGGTTTCTGGTGCCATAGAGCCCCACTCCGTCGGCCGCCATTTTCCCATTGAAATTTTTGGGAAATCACTTATAACTTTTGATTAAGTTATTGGATCGGGCTGAAACTTTGGCATCTGGTTGTGACCTCTAGCTCTACCTTTGGGCGGAGATAGAGCGTTCTGCGATGCGTAGTTTTTTTATGCGGGCCGAAAAGTAGGGTTTACTTTTCTCGATCGAACCCTGTACTTTTACGCACAGAGCCTTTATGCTCCTATAGCTAAGCGTCATCTTTTATGTATAAGAGCAAAAATATAAAATTTTGATGCAAAAAGTCGATTTCGACTCTTGCATCACCATATTTTTTAAGCACACCATTTTCTTTATATAAATAAAAACAATACTTCCATGTTCCTTCTTAGAAATATCAAGATGATAAAGTCGTGACAACTCCGAGACAAGCAACCGACTGTTGAAGTGCACGTCTTGTCTCTCGCCAAGTACGTACCAGATCCACAAACAGCTACAAGCTTTGTTCAAAAACGTCGTCCTCTATTTTCAGAAGGATTATGAAATTACATAGGAAATGCAGCACCATTTTTTGTTTTGTTTTTGAGGATGCAGCAAACACGGCATTAATTAGGCTTAGCATCTACTGACTCGCGATTAAAGCGTGACTAAGAAACAGATCCTCAGAAAGTGAACAAGAGAAGAAGTCAGTGCTGTATACGAATGCGCGGAACAGCCCAAGGATTCAATCTATTGAACGCAGATACAGAAAGAACCATAACAAATGAATGAAGGTCGGGACGAGGGAAAACGAGTTATGCTTCATAAAGAAAGCCATTCACTTCGGTATTTACCGTACGGAAGCCATAAATATACTTTAGATGAAACCATATTTCCGATTTCCTTCGCTAAATGCCCACAGGGGGCTCATTTTCAAGAAGCAGCGTGAAATAATCTTCGCATATTTCCTTTCCAATTTGATGTTCTCTGCTTTTCTTCTTCTTTTTTTTTGGTAGATATGTGTCAGTTTTTTATCGCGCCAAGTTTTACGTATTTTGTAACAAACCGATGACTTTTTTCTAACGTTGCTCGATAGGAAAAACAAAATCAAAAAAGTAACTCCCATTGTTTTCGTTTTCTTTTTGCAGTCAGTAAAATAACAAACCAATGCGAGTTTCTGTTTCAGAGTCTACACGATCCAACATGGGAGTATGGGGTAGAGGGAGCAGACAGGAAACATAAACAAGCATCGCAGCTTTACAAGTCCTGGGATTAGCACTTTGTTCGAAGCCCCACATTGGTACACCTTAGCACGTAGCATTCCTAAGCAGAGCGACCCAGCGAGGGGCGGGCGGGCAAGCTGTTTCCCAATGAGGCATCATCGTAAATATATTAAAAACTAAAAGTAAAACTACTATTACATTATGAATAAATTCCTTTCAAACTTCTTGCACCGAGAATTATATATTTTTTATGCGTATTTTGGCGCAAAATCAGTACCTGTCTTGATACTTTTACAGACACTTGCTAACGTGCTTGGATGCACGCTGCTCATACAATGCAGACAAATATTTGTCTTTTGTAATCATATCGACCCATTAAAAAGTCAGGGCACTTACGCAACTCGTGAGGTGAAACACTGAGACCGCTGAGGTGTGACGTAGGAGCCGGTAAGGAGTCGTTTCGGAGGAAATGGTTTGAATGCACGGCATAGGTGCGAGCGCATATACCACGAAGTCCTCATAGACTTTGCGAATGAAAGCGAGTAACACACCGGAGGGAAATTCCATAGCGTTTTGGAACCAATGAGGGTGTATTAAGTAGAGAGTATGTCGTGAATCTGTTGAACAATTTCATTGGACACGAACTACGACTGCCTTCTGTTAATTAAAAACACTTCGAAAATCACGCGCACAAGTTTGAAATCCAGGGAACGACGAAACTGCATGTGTATACATCAACCGTTCCCTGTCCTTGGTGCGGTTACCTAGACGTCTTATGCAACGTTTCTGGGTACACACTAACACCACATTGTGGTCACTGAAGAGCACTTCCAAGATAGCGCACTCAAGTTTCAAGCGTGTAGTCTAATGCCCCTGAATAAAAAAGGTACCAACATCTTCTCCCTCCTCCTCTGACGTACACGCCTTTAATCTTTATGTTTTGCTTTTTTACACCCGCGCGTCGACTGTGACGCCGCCTGAAATGGCCGAAGATAGCAGACGGTCTTCCTATACTTGAGTCAGAACGCAGTCAAAGGGTGAAAGACACGCCTCGCCAATACATGCACTCAGGCTAAAAGCGCACTGTCACGGTCTACCAGCCTTAAATGATGTGCTCAAATAAAGACCATGAAAGCCGTGACGTTGCAGAGTCGGCGTTATTTGATTGGCAACATAAACTCATAGCTTGCACTGTACTCCGACAGCATAGACATTCCTTCTCCCTCCTCCTCTGACGCGCGCACCTTTTATCTTTATGTTTTGCTTTTTTTACACCCGCGCGTCGACTGTAGCGCCGCCTGGATTGGCCAAAGATAGCAGGCGGTATTCTTCAAAGGATGTCGCGACTTTTCCGTATAAAGGCGCTTTTATAGCTGTGCTTGATTTCACGCCCGTGGTTTCGCCGGCTTAACACCCAGTTTTACTGGGTTTATCTGAGCGAGAACTTTCTGGCATAAATGGGGAAAACGCTTTGTTTTTATTGTTTCTATTATTCGCAGTATAATGTTTATGTTTCTACGTGCCGTCATGGTGTCACGTGACGACGTATTGTCACGTGACGTCGCCGTGCCACGTGACGTGATGACATCACGTGACTCACGGTGTCACCTGACGTCATGAGGTCGCGTGGCGTCACTGTGCAACGTGACTTGACATGTCAATGTCACGTCATGGTGTCAGCTGACGCCAGGTTATAGGCGACGTGAAGCGCGGCGTGACGTCAGTATCGTGTCGAGCGGCGTGACATCAGCAGCTTGACGACAGTATGGAATCTTTTGGCGGAGTGCCGAATATGGCCGGCGCCGATACGGAGCGCGGTCTCGGCGCGAAACCCACGAAGCATCCCACTAACTGCTATGGCAGTAAAACATTAAAAAGTCGTCACTACTATGTTGTCCTGTCTTCCAAAGTAACAAGCAAGACAAACGCCTTTTAGCCACGAATACCGCAAGTCCGTCTGGGCATGTGCGCTATCGCTCGCCCATTTCATTGGACGATTTGATTAAAGAAACTCAACGTATTTTTCTTTTTAGTGCATCGCGGGGCAACTCGCCGGGAGAAAGTTTAAAAGAAGATTATATTTAGCATGGATTGCCCAGCAAACCAACAAAGGATATTGCATGCGGGCGCTGAGAGCGTATGGATCATGTACCTGTTTGCCCACCACTGGATGTGTGTACCAACAAGCATCGGGGAGCTGCATTACATAAGAGCAATGTGAAACTTTCACTTACAACCTCCTCCCCATCCGCGGTGATGGACTTCCGAAGACTTCATTGCGTCAGAACGGGCCTCCATAATACCAGCGGCATAAGTTATTAAAAAAGAAAAGAACACCGGCGTCACTCGGGAACTCACGTCGCCCGCATAAAAAAGACTTAGACGGCGGCGTGGCGATCTTCTCCCACCCACCCCGAAACGTATGGCCTCGCGTAAATCTGTCATCCTAGCCAGGGGCCATCCAGGGACGCCGACGTCACATCCCTTATACAGCCACAGCACTGGACGTGACCAGAAAGGCTGGAATGGCTTCGAATGCTGCGAGTAGAAAAAGGAGAGAGAGAGAGAAAGAAAGTGAGAGAGAGAGAGAAAGGGATGCATGAATGGAAAAGGCCAAAGTAGGTCCACAATGGCTATTTAGCGAATGAAGTAATCGGCATCGCGTGACGCGACACGTTGAGGGAACCACTTTCGTTATAGCAACCCTTTGGTCGTCGTATGAGGTCACAAGCGGTCGTAGCGGTCGGTCGTACGCAATCGCAAGTGTCCCATCCAGACATGAGATGAAATATTAATTCCCCTTTACTTAGGCGCTCCAGTTTTCTTCGGTTCGACGTATTTCCGGTGTATCCAAAGTTCCAGAAGTAGCGTTTTATGGATCCTTGATGCGTTATTAATGAAGACAACGCACCATATTTAAAGTCGCATATATATTTTTCTCATAGTGAGTGCCTTCGTTTCAAGAAGTCGTTACTCTGGTAAAAAAAGAAAAAAAAAATCTAAGTGGGCCCAAATGACATGTCTGAGTCCTTTTTAAGCCCCTAGCCCGCCATGTCTTCCAACTCCTCAGTAAGCCTCGATTGTGATTCGGTGTTTTGTTGTCTTAAATGTCCTTTCCCAGTGTTAGTTTTGTTCTCTTTGTTTTTTATGAGCACCTTGTCGTCCAGGAAGAAAATGTTTATGCCGCTCGACCGAGTCTAGCGCAGAAATGCTGTCCCGTGGAGCTTGCGGATTGGCGCCGGTGGCCCGGACGTGAGGGCCGACGGCGGCGGAACGCTCAGAACCGAGCTTGGACCCCGTCCCCCAATTGGACTGACTGACTGTCCCCGAGTTATTGAGCCCACACAGCATGCCATCCGTGCCGCTGCGCTCTTGTCCTCTCGTCGGGCACGCTTTCGGATCTTTAGTGGATATACGTCTGCTGGATGTCCCTTCGCCCTAATAAACGGACGCAGCCAGAGAGGCATAAACCAGAGATACACACACAAACAAAATAAGAAGTTTAAAAAAATAACAAAAGAAAAAACACTATTCCGGGATTCCTGATTTTTTTGGAGAGACAGCTGGCACGTTTGTTTTCTGCAGAGGACGTCGTTTTGTTTTTTTTTGCTTCGTCTTTCGCGTGTTCGTGTTCGCTCTTTGGAGACCGTCTTTTACCCACGAATGACGTTTCTCAGGTCGAAAGAGACTTTGGGTTGTTTGGAAGTTTTGCATTTTTTTTTGTGAGGTACATGGGTGCACCTTGACTGGTGAGTATAAGCGACACGACGATCTGTATTTTTTCTTCTTCTTTTCTTTCTGTGGCAAGGGCATGAGGTCGGAAGCTCGATGGGCGAGCGATCCTTGCCAATCGTGCGGCTGTGCCTCAATCTCAGGTGCGCCTCCACGCAAATCGGGTAAACGTGAGATCGCCTTGGGTGAAGCGCATCCCAATATAAAAGTGGATTGCCATTACGTGACATCGATGCGTGTTGGGACACCAGATAGCCAATTATATTTCGTAGATACCGGGCGGTGGTTACGGCTGCTCACGGATGTTGGTATGCACGTCCCAGGTTGGCACGATGTTATTTGTATTTGTTTTATTTTGTATATATTTATTCAAGCACCTTAATGGCACATTGTGGGAAACACAATCACCACACAAGAAACATGGTTGTTGAGATGCATGATAGCAAAGTGCTATAGTTGAGTAAAATATCAGGAATATATCTGCTAAAGTTTAGAGAATGTGCATATTATAATGTATGCCTGCCAGCAAAAAATGAACGAGTGAACTACACGCGCCATGACCTACAGGTTAACAACGTATATAATTACAAATGTTTTAACGATCGTACACTTTTTTTAATGGTAAAAGAAAATCGAAAAATCTAAATTAGACTTTGAATGTTTAGGCAGCAAGATATGTCTGCCTTTGAGGTAGGGCGAGACTCGCTGACTCGTCTAATCACTAGATGAGCAATTCAAGAAAGTACTATACCCCGATAAATCAAAGTATTGAATGTGCCTAGCGCATATTTGTATACCCGGCAGCACGCCGGTACGATACTCAAGCATATCAGAAGACGCAGCGAAGGGCGGTCACTCATGTGCTTTATCTCAAACTCATAAGCCAGGTTGAAAATATGTAGGTGCTGTACGCTTGTTCTTCCTGAATACTTAAAAAGAAGTGATGTATTTTGATACGGCCTCACATTTTTCAGAGACTACATTTTTCCAGTTCATCCCTCGTGCCACTATTGTTTTTGTTAACAAGTTACTGGAGTTTAGTAATGCTGCTTAAACAGCTGTGGATGAACTTGCATATATATACAGATAAACTGAGCTAACAAAATTAAATAGAATAAACAAAAAATTATTGAACGCCAGGATTCACTTGCCAAATCCAGCCGTCCTCACACTCTATTTTTTACGGGTTATGCCCCAGGACGTTCTACCATTTTCTTCTTCTGAGCAATGCTATGGATGTGAGAAAACAGTTTTACTCCCATTTTATAGGGCTCACGCTCCAAGCTACGCGAAGATCCCATCGAAATCTCGGCAAACAACTCACCGCCTCTCAAGCGGACACGAAGCTTTGAATTATGCGTCCGCGGCGCCACCAATCGACTTGTTTGCGGCCGGAACACTCCGGTGCTGCGCTCTGGCCGCTGTTGCGCCCAGCGCTAAAGTTCGCCGTCGCTGTCCTGACTCCGCACTCGACTCATTAAGTTCGATCGCGTCACCATTCATCATTCGCCCCTTCCTCTCGTCCCGCCTTTCCCTTTTCCCTTGCGGAGACTTGGCTCAGGCTTAAGAAATTGAGCAGATATAAGATATCCTCCTCGCATGGACCATATTTGGTGATATGTTCATATTTTTAATCACGCAGATATGAAAGTTAAAAGTAATTTTAGCAGTAGCGCTACAGGAAGCGTCTATCATAATATTTTACCACATACGGTCCTATTCACGGTGGACCTAGTAAGGGAGATGTGTCTCAAGGGCGCCGCTTCGCCATGAAACAAGTGTGTTTGGTTTTCTCGCATTTTGGCCAGAGACCGCGAGATGCGCAACTTTACAGGGACTCGCAGAAACGTCCTTATTGGCGCGCGTATTTTCAAGACCGCGCTGCGTGAGATGATGCCTGCGCGGGAGTCTAAACTGACAGTGCCCCTGCCGGAACATGCACGAAGCACGAGAGAAATTTCGGGCCCCTTTCTGGCCATGTTCAAACACGTCTCTCTTCCTGCACAGTGATCTCCCAATGGCCAAATAAGCTTTGCTATCGACATAACCCACATTGCTTCTTGGTGCTCATCGGTATTAATTATCGCGGCCCTCATAAATCGAACACTTAGACAACAACTTCGTCGTGCAACCTTATAGTACCGCCACGGCCACCGTTGTCGTGATGACCGGACGAATTAAGAGGCCTATTTTAAATTTCTCAAGAGCAATATTTCTTAGCCAACTGAGGGCTGGATCCTCGAAGGATCCAGTGGGATATATATATTTGTTTTTAATTGCTGCAGTGGTTATTGACTGTGCTATGAATCCTCGTTCACACTTTTGAGCAGATTGTACCCACGAGGGCCTATACAAGTTTCCAGCGCTCATCAACCACGCAAAAAATGACGAATCACTGGGTTGGGGAGGCCCGCGCGGCCGGCGTATGATATTTCGCAGAAGAGAGCTACTGCGCATGTTCAAAGCGCGTTTCAGAGCCTAGTAGACAAAAAAGGCACTGCGCAGAAGGCGAATATGACAAAAACTTGGAGGACGCTTAACCTTTGCCTTTAAGAGTGGAACGCGACTAGCGTGCTTTGCATGGCCCAGGCAGTAGCGTGTCTGGCTCGCAACCGAAGGGTAGTGGGTTCGAGTCCTGCCTAAAATTCTTCAAAATTGTCTTTAAGACAAATGAATTACTTGATGAAGTGAAATCATATGAGACATGCGGCGACCTTTAATTCGCTTTACATGGCACGTTTTAATAACTTTCATTCCAGCGTGACGCCACATATCACGTGAGCGTTGTGGGTTGTAGGAAATTTCCGAGCGAGGTCATGTGACCGTGACGTCATGACCCTATCAACCAATTACGATTTTTTCGTCACGCCACCGACGACGGCTTTCCTTCGACACGTGCTGCGTAACGCTATTGCGTTAATAGCCTATATTTTCTCTCATTTACAAAAAAAGCGAAGAAACTTGCTAGAAGACACACAAACAGACTTAAAAGTTGCAGTACATTCACGGCGCTTGACTGACTGTGCTAGAGGAATGGCACAGAAGAAGGGTGAAGACCGCGACATTGCGCTTTTGACGCTATTTGATTGGTCCCACCGGCTCGCCGCATCTGCGGCGCTCTTACATACCGCTATCGCAAACAAAGTTAAGCGCCTCTACACGCCTTTGCTGATTAATGACAACTCAGATGTTTTACCGCCAAATCATTTCCTGTGTTTTTGAAAGAGCACACAACGTGTCAGCACTCGACTAGAACTCGGAGCGCTGGCTAATGTTTTCGTATCATTAGGAGCCCTAAAGCCGGGTTCACATTGCTTATACATGATACAAAAGACAGTCTGCAAACATATTTGAACGTAAGTCACCGCGGCACTGGTGATTCAAATGCCGCATGGCAACGAGTTCAAGGAGACACTTGGCACCCGGCATTCGAACCGCAGATATCACGGTGACTGATGTTTGCAGACTGTCTTTTGTATGATGTTGAAGCAGTGTGACCCCGGCTTAAAACAGAGCACACCTTGCTAAATTCCGCATCTGTGTCCTGCCTTGAGTCAAGGAGTAAAATGCGACGTTTCCATCGATTCGGCCTCTCGTTGCCACGCTAAAAATAATGCCCCGTGGCGTGCTTGCGGCCAGCCGCGGGGTCGGACGACACGGACAGCGAAACATGTACTCGGCCATCGCGGCGTCATGGGCCCGTTCGCATAATCGGCGTGACAAAACGACTGCCTTCCGTTGATGTTCCTCTCCTGCGCAATGTGATTCCACACTCTCGGAGTTTCTTGCATGCGTGCGGCGCCACAAAGCACTCGAAACACAGATCACCTGTACTTCTTCATTCACTTCATCCAATGAGAAGAGGGAGCTGCTCTTGCGCCCCAATGGTCCCGCGGTCTCAGTGACAACAAAATAGGGTTATGTAAGGATCGCTTCAAATCAAGTAGCGTATTCTCATTCATAGCTTCGGCACCGTAAAGAGAGCCGGTGTACTGTAGCCTTCCATTGAACTGTGAAGGCTCTGAGTGATGCAGCGCCATACGATTCAAACCACCATTCGCAAATCCGTACAAAAAAAAAAAACGTCCTCCCTACTTAGCACTCAGGCTGCACAAACATTAAAGCGTGATCTAGCTGCCCTTTCAGATTGGCTGAGCTCAGGCGTGTGCAAATAGTTGTTCCAGTAGAACAGTGCTACCCCATTTATGATCTCCACAACGAAAGATGAATTCACAACATACCGGCTCCCTTTGTATTGTTGAAAAAGTAATAACACTATGCTGCTCCATAGTAGCGGTATTAATTTGCACACCCTACTGCATACTTGGGTAGTAATTCAATTACTGTAATTGAATTACTGTAATTTAAATACTTTTTTCTTCGTAATTTGTAATTGTAATTAAATACTTTCGGCTAAAAGGAATTGTAATTGTAATTTGATTACGTTCTAGTGTCAGTAATTACAAATTTTAGGCACAATTACAACTACTTTTACAAGAGTGT
This sequence comes from Ixodes ricinus, assembly GCA_037355805.1. NCBI lineage: Eukaryota > Metazoa > Arthropoda > Arachnida > Ixodida > Ixodidae > Ixodes > Ixodes ricinus. The sequence continues at coordinate 328,638 of JAZHYW010006890.1, forward strand.
TGAGCCGACGGAACCTCTCTCAAAGCCTCAGCGCTCGCACAAGCGGCATAGCGTTCGGTGACACACTCGCACATATAGACACGCCTGCACATACACGCACAACAAAAATAGTATTGCATGTTTGTTGTTTTGTTACTTACACTGCGGGCTGAGAGACAATCCTCTTTGGAGTCTACCTCAACGGCGCCGTGTGGCGCCGTCTGCTGAGGGAGCAAAAAAACAATAACGTAAGCATGCCAAAATATTGAGGAAAAAAATTGAGCTTCAGCTTTCAGCTGAGTTTAGAAATTTTAATTGTCTATGTTTGTTCGTTTGTTTCTTTTTTCTGCCAGTTTTATATGTTTATCTTCCTGTACTGTGGCATATATTTGTATCTTTGTATTATCTTTAAGTTTATTTCCTGTTTGTTTTACTTCGGATATTATTTGCATAAGCATTTTGGAGACTGACCTCGCACCTGTGAATATTGTCACCAATGATTCGGAAGACTAGTTAATTTCGGTTCTTATAGATTTCTGAGCCATTATACTTTCAACTCAATGTAAATAATTTACAATACCATGGTGTTTGTATGTGATTGCAGTCGTGTTAGCGCATGTGGATTAATGCTTGTAAAATATTCATATATGACTAATTGTCGGATTTTTATTTGCCGAGCTAACAAAAGTCTGTCAACCCAATTTTTCGTTAGCCGTCTGGCGTCTTCCAGCATAGGAACTAATTTAATATTATTTATTAAAAATATAAGAACGTAGTACTTATTGTCCCAAACTGTCAATTTCTATCATGAATTTAACAAAATTCATAAAAGGAAAGCACAATACGTGGCAATTATGCAGCGATGCTTAAGGGCCAACGTACACTTCGAGCTTTTCACTTTTGCCCGCCTGCTCCTTTACCATTTTCTCTCCACTTCTTACCTTGCCCCAACTTGGCTTCCCTCTCGGCTTATGTGGGGAAAGCGCAAAGACGATTATCTTCCCTGCAGAAAACCGAGGTTTTACGTCGGCTTTTAAGCCTCCTCAAACGTTGGGGCAAGGAACGAACAAATACTTTGCATTCTATACAACTCGTTTAAAGTTATGTGGTCCAAGTCGGGTCGCTCTCAGAAACAAGTAATTGTAAAGTAATTTCATTACTTTTGAAAGGTAATTTGTAATTTTAATTAATTACTTTTCACATAGTAGTAATTGTAATTGTAGTTAAACTACTTTTGAAGCAAGGTAATTGTAATTGTAATTAAATTACATTTTGAAAGTAATTTACCCATGTATGCCCTATTGGCCACTTCGGCGAAATCGACGTTACCTAAAGAATAAAAAGGAAAGCCCTGCAGGCAGGTTCGTTGACCAGCTTTCTTTTTCGAATCAGATAATCACGAGGCCTGGCAGTCAAAATACGAAGCCACGAAAGCAGGTTCAAACTCACGCGACGAAAATCGCCAGTGTTCACTGACACGTGGGGCACGTCTCTTCATGTTTTAGATCTCGTTTGGTGATTTGTTGGTCGGCGTCCTCATCGGCGAATGGCGCCATCCACTGGCTGGGAAGAGATAATACGATTGTCTGAGCTCACCACGCCCTGCGGTTCCCAAGCCGTCGGTGACTCTACGGGTCGAAATTGCGGGAGAGGAGGGAGGGAGGGGGGACAGGTGATTCATTGCTGAAAGCGCAGCTATCTTCCTTTGGCTGTAGTTAAACTTTAAACGCGTTCGAGCGCCGAACGCCGGAGTCAGGAGTTTGGCCTTCGCGTTCGAATGCGTTCGAGCAGGGCGAGTGGAGGCAATTGCGGATAGCATTGTGTCCACCCACTAATTATTCCAGCCATTGCTCGGGGTCTCGTCGTCCCCGCGATCTCATCCGGTACCTTCATTTCTATCCGTATAATCTACACTTATACAAAAAAAGTAACCCGAGGTTTCAAGAAACATTGTGCTTAAAATGAATATACATTGCTTTCGCAAAGGAACCATACCGTGGGTATGTTGTGTATGGAAATCGCGAACATGATATGAAGTAGTCCATATTTCGCATTTGGGTGCAAGTAATGCGCTCGTTTTCGCAAAATAACGAGGATCGAGTCTCGGATTTACAAAGATTGTCCGATTATGGCTTGGCATTTTTCGCATCTGTTTCCTTCATCGACTCTGGAACACGCGTGCCAAAGACAACAAGACGTTGCGCGACATTGGAGCATGCAATATCCGTTCCAAGAATATTTACTATCTTTCTATGGTAACAACCTAAACGTGGTTCCTTTTCAAAAATGGAACTTTGTTTGCGATGCTCGCAATATCGTTAGGTTTTTCTTAGCTTTACTCGCAAGCGTTTGAGTATTTTTTTAGTCCTTCTAGAGTCGACTATAAAAGCTAATGTTTCTTTTAAAGATGTAAGATGGACATTGTTAACAACATTTCTGAGGCTTGAGTGTCGTCAATTAATTGACCACCAACAAACCATGTGCACCAACAAGCGGTAGTGCTGAAGTTTGGTCACGTTGCCAGAGAACTCATATAATTTGTCGGCGCATAGAGCTTTGTGTCTGACATGCATGGGGGACCACACGTTCAAAGGAGGCAAAACGACTGGCTTACGAGTGCCTCGCGGGAAAGTACGTATGCAGAAGGTTCATCAAAATAAACAAAGAGCTCTAACCAAGCCCTAGAGAGGCCCGCTCGGTCTCTTCTTCATGTGTGACTACGGCTGTTGACTACGGCTAAAGGTTGTCTAGGAACACTATTCTTTGTTTCTTTTCGTACGATGCTGTCTTTCGTTTTGTGCATTAGGGTGTTAGCGCACTGCAGTTCGGAGCACGTGGAGCGAAAGCTCGTGCTGCAAAGCAAAGGGATCCTGGGTTAAATCCCAGCCCCTGCCCGCTTCGATCTAGATGAGCATCATTCCGGCGTGCCGCCGTGCATCACTATTGCGTGGTGCACGTTGAAGACCCCAAGCGAGCAGTCGTACTTTACTGGGTATATTTCTCATCTAGTTTGTAACAATGTCGGCATGCTGTGGCATACTAAACTCCTGCTGTCTAAACAACTAACGAATTTAACCTGTTGAAGTAGGCGGACTGTTGAAGTTTCGAGGGCCTATTGATTTGTTCTATAGGGTGGTCTGAATCTTTTGGGGTTTAGTTGAACATCAATGACGCCGATGGTCTTTAAAATCAATGGGGTGTTGTTTGACGTCGCATTGCTCAGCGACCTTTCGGGCCCTCGTGATCAAATTTGCGTACGTGGTTTCAGAGCAGGCGGATTATAGCCTGATTTTGTTTTGTTTCCCTGCGAAGGTGACTGGGAAATCATGACTGTGTAGATATTTACCAATGTACAACGAATAGCTAATTTCTATAAAAATATTAAAACAAAAACAACAAACGAAATATCATAATTTAAATATTTTATAGTAGTTTGTTCTATTCTCAGAAGTTTCTGTATCTAAACATTCTTGAAATACACCCTGAGCTCAAAACCATTGGACTTCTTTCACCAGTTCGGTTACTGAGGAGGGAGCGCGGTATTACGCCCCATTTGCTACGGAGTTTTACTATCTAAAAAGGGCTACTATTGAAACTGAACGACTATTTGAACGTGGTAACGATCGTTTTTCTCGTGGGTTGAACTCGCTAAAAGCAACATAAATTAATATTGATCCGAGTGCGTCACGGTGCCGTATACGTAGATGAGAATATGAGGGGACATACAGATAACACGATATTGTTGGAGGAAAGTAGATTTAATTTTGGAATGTCTCAAAACCTCGATCGAACCCTGCTGTATATTTAATGTATTTGCGGACATTACGTCGTTTTTTGTTTACCTCTATACGTGCATGTAACGATTGTTCTTTCAAAGCGATGAAGGCTATTTATACACCACGATAACTGTACCAAAACTCATATTGACTTCGGCAGATGTGGACACTAGATACTTATCGGCAGTCAACAGTAGACAAAATACCCTTTTCTTTAATTATTTCTCTCCTTTGGTCTCTTCCCCTGATGATTGAACCGGTTTTCGAAGTGCGCCATATATAGGCCTGTTGTTTCGCTGTTCAAGGTCATCATGGGATCCGCCGCTCCATGCAAAATCCTAATTTTTTCTTTTTTCCTAGAGCTATACATTTATAGTCTCTGGCAGCCTTATACACGAACTCAGCTCTGTTACGTCATGGTGCGGTGGTGGCGATTCGGGTGCACTTCCGGTCTGGGGCTGTGGGCGGAAGTCACCACGCTGGACGTGGATCCCTGTGTTGTTTTGGAAGAAACCAGAACAAAACCTGCCTTCTCGTCAGAAGCGCCGCGACTGGGTCTGCGCCGAAAGAGTCGGGAAAGGTTTGAGGTTCAGATTTCAAGTGTTTTCTGCCTGATCGGTTTGTCCGGGAACGTGTATAGGGGCCGTGCAAAAGAAGAACCAGACGCCGTCGGACCACGATTGCTTGTGCTGGAAGCACTAGGGGTCGAATTCACGATTACTTGTGGCCGTTAAATTTATTTGTTTGTTTTGTTCCCTGGTGGATCCAAGGGGGGGGGGGCGACGGGGGCGCCCCCCCTCCCCAAACAATGGCGACCCCCCCCTTCCCGCCTTCTCGGAGGGCAATTTGACATGGGTGGATCCCACCGGTGCCCACGAAAGAATGGGAGAATATTGTCGTTACAAAATGTTCCGCCCCCCCCCCCCCAATACGGAGTTCTGGATCCGCCCCTGTCCCACATGAACGCGGGAAGACCGCCAAGTTGTACGGACCACCTGCGGACTACGTTCAATGCGTCATCACGTTCAAACGGCCGACTGGTCGTTCGAGCTGTCGTCTGCTCTCAAACGTTTCCGCTTGTTGTCGTCTGCTCGTTCAAACAACAGCGGCCCGTAGACCAAACGCTGACCCGGTAATTGCGATAAGAAGCAATCGGCAGGCCTCAAAATACTTCTAAGTTTGAATGTTGGTTGGTATAAGTAGGCTCGGTGTAAACAGTAGACACAAGGATATGTTACCAGCGGTCATCAGCGACTTGTTATGTCTGATTCACTCGGACCGATTCTGCTTGCTAATTCAGTATCGACGCCGACCATCTCAGCTACGATTCACGCTTTTGCAGCCCGAGCGACGACATGACCGAAAATAGCGAGCGGAATATCATCACGCGAATCGGGCTTTAGCGTCCATCCTGCGGCGTCCACGCCGAATGAATCGCCGCGTGTCACGTTATTCAAGGGAAGTTTTTCAGTGTAAAGGCTGTTTCACATGCTGCGATTCTCGTGCGAAATCGGTGCGATTTCCAGTAAGTGTGCGATTGAAATTGCAGTCGCAGTGTCGCAGCGGCTCTTCGACTGGTTTCCACCAAGTTGGTAGTTTGTCGCAGAGTCGGTGCGACCGCTTTCTCGTCAACCAATAGCGAGCATCACAGCCGCGCGTCACGTGAAAGCTTCTAGCCGTTTATTAGCCAGCTTTCATCCGCGATAACTGCGCATTCGAAAATAAATTTAGACACCTAAAAGGTTTTGGTTTCACGCTTAATTATTAGAAATTTCTAGTTACATCTTGTATCCATTAAACATTTCTGTTTATTAAGACGTTTTTGCTGTATTTTAGGCAAAGTCAAACGCGTCACGTCCGTGTCCGCTGCAACTAACCTTGAGTAGAAGACCCCGCGCATCGGCAGAAATCGCGTGGTTGTTGGAGCATGTTTATTTATTTATACATACAGCTGGCCAGTGGGCCGTGGCAGGGAGGAACAACATATAACAAAGCGATACAGTTCATACCTACAATAAAAACTTCGAACAATACCGTATTTACAAAATTTGATATAAGTCGGCCCATAGCACAATACAAAAAGGGAATAAATGCACGTAAAAAAGCGATAATCACTTTAACAATAACAATATGCTGACCACAATAATCAACAATAATCGAAGGCACGTGCCGTGTACATTCGAACTGAAAACAAAGGAGACAATAGAGAAAGACAACTTCAATTCAACATTCAAAGAATCACGCGATATATACATATTGAACTTCAAAGACAGTGAAACAAGAGAAAATAACACCGAGGCGACATGCTCACGTTTTAAACACAGTAAAGAAGTCTAACAGCATCCTCAAACATTGAAATATCGTTGTGATTTACAATATGCTCGGGAAGCTTATTCCAATCGTTAATCGTATTTGCAAAAAATGAAAGCCGTTTACAATCCCCTGTAACGCCGAATTAGAGCGCAGCTCTTGAGGAGGAGGAGGGAAGGGTACTCAGGGGAGGGTATACCGCTCCTCTCACCTCCTCATCCTCCCTCCTCCTCCTCCTCCTCTCCTCCTCCCTTTCCCCTTCTCGTCCCTCCTCCCCCTCGTCCTCTCCCTTCCCCCTCCCCCTTCCCTCGAGGTCACGTGACCTCGGGGGGGGGGGGGTTCACGTGACTTCACGGTTACGCCGACGGGACCGACGCACGCCGACGCCGCTCGAAACGGCGCCTAAGAGCTGCGCTCTAAAAATGAATACTTGAAAAATCAATTCTGGCCATATATGACTGCAATGCTTTAGAATTATTTAGTCTAGCTGATCTGTTGGTAATGTTCCTAAGATTAATGTCGCGGTTGATCTTTACTTGGCCAAGTAAAGATCAACCGCGATGTTTGGTGAAACCAAACATTGCGATCGCACTCGCTGCGTCGGCTGTAGCACCGATTTTTTTCGCACAGTTGCTGCATGTGAAACAGGCTTTACAAACCTTGTTATTTCGCTGAGGCAGCTAAAGTAGTTAGTCATTGCCAGGGACACGTAGAATCAACAATTCCAACGCGAAAAAGAGCATGGGGACTCACACCGACGCCGACATCGCATTCCAATGGTTTGTTTATGGGTGACGGCGAGGCTTTTGCGCACACTCCATCGCGCATGCGCGGCGCTGGTGGCGTCCACTAGGGCACTCCGGTTTGCTTGTGAACATGAGTTGGACTATAAGCGTAGGGCCTGGATGATTATGTGCTCGCCTCTTGCTTCTTAACTCATTCTCTGGCATTTTCATCGGCTAATTGAGCAGTCCCGATGACAGCGGAGAGATTGCAAGACGTCTCGCTCTGATCTACGTTTCCTAATCTGTCAATAAGAATAGTAAACGAAATAAAAAAAATACGAGGATTCCAGTGAGCTAATAAAGGTTAAACACGGTGGCTTTACCAGGGTCTGGGGACTACCAAAGTACATCCTTAAAACACCTAAGTGTCGGGTAAAGTAATCACGTTTATACATCTAAGAGTATTATTCTTTGGCATACACTTTTTTGTTCTATGAAAGGAGTAAACTTGCCCCTTAAAACAAGGTCCGAAAAAAAGATATGGTTTTCGACTTTATCCAAGGAGAGGAGGAGACAGGAGCGCGCGGAGACTTCAGAACGCCGGGCTCTCATTGGAAGGATGAGTGGGTAGACCTAACGCTAGCTACTTATGTCTCCACCGCGCCCGACGAACGCGTTAGAACACGAAACGCCAGCATCCCGCGTTCGGCTCTCGCATTCGAACGCGTTCGACTACTGCAAAGGAGTCAAAGGCATCCAGCTTTGTCTACTTACTAATTATTCCAACCAGAGATCGGCGTTCTGAAGTCTCCGCGCGCCCTCGTCTTCTCATCTCCAACATTTTCTCGGCGCATTGACAGTTAATTCAAACTAATCTTGAAGGTTCTCGAGGCTTGTACGATGGACATGGCAGGGAATTTTCTGAGAGCCTATGAGCGGGACTGGACATTTCTCAAGAAACTGCGTTTGATTCAGGCTACGTCTTTTTGTAAAACGCGCGCTTCCACTTTGATGCTCTTATGGAAATTCTTTGTCAAATGTTAAGCGTGAAAGGTATTAATTGTGTAGTTCTCCGAATATCCGGAGCAAAAATATCTATTTTCGCTTCTTCCAGAAAATCAAAGCTCGCGGAGACAGAGCGAGAGAGAGAAATCGAGCACCGATCTTCCCGTTTCCATCAGTCCACACGGACGCCAGGTGGCCCGCGTAGCGCTCCGCCGAATCTCCCACGAAGAACTGAAACAATCCTCAAAACCTTTTTTTTTTCTCGGACGTACCAGCGAAGATTCTTTGAACGAAAAAAAAATAGAAACGAAAATGTAAAAAGAAGGCCAAAGGAAACAAAAGGAAAGTGAACGCAAACAACAGAGCGGAGGTCCTATACGCCTAACGGGTAGATATTTCGGAGGGCCGCGCACCGAATCCTCCCAGATAATACAACTCCCCCGCCGCTTCCCCCTCCAGTGTATGAAATGGCGGTTCGCCTTAAAGGAAAGAACAAAGGGGCCGACCACACAACACCCGAAGAAGAACAAGGCACCGCTGCAGGCAGCCAGCCCCGGGCAGGCTCCACGAAGGAATCGATTTTGGAGGTCCGGGCCGCTTCTGCCGTTCGATCCGCGCAAAGGTGGCCCCCTTCCGTCGCGGGCAACGCTCGGCCAAAGACGCAGGAATAAGGCACCGTCCGCGTCCAGAGCTTCGGCGTGCGAGGTCACTGCTCGCTCGGCGCCAAGGGGCATGCATGATTCACGCAAAATCGGTCGCTTTAACTGAAACAGCGCCGAGCGAGTGGATCCCTGGTGTCGTTGCGTGGGCGGGGCGCGCGAGAATCTGCTCCGGGAAAGATCGCCCTCGCTACCTTTGACCCCAGATTTGGTTATGTTTACCTTGGTTGGGATGGGTTGTGTTTAAACTAGGTTAGGTTAAGTTTACTTTGGTTTCGTTACGTGAGGCTGGTTTGAGGTTGATGGCACAGTTAGGTAAGGTTGTTTTTCTTTTGGTCAAGGTTAGGTTAGGTTAGGGTAGTTTAGATTAAGTTTACTTTAATTGGGTTAAGTTAGGTTTACACAGGGCTGGCAGTATCGCGATACAAAGGTATCGCGATAGTATTTTTGAGATACTTTTGAGTATCTGTATCTCAGTATTGAGATACATTTGAGAAATATGGTTGTGTCTCAGTAATGAAATACATTTACAATGTACTATTTCTAGTATGGCGATACTTTGCAAGTCTTAAGTATCTCGTTTAATCTGTTGCCCTTTTTAAAATAAATTGAAAAGATAAAAACATATGTTTGGTGCAAGTTGCTTCGTAATTTATCATATGAACCCGTCCTATAACATGATCCATCTTAGTCACCGATATTAAAGGAAAAAAACTGTGGTTTAAAAAAGGTTACGGGCAAGAATAACAAAATGAGCTCCTCTCATAAAGCCCTCCACTCTTTCCAATTTTGCCTATAGAACGCTGTAAAGGACTTGAGTGAATAAAAGTACCGTCCTGTTGTCCAATCTTCCCACACCATGGGTGACTCAGAAGCTTATACTACGACAGTTGGAGATGCTCCCTAACGGCAAAACAAAGTTCATTTTGGGCAGACGCCTTTTGTCAAGGATGGCACGCAGTCTTTAACGTTCTGTAACTATGTGGTTCAACGGGGGTGACATCTTTCTTTTAGCGGCATTAATGATGAATAAAACGTTCGAGCTAAGCTGAACAGCACAAAATGGCACAAAAAAGGAGTACGAGCATAAATTAACATTACCATTCGTATTCGCCACAAGCTATACCTCTCCACCTAGCACCGTTCGGGGTACAAATATATTACTATAAGTATTTATCTGTATTCCGGAATAGATCAGGGTAGATCAGGTCGGGTTAGACTAGATAAGGTTGCCACATGTTAGGTCAGGTTAGGTTAGGATATGTTAAGCTAGGGGCTCTAAACTCCTCAAACACGAAATTGGAGCCTAAGGTTCACAGAGCGCGCCCGTTGGACGCCGGCGAAGAAAACGCGAAGTCATCGTCGGGATAGTCCAGTCGGTGCGCTCCGTGGACTTCGGCCCCAACTTTGTGTTTTACGAGCTTAGAGCCCCACGATAGGTTAGGCTAGTATGCTCGGTTCGGGTTCGGTTCGACACCCTGGTTAAAAGCTGGATGCTAATCGAGCATGATTACAACAGCCGCTTTGTCGCGTCTCGCAGCACTAGGAACGACACCTTGTCCATCTACCGATTGGTTACTTCACCGAGGGCGCGCTATTTTCATTTTTTAAGGAGTGTAAGCCAGTGAGACAAAGAATCCATCAGTCACCCCCAGTGAAATGATGCTCATTCAAGAGCCACTTACCAAGCGATAGCGAATTACGCCATCAGCCCGTAGGCCCTAACTGAAATTTGACACACCTCGCATAAGAACCGAGTCCATTCCATTCCCACTCTTTTCCTGGCAAAATGGTTCTAACTCCATTCCTATTCCATTCCCCACAGCGTTGTCGTCATTCCATTCCCATTCCATTACGGGGTCGCGAAAGTGCGGAATGATTTGTGAGTCATTCCGACTCCGGAGTGGCAACTGCGCAAAACTGGTACACAACGCAATAACCCACTGCGGCACGAATTGCTGGTATCAAAAACAAGAGCGTCTCCAAAGAAGCCACTTCGGAAATAAAGACTCGCTTTCACCAACGTCTGTGAACAGTGCAGTGCAAAGCGAGTACATGAAATCTCATAAAAATCTGATGACAAACAAATATAAAAACAGTTTTACACAACGGGTACCCTTTAGTACTTGTCGTCTCTTTACGTCGTCCGGCCTGTGGCCCGTGGGTACATGTTCGAATTTAAGGGCGATAAAAGCAGTCCAACTCCGTGGTGTTGAAGCGGTTCTGAGTTTTTACTCTCGTTCTGAAGAAAGCTACACACGGAGGAAAGAAACCTGGTCCTGGTTCCCGCCGGCGCACACCGGTTTTTACACCAACGCGCACCGGAGAGCCAGGTGGAGCACGCGAGGGTGCCTCGACGTCTTTCTCTTTAGGGTGATGCCATTCTTTCTAGTAACCGATGCCTGCAGCACGCACTCGCGGTAAAAATGCAAATAAATCGCCGAAAACAAAACGCCTCCAATGCCAAGAGCTCATGCAAGGAGGCGACTCTTTCATGCGTTCCATAACAAAGAAAAACGACACAAAAGCGTCGAGACCAAAATGGTCAGATGTCATCACACCAAGCAAGGCGCATACGAAGGCACTCTTGTGGTGCGTGCTTTGTCTGCCGCTCGTCTCACGGCCGACTGCCGGGAGGTTCGGCAGCGTTAGCCACACAACCAACGCGGCCGCGACTCCAATGCTGCGAGGAGGCGCTGGTTCTGCCGCGCCATGTCATGGTACCAACTAGCAAAAGGCTGAAATAAACACGAGTTAAGCGGAGCCGCTCGGGTCACTTCCTTTACGTGGCGTACACAAAGACCCTACACACCTGCTATTGGAAACAGGCCCTGCGAAGAATGTGACATGAGAGTGCCTCTCAATCGCTCCGGACCGCACGCATTTTCTGCGACTCTTATACAAAAACGCACTACGAATTCTTAGTTTGAAACGACCGTCCGCCTCTGTGCCGTCAATTTGTTTCTTTCTGACAACCCTCGAGCCTTTTTACACTTCGTAAAAATAATGAAATTGTCATCTATGGGTCTCCACACACCCCATTCAAGGTTCTGCGGTAGCCTCAATTTGACCCCATGTCTATCTTTATAACTTCAAATATGCAAAAATAATGGAACATGTTTCTGCAGATTTTGTTAGTACCTATATCATAAGCCTTATTGTGGACAGTCAAAAAAATCGAAAATTGCTTTTTGTTTAATGGAGTTGCAAAATAACTGATAATTAATAAAATAGCCCTTTTGAGCGTTTCTCATAAATTAATTCCTCTTCCAAGGACAACAATGTTTAGTGCCGATATTAACACGATACATGACAACACGCTGGCAAAGTTTGAAAGTTCTGGTATTTATAGATGTGGAAAACCGATGTTAATATTTGTGCAAAATGTCCCGTGTTTGCGATTGTTCTCTTTGTATATTAACAACTTCAATTCTTAATGATAAATATTTGAGGTCAATCTTCCTTGTATGTAGTTTGTCAGTAGATGTTTCTAAACTCGTAAACACAAGAGGGTTTTTGGGAGAGGTGCCCGAAATGCCAACTTCACGAAATTCGCTGAAAGCGCTTCGCACTGAGAGTGTGCTTTTAATTTTATTTTCCACAAATACAATTTCTTTCTGACAAAACAAATTTTGGTTTTATTTTCATGAACAGTGAGTTTACAAAATGTTGTTTTTTTTCAGAAAAATTTAAAATGGTCATTGGACATGGTCGGCCGAACTTATCTGAAAACACACTACTGAGGTTTTCCTCGCCAGACTTTGACTTCTTTGTTCGAAATTCCCATAGGTCATTACAACGCGCTGGTTAAACACGTAAGAGGTAAGACAAATCTCTAATATAAGACAAGATACAAAATATCCGCGCACATTACTTCATTTTTTCATGTTGCCTTCAGAACGCGTGGCACGCTCTTGAAGCCACTTGAAATAAAACCCATCAGAACCTGTTTGAAAAAAAAATATTAAAATAAAATAAATGTCCTATTTAGGATGATTGAAGTGAAATCAAATATAAATAGTTATAATTCTAAAACTACGCCATACAACTTTAGTTTGTGAGGAACGCGGCAGCGCTACTCTCAGAGGCTTCAAACCTGTCTGCAACCAAAACTACCGTACGCCCCTCCCCCATCACCTCCTCTTTACTGGAAGTGCATAAATCCCCGAATACACAAAAATATCCTACAACGCGTACGCAGAAAAATAAAACGTGACAGAAGAGAACAGAAAATAAAATCCAGAGGCGCCAAGTTTTCTTCCGAATCCGATTTCCAAATCCCATCCATTTCTCCTATTCTGCAACCCCCCCCCCCCTTTTCCCGCCCCTTTTTACAAGCTACTGGAGGGGAGCCGCCGTGAGAAGACGAGAAGTAAGAACCGGGGAAGGAGGGGAAAAAGAAAGATTTGCGATTTATTATCGGTCTTGATCAATCTGTCGTAAATAAGCGCTAAAAACAAAAGGGGAAGGAGGAGAATAGAGAGGAAGGGGCAGGGTAGACGCTTTCCCCGAGAGCTCATGCCACATTCTCCCATCATCGTTCTTTTCGCCAGCGTAAAACGGCGGCACTCTGGCAAGCCAATGCTGGAGATCCCCTTTTCCATCCGTGTTCTTCCCTCTCCCCTATTCTTTTCTTTTTCTAGTTTGCGTTCCCTAACACCTAAGCTACGAGGATAAAAGAGATTCGCTCTCGCGCTCGGTGGGTGTTACTGTGCAGGCCTAAACAAGACGACTGGCGCAGATAGATCCTCGTGAATCGCATTATATTTATTGCATGTCGGATTGGGGAAGAATCTCTTCCCTTCTTTCCTCCCCATCACGGCTTCTCCTGCTTCTTTTGCGGTCTTTTATCATTCTTTTCTTCTTCCCTACCGGGAGGATGATGACCGATGGGGTCTGAGAGGCGTGTAGGGATTGGGAAGAGGAGGGGGAAGGAGGGCTGCAATGTGGTTTTGGTGTCGTGCTTTGTTTTCGTTCTGTAGATCCTATTCCCACTGACACAGGCTAAAAGATATCATCCCAGTGCTGGCTGCATCGGCCAACCCGCGATAGTTGGAGGGCTGTTTTTTTAAATCGATTGGATGCGTGTAATATTACGAGCGGAAGGAAGGACGTACCACGAGGTTAAATGAGGCTCGTTTTATATAGTAAGGTATTTTCTTTCTACTTCATTCTTCTAACGACGTTTTTATGGGTATAGTGTTAGCTTTTTTACACCCAGAATCCACCCATCTGCATTTTTAGAAGCCCATGAAAATACTCTGACTCTAGACGCATTCGCAACGGCAATAATTACTTCTGATAATCAGCGTATCCAACCACAAGCGCGAGCGTTGTCGCGGCTCACTAGCCTTTAAGGGGACCCTACAAGGACTTTTTTACTGGTTTTCAATTTGCACTGAATCTGAGCGCACTGAACGTAGTAACTTAAATTCTTTTCTCAAATTACGCTTTATTTTAAAAGTTAAAGCCAAATTAAAATTACAAAAACAAGCAAAAAATAACCTGCTTCATGACGTCCTTGATTGCTAGGGTGGCCATGAACTAGTGGAGGGGTGGTGAGCTCAGCGAGCGCTCACGGCTGCTGCACTCCGTGTCGACGGCTCGAGAGTGCGCCACTAAAGCATGTGCTGGATAGGCTGTATGAAGCGGGCGGCCAGGGTGGCTCGCATCGCATTTGCTGCGCGATTAAACACTTATTCGGCATGACACTTTATTGGCCACAAAGGACCCCAAACACGGGGTAAAAATCAGTCAGAACGGGAGCCACTTCGCTCTGCCATACCGCCGAACCTGCTCGCCGAAGCAGCCGAAGGCCTTCGGAACGCTCGGAACCGGTCGAATCCTCGAACGCAGCGCCGCCGCGTACATCCGGGACCTTTTTACGCTCGCCGCTCATCGGTGCCTGATCCCAATACACCTCTCTAGTATGCGCCGCCTTTTCCACCGGGTATGTCGACGGGTCATTTCTTATTTCCAGACTTTATAAACTGCATTTGTTTCTTTTCTTATCTAAAATACTGAACAAAACCTACTTTCATAAATAATTGAAACGGTTCGCGCCACTTATATTTTGTATTTTGGCTAAAAAGAAGCTTTTAGCGGCTCTGACCAGCAGTAAGCCCAGGACCAAAGACTTCCCATATCGCGTGCTTTCGGCACCGCGGGTAGCCCCCGTAGGTGAAGGAGGTTTTCGCGTCGTCCAGTTAAAATATGACGCACTGATATTTAGTCACTCTCTCCGTGCCCGCTGGCTTGCCCGTACCCCAAAAGATGTGGGAATCGCAAAAAAAAATGCAGACGCTTAAATAGAATAGCAGGGCCCCTTTAAGATCAGTGGCGGAAAGATGTTTATTCTGTTTTAAAAGTGAAACTAACGTGAAATACCTGGGGTGCGCCCACCCCACTTTCACCGGAAACTGGGTCATGGCCGCTTGTTCGGTCAATTTATTAAATTATATCCCGCTGACCGATCTGCCTGTAGGGGGCAGGGGCTTCGTCAAGCTGCAATTCTGCAGCTTTTTCTCCTGCCTCCTTCGCCCATTTTGTATTATGGGAGTAAATAAAGTGAATTGAATTGAATTGAAATCGGGCGCTTAACGCATAGTTTTCAGAATTCCCAAGTTTGGGCAATATCAGTAGTGGGCGCCTGAACGAATTTGGCGCTTCCGTAATAATTTAGGGTATCTGACCACTCGAGCACGTTAGCGATCGTCGTTCTCACTGGCTGAGTAGAACTTTAGCAAAGCCTGCAGTACCATCCACGTCGCCGAAAAGAATGCCGGGAACGCTAGGTACAACCAATTGTAGCAGACGACAGAGGCGACATCCAAGGCCACAGCAAGCGAAAACACGCTGAAGAGCACGCCGCTGGATTCCACCCGATCGTAGGGCCGCAGTCGCAAATCTCGTACGTCATACAGAAGAGACGGTGTGCCCATAATGACAGAATTATCTGTAAACACGTGAGCATGTCTGGAAGCATGTTTCAAGATGTCCGCAGTTTTTATGACCGATCTGAGAAGACGGCCATAAAAGAATATCAGACAGCGTCTGCAGACTCTCTTTCGTATGATGTATTAACATTGTGATCACGGCATGAAACCCCCGAGGGCCCCATTTTCTTCTCTTACAGACCAAAGTCTTCGTTTTGTCTATGCGAGATAGGAAGCCTTGGCAATATAGAAAGTGTGACAATCAATCAATACTTTATTTTCTTTCACAAGAAAGATGGCAGCTGAGACAAAAAGCTGCAACAAGTGCAGCTTGTTGCAGCTTTTTGAGGTAATGAGGCAATCAATGAGGTAACAATGAGGTAATAAAGATCAGGACTCTACTATGACACCGAATGGATACTGGATCCCATTTAATGAGAGAAGTAGGCGTTTATTAAAACAGTGATGTCATCCAGCGCCTTGTGCTGGTTTGCTACACTGTGTAATGAACGGAATAACTAAAAAAAGATAGAAAGGAGTAGAGAAAGGTAAGAAAACAAAATTGATATAAAAGAAGTATAAGAGAATATTAAAAAAATCATACAAGGGAAAAATTAAAAATAAGTGTAGATGTGAGTGTTTCAATGGCAAGCATCATTTACCACTTCAGTTCACTTTAGAACACTACAGCCTATGCTGTAAACGAGTATTCTTCAGAAACTTCAGGAGAGCTTCTGTGGCCTTATAACCGTCAGAAGATGTCATCCAGGGACCAAACACGATGTCGATGCTTATTTGTTCTTCCTCTTTGATGTTGAGGTGTTTCTTCATTAACTGCCTTTCATGGCTGCACTCCTCGCATTCGCAGACTACGTGTTGGATGTTATGGACGCTGCCACACGATGCACATTCAGGAGACTGAGCTTTTCCGATTTTGTGAAGGTAGCTGTTGGTGTACGCAACTTTAAGCCGCAAGCGGTGTAGCACGGTCTCCGTTGGTCTTGGTAAACCTCGTGGAGCCCGAAACTGCAGCTTAGGATCAATATTGTAAAGATATCGGTAGTGGTATTGAGGGTTTTCCCAGAGAGACGATGTTATTTCTTGGCCGATTTTTCTGATCATGCTATTTGCATCTGGTCTTGAGAATGGAATAGAGACAATATTAATGCTTTCGTGGGCATCTCTAGCAGCTCTGTCGGCAAGAACATTTCCGGTTATACCGGAGTGGGCAGGAACCCACTGTAAAATAAAAATGGTGTCCCTGGCACGAAGCTTGGCGAGCTGCTTCCAAAATATCTTGTGCAAGTTGTAGATATGGGCTACTTTTTTTCATCAAGGAGAGGGCGTAGAGAGCGGGCTTCGAGTCAACAAATATTGCCCAAAATTGAGGTTTTTCAGTTCCCGCTTGTGTCACTGCTGCTCGAATTGCCGCGAGCTCTGTCGCCGTTGATGAGGTGACGTGGCTCAGCTTTGCTTTTATGGATGTTCTCATAGAAGGAATGTAGACTCCCAGAGCCGATGATGACGTCATTGTAGAGCCATCAGTGAAGATGTGGCGGAATGAGTTGTATGATTTATTGATGTATTCAAGAGCAATCTGGGTGATCACCGGCGCAGGCATCTTTGTTTTCGAAGTGATCCCTGGGATACTTGTTCTGATTTCTAAGTGGGGGTACTTCCACGGTGGATATCTTGGAATTGTAGCCGCTTCAAATGATCTGGGAATATAATCCTCCAAAAGCGTGATTACTTGGGCAAATCCTGAGGATGGTCTCTCTGTAGAGATATTTGCTAGATGATGTTTATGTATTCTAGTTTTGTGACGAAGATGAGCTCGCAACGTTTCTTGTGTCCTTAAAATGGCGGGCGAAACTGCTCGTGCTTCAGCCAGAGTTCCCACATTCGATGTGCATTTCGGCAGTCCTAAGCAAGCTCGAAGAGCTTGTAGCTTGGGCACTTTCTAATTCTTTAAGAAGAGACCGTGATACAGTATGCATAACAGGAAGACTGTAGCGCATAAGGCCGAGAAACAGAGCATTGTATAGGGCCATTAGCGCAGAGACAGAACATCCCCATTTAGTCCCACTAATCATTCTGATTATATCGATAAACGAGGTCAGCTTTTTCTTTAGGCGCTTTATGTGGGGGCTCCATGTCAGTTGCCTGTCGAGAGTGACACCGAGAAATGTGCGTTCAGTGACGTATGGAATTGGTTTTCCATCGATCACGATTGGGTATTTGTCCGTGTGTTTTCTGCTGAATGACATCACCGCTGATTTGTCCGGTGATATATGCAGACCCCGCTCGTGGAGGTAGCTTGCTGTGATGTTTATTGCTTTCTGTAGTCTTACTTTGTTTATGTTGAGAGACCTACTGCACGCCCAGAAACAGATGTCATCAGCGTATATGGATACGTGAACGTTTTACGGAAGTATTTTAAGAAGGCCTATTAGAGAAATGCTAAAACGCATGGCGCTAAGGACCCCCCCCTTGCGGTACTCCCTCTTGATTTCGTGAAAACCAGTGTTGCCCTCCGGCGTCGATATGTACACTTGTCTTTCTTTAAGGTAACTTGCAATCCACGTATATATGCGTCCTCCATAGCCAATAGCCCCCAGATCGTGAAGAATGGCCCCATGTTCTACAGTATCGAATGCCGATTTTATGTCTAAAAATACAGCTGTTGTTATCTTTTTGACAGTCTTCGTTTGTTCAATGCTTGTCACTAAATCAGTTACATTGTCGATGCTGCTTCTTCCGCGTCGAAATCCATTCATGGACGAGGGATATAATCCTCTATTTTCTAGATCCCATTCCATACGGGCTAGCAACATTCGTTCCATTACTTTGCTCATGCAACTTGTTAATGCAATTGGACGATACGAATTAATATCTAGGGGAAACTTTCCAGGTTTGAGGATTGGCAACACACGAGCAATTTTCCATTGCCTCGGTATAATTCCGGTTTCCCACGAGGAGTTAAATGCCTTTAACAAGAAGGTTCTAGCCGCTTCCCCCAGGTGACGTAAGGCTGAGTATCGTATTCCATCCGTGCCCGGGGACGACTTGACGTTAGATGCAAAGAGTGCCATATCAAGTTCTTTTAAAGTAAAATATGCTTCAACAGCATTGCATACACTTACGGATGGGTGGTCATCTGTCGTATTCACTCTGCAGTCGATAAGAGTAGAGCAGGAGGTGATCTTGACACAAAATTCCTCGGCTATGGTTACTGCTGAGACTTGGCGGCTCAAAGCGATGGCCCGGAAGGGACGAACTTGCTGCGGCCTCACGCGCAAGCTTCGCATCATGGGCCATATACGAGTAACTGGCTTTCTGGGATCAAGGCCGGCACTAAGAGACCTCCAGCGTGTTTTGGAAAGCTTGTCCAAGTGCCTTGTAACGCGCTTTTGTGCTCTCCTAGAAGCCCTGACATCCTCAGCACTCTTAGTTTTTCTTGCCCTGCGTTCAGCCCGCCGGCGGATGGCACGCAGTCGTTCGTATTCTCCATCAATAGCTGTCGGGGGGTTTGTCATATTGACGGTTTTGGTCGCTTCGGAGGTTGAAGAGTTGATGGCCGCAATAAATCCTTCTGTCTCAGTTAGTGTAGTACAGGCGGACTCCATTTTTGTTTTGAAGATATCCCAGTCAGTATAATGCATTGTAGTACGCCTCTTCAAGCGATGCAATCCTTGAAACGTAGTGTAAGTCGGCACGTGATCACTACCATGAGTTTCAATATCAGCGAACCACCTGGCTCCCTCAGCGAGACATGAAGACACGAACGATAAATCTAGAGAGCTACTTGTAGATGCACCTCTGAAATACGTCGGACTGCCGTCGTTAAGAATTGCAAGGTCATATTTTAGTGTAAGGTCAAATAAGGCTTGCCCTCGAGCATTATTTTTTCTGCTTCCCCATAATGAGTGATGGCTATTGAAATCTCCTGTTAGAAAATGGGGTGATGGGGTTTGCTGTAAAATTGTATCCAGCCTCTGAATGTCCAAGGCTGCTCGAGGAGGTATATAACTAGCAATAAGTGTGAACGAAATATCTTCTATCTTAACAGTCGCAGCAATGTACTCATTTGTAGGGTGCGACGGAATATCGTGTTGAATATAGGTCAGGTCCTTTCGAATGCCGACCAAAACTCGGCTAAGACCAGTTGTTCTGTGTGAATGAAATAGCTCGTACCCTGATAGTCTGATGCTGTGCGTCACTCGCGACTCTGATATTGCAATAATAGGAACAGGATATTTGAATATGAATTGTCTAAAGTCCGAAAGCCGATTTCGAAGGCCTCTCGCATTCCATTGAAGGACGGTGGCATCTCTTTGAAGCTTGTCTAATGACACCAGATCATAACGAGCGGAAGTATAGCATCTAATACGGTTAATAGCGCTTGGGCTATAGGAGAATCCCATGACCGAAGAATATTACGGACAACGTTGGTGATGGTTTGGAGCTTGACCCCGGACATAGGTGGTTGCTCCCTGGTTGATGCACTTGACTGGTCCCTCCTGGGCTGCCTATTTTCTTTATCTTCTACACGCGAAGTTGATGCAGATCCAGGAAGTGCTGGAAATTCTTTGTCATCCTTTAGCTGCAAAGTCGGAGCTGTAGCCTCTGTGGATTTTGAATAGGTCTTGCCTTTTCTCACGCTGGATTGCTGCGTTGACGGGGAATCTCGTTGAGCACGAAGATCGTGGGCTGCGACGTCCTGTCTTGCTTGATTGACTGCTGTCCTGGCATGGCCAGTGGACATCTGATCTTGTGTAGACCGTAGAGCCTCTTTTGCTGAGGTGTAACCAACCTTAGCTTCGCTCTTGTACCTGGATATTTTCTGCTCTCTTTTGTATGCCGGGCACAGACGAGATGTAGAGTCGTGTGCTTTGTGGCAGTTCATGCAGAGTGGGTCTTCCGCTTCGCACTTGGTGCGATCATGGGGACCCCCGCAGCGACCGCATCGCAATTCCCTAGTACAGGCGGTTCGAACGTGCCCAAAACGGTTACATTTGGAGCATTGACGTGGTTTCTCGATGTACGGTTGTGTCTTGTATCTTGTGTATCCGATTGTAACGTACTCTGGTAGAGTGTCCGTGCTAAAGACGAGCTTGACGGTCTCGGATTTACCCAGTCGTCGGATGGAGATAACAGGTGCAGTAGTGCGAACTGCCAGTTGAAGTTCGACCTCGGTGAGGTCTGCTGGTACTTCGTAGATCACCCCGGCCGCCTATTCTCGTGGGAGTGGTTCGTAAGCCAGGACAGCGATCCCGTCTAGTGTGGTGAGTGCAAGGAGCGCTTTCGTAGCCTCTCTATTTCTGGTGTCAATTGCCAGTACGTTGAGTCTTCGGTTTGGCCTAACCAGGATCACCCCGTCTGGAGCAGTCAGGTCCAGTTTTTCTTGAATTTGCTTCGGGTTAATGGTTGCGATCACTTTGTCTGGATCCTTGGGTCTGACTATCACCGTGAGGCGGGAATCAGTACGAGTCATAGTCTTGATCGTCTTGTCGCTTGACTCTGAACTAGTGGAGGCTTTGCGTCTCTTTCGGTTCTGAACAAGCTGAAAGGGTGCCGAATCGGCGTCCAGCTCGTCAGAGATGCTCTCATAGTAAGAGACTGTGCTTGAAGCGCTGGACGTACCCAATGATGGCCGCTCAGCCTGTCCATCCAGTTCCATTTCGATCGACGGTGAGCCTTGGCCGGCGGGATGGCCCGCCTCAGCCATGGTCGGTGACCGTTGCGTCAATAGCGAGGATCGTATCGTTTTTACCTTGAATTAGCAGCGAAAATCTTGAATAAAGACACAATATAGCAGGACAACCTCGATAGCAGCCAAGGTAAATCCGACTTCTTCTTCCTTCCTTCGTTACTCGGATCCCATTTAAGCATCTCACAGAGCAGTACACAAACGAGGAAACTAAAAAAAAAAAGAAAGACGTTTACAATTCCTTGTAATGCCGAATTAGAGCGCAGCTCTTGAGGAAGAGGAGGGGAAGGTGCGGAGAGAGGGGTATGCCCCTCCTCCTCCGTATCATCTCATGCTCCTCCCCTCCTCCTCCCTCTCCCTCCTTCATCCTCATCCTCCCTCCTCCTCTCATGCTCCTTCCCTCCTCTTCCATTCCTCTTCCCCTCCCCTCACTTCTTCCTCCTCCCTTCCTCCTCTGTCGTGACGTCACTCGTGACCCTAGTGACCCTCGTGACGCCACGTGTGACGTCATTTTGGGAAACGTCCTATAATGCAATGCGCGGTTACGCCGACGGCGACTGCGACGCCGCTCAAGCCGGAAACGGGCGCCTAAGAGCTGCGCTCTCAAAAACTAGAGGTTTACAAATTTCCGTAACGCCAAATTAGAGCGCAGCTCTTGAGGAGGGGGAGGTGAAGGTATGCCCATCCTCCTCCTTCATACCCTCTCCAACTCCCCTCCTATTCTGCTCCTCGTCCCACTCTCCTCCCTCCTCCTCCTTCCACTACTCCTCCTCTTCCCTCCCCTTCTCCCTCGCCTTCTCCTCCCCTCCTCCTCCTTTCCTCCTCCTCCCTACCTTTCCTTTCTTTTTCTCCGTACGTGACGTCATTCTCCCCGCTAAATCTGGCTAGGAATTGAATTGGCGTTGAGGTCACGTGACGTGAATTTCGCCGCTAAATCTAGCGCGGTTACGCCGACTCTGACGCCGCTCAACCTGGAAAGGGGCGCCAAAGAACTGCGCTCTAAAAAGATATCGAGTATTGCTAATAAACAATGGAGACGTTTACACTTTAATGTCACACGAAATTGGAGCGCAGCGCTTGAGGTATTTTGGCGTCAATTTTCACATTAGTTTTTTTCGCTAAATTTAGTAGGGAAACTGCGTTTGTGTATAGGTAAGGTGACATCACTTTCCCCGCGAAATTTAGCGAGCAAACTGAATTGGTTTCGAGGTCACGTGACGTAAGTCTTCCCGCGAAATCAAGCGGAGAAACTGAATTTGTGTATATATAGGTCACGTGACACGAAGTCATGCGACTCCCTCTTCCAGCGCTGAAACTGAATTGGCGCAGAGGTCCCGTCAAGTCAATCTTCCCGCTAAATCTAGCGGGGAGCAGCCCTGTTTGGGAGCAGTTTCTGCTCTAAATTCAGCGGGGAACTGAATTCGTGTATAGGTCTGTCGCGTCTCATAATGCAACGAGCGGTTACGCCGACGCCGACGCCGACACCGATGACGACTCCGACGCCGCTAAGTGCGGGAACGAGCAACTCAGCCTTGCGCTCTAAAATGAGAAATCGGAGTATTGAGGAGGGGGCATCACCACGTATTTTTGGTAGCGACAGAACTCCGTCGAGTAACCGACTCGCCCCTAGGTGTGCAAGGGACTCCACTGCGAAACACCGCTAGCTTTTTCTTCTTTCTTCATATACTCCGTTCATATGTGGTTCTTCAGCTGGATTACTTTATTTGTCATATAGCTTTTTCTTCTTTTTTTTTTCGCAGTAAAGCCGGTTTCATTCCCCGAATTCTACTTTTACCTTGCTCTGCAAGTCTAGAGCAGACAGGAGACAAGAGTTTGGGTGACATATAATCCTGTAAGATTGTAATCCCCAGCCACGAGACGTTTCGAAATGACGACCGAGCAAAGCGAGGGGAAAAGCCCAGTCTTTTTTTACATTATCCCGTAAAGCCTCAGCCATTAGGATGAGTAAAAATTTTCGCGAGGCCAGAGATACCTAATTCTCCTGCGTGAAACTCTGGGAGATATCTCTTTTTCCCTCGCGTCTGGACGGAGTCTGTGAAGAAATAAACAGGAGGGTGTCTTTATTTTAGGAAGGAAAGGTACTTTGGATGAGGTATCTGTCGCAACAAGGGAGCTCTACAAATAAAGATACAAAAAGAATGCAACATTAATGTGTTCTTTTATCCTAAAGTAAAATTGTGGGGCACGTTAAAAAAAAAAAAACTCAAGGAAAAATTTTATTTGACACAGAGTTAAGCCCCTTGGTTACTGTCTAGCCTTTTTTTTCTGTCTACGCTTTACTTGAGAGGGACAATGGCTTCAATTATAGTAATATAATGTTCAAAATGGTGCGGCTTAGAGTCTTTAAAAGTGCGATTCGGTGAACTATCGCATCTGCGGTTGAAGTCGAGATGAGGTTTCGGACAAAATAAAAAATAAAACCTTCGCTGAAATCTTGATATTAGGATGAAGATGCTTGGAGTCGAAGCCAACTTGCTGTTCGTACTTTCGTGCGACGCGCTTACCGCAACGAGGATTTTAAGTGGCCAACTTGCTGCGATGACAGGCGCGTTTGAACGCAACCAACGCGGCGTCTGTTTTGTGGAAAACATTGAAGAGGTACATTGACCGCGCCGACACGTTCAAAAGTCGTCGAGGCAAATTCGCCCCTCAGCGTTCAAATCAAATCTTCGCCAAAGCAATGCAGAGCGGAAGTTCGTCTGCTTCTTTTGAAGAGGTTGTGGTAGCGTCTGAACGGCGAGCTCTGGTTGGCTCTGATTAATGGATAGTGGGTAGACCTCAAGCCAGCTTGCTTCTAGGTCTACCAACTACGCTTCAATCAGGACCAATCAGAGCTTGGCGTTTTAACGTCACCACAACCCCTGCAAAAAAAAAAAAAAGTGAACTTTCCGCTTTCCATAAGCTTCAACTTCCTACATGGAAACACACTGCAACTCGGTGGAAAAAAGAAAGAAAGATACGTTATGGAAACACTTGGTAAACACAAACGTAGGCATAAAAGCAACACAGGTTAATGGTATATTGTTATGTTTAGCATTGCGACTTGGATTCAGTGTTAATGTCCGAGAGGTGGGAACAATCTTAGTCTCAAATTCATCGCATACTTTTCTTCATACTAAAAAAAAATTATATATATATGTGTATATATATATATATATATATATATATATATATATATATATATATATATATATATATATATATATATATATATATATATATATATATATATATATATATATATATATATATAGAGAGAGAGAGGGAGACAAACGAGCGCTTTGGACGATGATAGACCTTTGCATGGCTTATCAGCCGGGTGAAAAATGCTGAGTCACTGAGTGGTGGACGCATCCGAAGCGTCCGATATACCGCACACCACAGCAACAGCGCATGCTCACAAGGCGTTCTACAGCCTAGCAGACAAAGATGGCAGCCGGCACAAGGCTATTTTTGCAAGGGTCTATATGTACGCCAGTCAGACGGGAAAGTAAATGTTATTTTGATCGAATGTCATTCACCGCTCGGTGAATCAGCTCGTGATACTGGTTCTGTATACGTGGCGGGTGCACGCGCAGCGTGGCGTATTAAACACGCGGATTGGCCGAGCTGTTATGTCATTTTGCTTAAATGTCATTTAACGTGCCCGTCTGACTGGGATATGAGTCGGTTTCAGAAAACAACTTTTCACATGCGGTTAGCAGCGAATGATAAAGCTCGTGATATGTTTAAATTTTATAAGCTCTATGCGCGCAGGGACAGTTAGCGAGTAAAACTTAATGCTCATTATACCGGGGCACATCGTATTTATGCTCGCTTTATTGTATTAAGTGTTTCCTTACGCGTTGGTATATTCCTCCATTGTTTTGCCCTGACTGGCTGCCCCTCGTTCTGCGGGAAAGTAAGATCACATACATTTTTTTAAAGTGCACTCTCGAAAGTTTTTGCTTGTAAACTGCACAGAGACGCACTCAGACCCTTCTTGCGAAGAAGAAGAAAATGCGGAGACAATTTAAACCGAGTAATAGTATTTATACAACAGTGCTGTCCTCCCGAGCCGACCCAGTTTTTTTATGCGCACTCTGCGTAGCTTCTGCCTGCTCCTTGGTCACCAGCTTGGGTGGCCGAAGAAACAAAGCACTCTCCTTTCATGTCGTTTTACGTAGTACTGCATCTTCTTGAATTCCTTGCATGTATGTTCCTGTTCGTAACGCATAATGGTTGAAAGAAAACTGAGCATTGTCAAGAAATTAAATTTGATTTAGGTAGCTCTTGTTCCAAGCGAGGAATTGATGAGTCACAATTTGCGTTCCAGCGACGGAAGGCTTTTTGTACCCGAAAGCCTCTTCCGAGAAACAAAATTAACGAATTTCGCGCCGCGCTTTTCCTAATTAAATTTCGTTTCTCTCCCGGGAGCACTTTTACCGATTAAGCGAACGAGGGGGCAAAATGCTTCGAATGCTTGGAGCGAAACTGAAAGCTCCCGGGTCACAGAAAGCACTCTTTGTTCTTACGATCTGCGTGTGTAACATATTCACAATTGCCGAAGAACGGTCTAAGTATAATTCCCGTTCTACAATCATTTTTTTACAATACTTATGATCCCATTACCGAGGGTACTAGAAGAGCCGTACAAGGAAATTCGAAATGCGTTGCGCGATAAATTTATACGCAGTGAAAACATCTTACCCCAAAGAGCTGAACGAAACAAACTAGAAGAATCTCCAATATTGGTATCGTGAAAAAACAAAACAAAAATGAAAGCCGTTTACAACTCCCTGTAACGCCGAAGTAGAGCGCAGCTCTTGAGGAGGAGGGGAAGGCACAGGGGGGAGAGGGGGATCACGTGACCTCGGGGGGGGGGTCACGTGGCCTGGGGGGGTCACATGGCCTGGGGGTCACGTGACCTCGGGGGGGGGGTGAGGGCGGAAAAAATGTTCCGCTAAATTTAGCGGGAAAATTTTCCGCTAAATATAGCGGGGAAAATTTTCCGCTAGATTTAGCGATGCAAATTTTGGTAGATTTAGCGGGAAAATTTTTCCGCTAAATCTACTGGGGAAAATTTTCCGCTAAATTTAGCGGGAAATTTACCCATCATGCACCGCGTGGTTACGCCGACGCAGACGGCGACGCCGACGCCGTTCAAGCCGCAAACGAGCGCCTAAGAGCTGCGCTCTAAAAAAACTTTTGTACGAGAAACCAACCAATCAAATATGCCAGAAATCTGTTTTGTTTGGAAAGGTGGAAGATCTATTAGCGTAACCTCGGGAATCGTATATCCGAGGAAATGTTTACACTAACGCAAGTATGACACGTCACCATAACGACAACAACAACAATAAAATCAGAACTTTCATCCTTTAATGTGCGTGACGCAACATAAAGCACCGACAGGAAGGAGGGAATCGCTCAGCCAATTACCAGCCACGCGGCCCGCTTCTCCCTGGAGATTGGTGCGACGCGTTGCCAACTCGCTCTTCCATGCGCCTCTTTGTATCCGCCCAAATAAGCAATACCACCTGGAAGTCAAGGCCTGTGCCTTTCCCCACAAACGTGTGGGGAAAGGTCGTACCGAATACTATTCGGTACGACGAAATAACCAAAGTGTTTTAAGATATTGTTTCTGGCGATGAGACAAAATGCACGCGTGTTTTCCCATGGGAATGCACAGGAGCACAGCAAAAGCAGACTGGTTACTGTCTGCTTCAATTTGCGTAACGAAAGTCACATAGACACTAGCGTCAGTTGAACCTCTAGCGTACATTATAATAACTCTATGCCATAAGCCGCCGCAGAGCCCCTTAGCCGCCGAAGCCGCTGCCGCCATCTGTCGTTTGTTGCGCAAGTCAAAAGGTGCCCGGTTAGCAGAAGGACGTAGGTAGGGAAAACCAGCTATGGTCTTTTTACCCTGTACTCAGGTAAGTTCGTTCTTTGAAGTTTTGATACGATCCTTCCACCCCTACGGGCACCTCTGCGGTACATCGTAGCGCGATATGTTACCAAGCGGATTTATGTGGTCACGTTAAAAGCTTCAGCCGGCTTCAGGACCTTTCTGCATTTACCGGATTTCGCTTGGAATGTCTAAGCGCTCGTGCACGCTGCACGAAAAAAAAAAAGGAAAGAAAACAATATTGCTAGTCCCGCTTCTGTAATCGGCTGTCAGTGCTGCTGGATAACTGTAAAATATCATAATTGGCTCCTGCTAACACTCGCATAAACAAACTAAAATTATCAACTCAGGGAGTTTCGGAAAGTCCTTAGCAGATTACCAACCGTGAAACTCTCGCAAAACCAATATTTTGGTATTTTTAATCATTAAAAACGTGAAAGCCGTTTACAACTCCCTGTAACGCCGAATTAGAGCGCAGCTCTTGACGAGGAGGAGGGCAGGGTACTGTGGGGAGGGTATACCCTCCTTCTCCTTCTCCTCCTCCTCCCCTCATCCTTCAATCTCCTCCGCTCCTCCTCGTCCTCCCCGTCTTTCTCCTTCACCTCCTCCTCCTGCCCTCATCCTTCAACCTCCTCCCCTCATCTCCTCCTCCTCTTCCCTCCTCCCCCTCCTAATAATTAATGAATAATTAAATAATTAATTTAATTTTAGTTGACAGGTACCGCGTCAGGCTACTGCACGAAAGGTCTCTGGTTCGAAGCCGGCCAAGCTTCCTTGGGGGGGGGTCACTTTACTTTAAGGGGGACGGGGGTCACGTGACCTCGGGGAGGGGGTCACGTGACCTCGGGGAGGGGGTCACGTGACCTGGGGGGGTCACGTGACCTCAATGGGAGGTCACGTGACCCTCCCCCTCCCCGAGGTCACCGAAGGTACCCGAGGTCCTCCCGAAGGAACCCGAGGTCCTCCCGAGGTCACCGAAGGTACCCGAGGTCCCCCGAGGTATTCCCGAAGGAACCCGAGGTCCTCCCGAAGGTATCCGCGGTCCTCCCGAGGTCCTCCCGAAGGAACCCGAGGTCCTCCCGAGGTCCTCGGGGGGGGGGGGGGGGGCTCGCGGTTACGCCGACGGCGACGGCGACGGCGACGACGACGCCGACGCCGACGCAGACGCCGATGCCGCTCAAGCCGGAAACCGCTGCTTAAGAGCGGCGCTCTAAAAATCGAGAAGACGTTTGGGGTTATTTTCAGGTGGTCGTTCAGTTTAACCAGAAATGAGGGTGTACGCGTTTTTGTCACTGAGAGAGACGCGATGCCCATTACACTTCTATATGAATCAACTTATTTAAAGGGTAACTGCAAAGAAAAAAAGTGTTTTTTAAACAGCCTAATTGGGAAAAGCATGTCACAAAACAAATGTTCCGCGAAAAAAATAATTTTTTTAGCAATATTTACGTCACAGGACATAATTTAGTCGGAGTCAGAACCTCTTCACATTTGAAACTCCCGCTCTTTGGACCCCCGCGGAGAAGAAGTACGCCCCGCCCCTCACTCTCCTTGCGTTGCGGAGTTGAACGACGCAGCGTCTCGACTTCCGGTAAGATCTGGCAACAACGCACGTTAAACATGGCGCCGGTATTGTTTTGGTTTGACGGGACACCAGACGCTGCGCGGTTTGCGAGCACATAGCGAAGACGTGACCGGAGAAGTGCCCCTGTGATGTTCCCGGAAGACGGAAAGTATCATTCGTAATTGTCGTGTGTGCTTTGAAAGCGAAGGGAGTCACAGGGTTCACGAGTGCGCAACCACAAGCCAAGGTTCACGACAGAGCTGCGTTGACTTCGGCGATCTCGTTCAGTTTGGTGCAACACGGCGTTGCGACAAAGAGCTGAAACGTTCGTGGTGTGTGTGGTGCGGTGCTTGGAAGTAGACACCCACACTAACACGGAGCGCAAATTGGTTGTTGTGGGGTTGAAGTTCAACGAGTTCAGTCCCTTCGTCGTCAGCTGATCCAGTCAAACTGGTCCGGGAGGACGCAGCGAGCGTTTTTAAAAGTAAATCTTTCTTCGTTCCGTTTCAAAATGTGGAAGATTCCCGACGCATACCGTGAGTAAAAAGCTGCGGGCGTTTTCAACAAAATTACGTCGTTTTAATTGAACAATGGACTCCGAATTGTTGTCCTAAATCTGCAGTTTTTATGCTTAGTGTTGTTGGACTGCGTTTGCACAGCGACGTGTTGCGCTCATCGTGCGGTGTGAATAAATTTGGGCAAGATTTCGTACCTGCCCACAGATGCATGAACTGAGACCATTTTTTACGTAGTAAACATAGTGTTTCTTTTATTTTGTGTGTCAAGTCGCGGACGTTAGGTGCACCCGGTGCGAATCTCGACGGCCTCCGGTGCGATATGACGAGAACGTAACTGGACACGTTTGTCGCTACGCGAACGCCCGATTGCCTCCAGCCAAATAGCATTCCTTTCGGGTCGAAAAGGCTGCTGGAAGGCTCGCTGTCGGGATCACTCATCTGACATCTCCGAAAAGTCGGCATTTGCACGCGCAAGCAAGAAGAAGAAGAAGAAGAAAAAAAAGCACGCTAAGCAAGCAAAGAGGAAAACGAAAGAACCGCGCTATGAAAGCCAAAACTCCGCGTCGCTTCCTATCACTAACACCTGCGACAGCTGCTAAACACACACTACTTCACTTCAAGAAGTCTCACTCAAGCACCTGGGTCAGCACGAAACACTGATCACTTCGGCGAAACGGTTAGTCGAGGTAGGCGAGACAGGCGGGAGCAGAGACTTCGGCCGCTTCGGCGGCCATGGAAAGAATGGCGAAGCTTTTGTTTGTTATGGTATGAATCCAAACGGAAGTATCCGTCTTGTAAACCTTTTGTAAAGAACAATAACTCTCATCACATGGGTTATTCTTTAAACGTAAAAATATGCCACTCAAAAGGAAATTGCAACATATAACAAAGGTTTAACAACCAAGATCTAAGCTGTCAATCAAACTCTTAGCCAATGAGAAGTATAGCAGCCGATTGGGATTAACGTCACGGAATCCCAACTTCGTGGCGCGCGATTTAAAACGGACGAAATAGCCGCAAACTAAAATCAGTCTCACGCAATAAATATTGCTGTAAAAATGTTTTTTCTCGCGGAAAATTTGTTTTTTGACATGCTTGTCCCAATTAGGCTGTTTAAAAAAAAACTTTTTTTTTCTTTGCAGTTACCCTTTAAAAGAAGTCAAATCAGATGGCTTCCGAATGTCGAGGTGCCTTGCATATTCAACGACTTGAGAGAGTGATGAGGCCAACGAGAAAAAAAGGGATTGAGCAGACAGTTGTTTATGGAATCCAGCCCGTAGTGATTCACATGGAAAGCCCATATCATGGGACGATATACAAGCCCTTCATGAACCAGGAGTTGAAACGCGTTTCAACTAACGTCGTTGATCGAGAATCGCTACTTTTGTTTATGTAATGAAGCAACGACATTGTCTCGTTTTGTGAAAGGGGAAGGATGACGCTTGGACAAAGAAAGGAACAACGATGTTCATTAGCTGTTTGTTTTAGCGAGTCGTTTCTACACGAACGGTTCGTCCTCGAACGCATCGCCGACGCCGCTGCTAATGCGCGCGCGAGTCGTTGGGGGCCTCTGGAGGCTTTTCTCGTTCGTTCCTCCCACCCCGGCTTCTGGAGTCGTCACCGCAACGCAGCCAGCAAAGCTCACGTCTCGGGTGCAAAAAAAAAAATATGGTGGCCGGATCGGCGATTGAATACACCGGGCCAGCCGAGCGTTAGGCTTAGTGCAACGAGAGGCGATTTGCCATTATTTTACTCTGCTTCATTTGAGAAGTTGAATAAAATCATTTTGAGGACCGCTTACAATGGTAAGCGATCGTGAATGCTGTAAACTGCACATGCTGGTAAATTTGTTTTTCCGATCAGCGACTAGCTGCCGTGAGGACCGCGAGCGGACGAAATTCATTGGTTCGACGATACACAGCGTGAACGATCGTTCAAGTTGAAGAGGACGGAGACACATCACCTACCTTTGAGGGCTGTTCAGACAATTTTTACTCTATCAACTTCGCAGGTCTTGAAAGTCCGACCGGCAAGTGTTAGGTCGGCCGTCTTGTTTACATCAGTCGTACGCCGGAAACACGAGTCACAGACTTGCACGCAGCAGCATGTTTCACATGTTTACTAGAAGATGGCGCTACCAGTCAAACGCAATCATCGTCATCGATTACACGGTTGCGCCAGTGTTACGATTCGCTAAAATAGGTTCAATTTCACGTACGATTTCACGGAATGGACGCCCGGCACCGTTTATGATTTCGGAACGTTGTCCTCCAAAAACAACCCGCCAAAACTCCCTACTTAAAAAAAAAGACCACTTAAATGACAAATTTTGCCAATATTTCGATTTTGCTGTGTGGAAAGCAATATAAAAACGTTAAATTGGCAGGCATACAGCAAAAATTTTGATAGTGCTGCCCTTCTGATAACACTCCATAATTCTTATTACCCAATGCAAAGCAGAAAACGAGCGATATCTGCGTTGTATTTCCGGCTTACCAATGAGCATCTTTGGTTTAAAACAATTGTCACGTCCTTTTTTTTTCTGGACACGACGGTCCTCGGAGAAAGGGCAAAAGGAAGATGCAGCCAGCCTGATGAGGCCAACATTATTACGTCTACTACGCGAGGGAAACACAATATTTAACTTGAAAACGAGCAAGAAAGGTAAAAGGGTGCACTTGAAAAAAAATAAAGCTAGTAGTATTTACAAGGTAAACGCTAATACCCGCTTGTCACATATGTTAGTAGGTGCCTAGTAATTGTAGGTAGTAACGGCCAAGCTACTAACGGCTACTAGGTCGAGAAGCTAGAAACGGTTACTAACCAAACTAATATATTTTACTACCTTTAGCGAGTAACTATCACTTGCTCTCACAAGACCCAGGCGGCGCTAGTCAACCGTCCAATTCAAAATTGACAGAAATTGCTGCCGCTGGGATAGATTTCTTTCCACGCTGGTTACATTCACATTTCCACGGCATTTATTTTGCTGTTGCACATGTATAATACATTTAAAACAGTGAAGGAATTTGAAAAAAGAAGACCCACACACGCACAGCATACACGCGGCGTAGCCCTAAGGGGGATTCAACCGCTATTTATTTGTACCCTTTTCCTCATAGATGGCACAGAAGTTTTCCGGAACAAGCGAGTTGCATGTTCGCAGCTGTGCATGGAGGTCAGGCGCTCGAGGTGGGCTCGGGCCACGGGCTGTTCACCGCCGATCTCGAGCTAGATCTTCTTCGCCCTGCGTCCGCCGCTTCCGGAAGCGGCCAGCAGGCGGCGCGAGATACGAGCCAGTACATACGTATATCACAGTGGCTTACAAAACGTAGAATAAGCTCTGATTTCCAAATGGACTCGAAATTCCATCCACGTTCGAAATTATCGAAAGCACAGGGTGCGGCGTTGCGGCCATTTGGACCACCACAATTGGCACGTAAACGTTGTTTTGCAAAAAAAAAAAAAAAGAAAAGAAAAGAAAAAAAAGAAGGTGATTTTTAGAGCTTATTTTAAAGCTAGAAAAAAAAATAAAGTTGTAGTTTTGCGCTTTCTGTGTCCTATATTGGCCTGCTCTTCGTCTAAATACTGGTTTGCAAACCCGCTCTCAGGATGTGTGGAGTAAAGCCCATCTATCCTGAGAAAAGTGGCGCCAATCGTTTTTGTGGAAATGCTCGAGACACGTGCCGCGCGCCACTTCTGGGAAGAACTAGAGCCACTAAATGAGCTGCGCTTAGAGTATTGGCACTCTGTTCCCCTACATTGTTGTGGGCGCCGACATTTCGGTGCTTGAGCAGAGTCGACGCAACTGCCGATAGTCATGATTCAAAAGTGCGACTTTCACAGCATTAGATTTGGAAGCTCATATAATATTACTTTTATCTGTCGTGAACTGTTTAAACATTTGTGGAGGGCGGAAAAGCGTTCCCTGTGAGTTCAGATAAATCTTGAGATAACTGGCAACCGTTGTTTAAAATAATAGAAATCATGCGTCTTTTTTGTTTTTCATATCCACCAGCCACCAAACAAGATCTACAGAGAGTGAAAATATCTGAAATAATGTTTCATGAAATCAATGTTGTTCGGAATGAGTATTTTAGCCTTCCTTGCAACTCATTCAACTATTTTTTTTTTCAAATACATATTAGTAGGGTGCTTTCGTGTGCGCTTTGCTTAGGGTGGAGACACCTGGCCATTTCGTCCCGCACTTTTATTTTTATTTTTTGTTCAGAAGCGCCTGAAAGAGCGTGTCCCGGCACGTGTTTGTGGCGCTGACTGTGCTATGGCGACATTTTGTTTTCGTCGATTTATTTGTATTTTAACCGTGAGCGCGTGCTGTCGGCATCGGGTACTACTAAGGGTGGCATCACCCTAAGCAGAAGGACATTGAGGCCCCCTACTTATTAGGGTACCTCTGTTCAACCCTGCACGATCATAGGGTGCTTACGAGCCATACTTGTAGCGTATGCAAGCGTTTGACCACGCGCGTTAACATAGCACACACAAAAAAAAAATCAACAAAAGTCTCGCCATCAGAGCCTTATCAGGCCTTTCCCTAGGAGCCTGCTGACGTCTAGTTACACGTGAAACACGTGCTGGCGTCTACAGTCATATAACTGCTTAAAAGGAAAAGTATATTTTTCTATCTTATGTTGATTATTTACTTCTAATTACTTATATAGAAGAGATGAGCGCGTGCAGTGCAAGCACTTAATAATGTTTTTGAAAAAAAATATTATTTTTTGGTCCGTGTAGATAATTTAAGCATCGCGGAAAGTTTAAACTTTGAAAATGGGACGCCAGCAGTTTGAATAGAGCACGAAAATTTGAGAGGAGGACGTCAACTGGATCAAAAGATAAAAACGAGAGAAGACATTTCTCTATGAGCGACGTCCACCTGAGCCTAATATTTTCAAAACAGGAACTTACGTTGTGGACACCTTTAGCATTTATTTAATTGAAAAAGAAGCTGTCAATAAAAAATGAAACGATAGTCTTTTTTTTTTTGCTGCCAAATGTATTTTACATTTTCACTTATATAGATGTCACATGCGTCCACAAGGTTAGTTCTATTTGCTTTGACGACATTAGACTTAGATAAACGTCGGCTGATCCACTGCACAATGGGGGAACAACCGACATTGCGGAACGTGAGAATTTGAAACTTTGGGTGATAGTCAAAAATGCTGCGAGCGCAAGCTTGTTTGTACCTTTGGCTTGAGCTCCCGCTGCACGAGTACTGTTGCAGTTGACGTGCAATCAAACACAAAGAGCTGGCGCTTTTATCTATAATGGTGCAGGGATTCCACAGTTTGCAACAGAGGTCAAACTTTCGAAAAGGTCGATTGAGCTTGACAGAAGCACTCTTCGTAGCTTGAGCCTTATAAGTGACTCCTGTTTTATGTTTTGCACTCCCGTACACTGAAGGAATATTTTCTCTAGACGTCCACTTCCGCTACCAAATAAGATGACATGATCAGGTAAGAAGAAGCTCAAAGATTATTCGAAGTGGAAGAGGGAAAAAAGACACAAATGGTTGTTTTTTATTATGCCCTAGTTTCATAGAGCGACAATTAGAAATAACCAACACAAATAAGCCTCAAGCAAAGGACACAATGAATCTCCGCCCCTGCCCGTTTCGATCTGGATGAGCGTCGTACCGGCGTGCGGTCGTGAATTACTACTCCGTGGAGCACGTTAAGGACCCCAGGCTAGCGGTTGCACTGCACTGGCTATATTGCTCGTCTACAGCTCAGAGACAAGTCGCTAGTTGAGGCAGACTAACTTCAGGCTGTATAAACATACACACGAACACAAATGAAGCACGCACACAAAGGTATCTTTGACATGCTTGCTGTCTCTCGGTGCTTTTGAAGTAAGCGCGAGCGATTGTAAGCCTGCTAAAGATACATTAGCGTGGCGTGATTCATCTGCTTAACGCGTGCCGGTGTTGGTTGTTTTTATTAGTCACTCTCTTTGGACTTGGGCATGAGCATAGCGATCCCGCAACTGCCCAGAGCGGCAGTACAAACGGGGGCTTGCACCATTATTTGGAAGCATTCTCTATCATCAACATCATCGTAAACTTTAATATTTGAAAATTTAAAGGACCTTGCGGTCCCTGGGTGGTGCCCTTAGTCCAGGGCTCCGTTGGCCGCCCAAATTCGGCGGGTTCGCTCAACCAGTCGCTGCTGGTCACTGAGCTTTGTGCCGGATAGGGCCGCTTCCAGGAGGAAAAAATGAGGGAATAAAGGGGGATGATTCCCTCACCGGGGGGGGGGGGGGGCATTCTAAGATAAAGTGGTACACGCTGGTACAATTTGTACCAGGAGCAGTACAGTGTGACCGCGGTAGGCAGTGGTAACGCTCTTCTAAAGGCCTATTAGCGGCGAGATGTTACGGTCGCGCCCTCGTGTGGTTTCCTCTCGTGATGTTATGACCTTGCGAACACCAAGTTGGATGGTGTTTGTAATGAGCATGTTGGAAGCTTGAAATCATAGTGCTCTGAAACCAACTTTGCCAACACCGTCAAAATTGAAGTTCATATATTCCTCTTATTTCTGTCGATGAGAATTCCTTTGCTTACGTCATAGTCAGCATTTGGCCAATCGTGGAAGGCCGAGCACAGCGACGCTATCGATCGCTCACGTCGCCAATAAACAGTTGCGATTGAGAGCGCTTGGGTGTGTTTGACTGCGTTGCGGCTGCGAAAAACAAGGACATCCCTGCTTCGTATGACACGTGCCAAGATACTCTGAATTGAATTCCACGCTTCATACGAACTATTCATGTGCAGTTGACTCGCTTCCGTTTCTTGACGCAGCGCAGTCAAACGTACTAAAACGCAACTTTGTGTATGGGCATTTAAACAACCCATTATGCATGTGATATATCTTTTACCGTTCTTCAGAATCTGGTTTCGCTAGTACTTGCAGGAATCAATATTTTCCCCCTGTCATCAAGAACACAACCGCTCTCACTGATGTAACATATAAAACCAAAATATTTGTTTGTAGGTTGGTAGGTATTTATTTGTGCTCGGAAGCACAGGCGCCACAGAGATGCACGTAGCCCGTACAGTGAATGCCGGAGAGGCCCGTATAAGGGGTGATAATAATAATACAGTGAGATATAATGTGAGGCACTGATAATGTACAATGAGGCATCACGAAGGAGGGGCTTAAGTTGATCGCAGGTGTGTGGCAGCTTTGCGACAAAGTTGCGGAACCTCGGGTCGGTCACTAATGGGCACGTTTCTTATTCTTTTTTGCAACGTTCAAAAAGTGCCGACCAGCGGAGCCATCAAATTAATTCTGTCGTGTCTACGTTTACACAGCGGGAAGTTAGTCAGCTCTGAGGGCATTTGGTGTCTTCGTTGGAGATGAAAGACAGTGCAGCATACCGCTGCTTGTCTGACGTCTTTAACGTGTATCACTCAATAGTGATACATTACAGCACGCTCGTACGACGCTCATCCAGATTGAAACGGACAGAGGCGGTGGATTGAATCCACGACCAGTGAGCTTTACAGCGCGAGCTTTCGCTACACGTGCTACTGATCCACGAGCAACGAGACATCGCGGTCGAATTCGAGCTTGAGAGAAAACAACACCAGCAACAGCAAGAAAATTTCCGGTTTGAGGCATTTAGTATTAGTGTCGCCATCTCGTTAGACAAGTTTAAAATAAAATTAACAGGGTGATTTTATTTACACAAATACGCAAATACAACAATATTTTGCTTTCTCGTCATGGTCTTAAAATTAAAATTAGAGGCACCCCTAGTACGGACAGCTAAGCGTTTTGTCACGTTTGTCTTCTAAATAATTGTATTTTCAAAAATGCCTCAAAACGCGCTAAAAACAGTCAAAACGGTCATAATTCTGGATTTTATTAAAAATCTCCAGCGCTCTAAAGGAAAAATTCAAGGGCTGTACAACCTTCATTAAGTCTTCATAAGTAACCTCCAAAAGAATGAATACTATCATGCATTCCTGAAACTCAGGTT
Source organism: Ixodes ricinus (assembly GCA_037355805.1). Classification (NCBI taxonomy): domain Eukaryota; kingdom Metazoa; phylum Arthropoda; class Arachnida; order Ixodida; family Ixodidae; genus Ixodes; species Ixodes ricinus. The sequence goes on from JAZHYW010006890.1 coordinate 365,737, forward strand.
TGTGTAGCGAAATTTGCCCATTGAGTGACGAGCGGTTGAATCCCCTTAACGAGTCTACTGGTGTTTCTTGCAAAACATTGCAAACATCAGATGGCGTCCGGATTTGCGCAGCAAGTAGAAATGTTAAAACAAACTTGCCTCAGTTTTAACGATAGAGCACGAGAGCATGACCTTTCCCCTTTCCGTTCGCATTAACGCGGGGGGGGGGGTGCACCTTGCTGACCACTGCAGGACATGTGACGGCTGTAATCCTGTTTTGGATGCAACAAAGCTCTTTATACAGAGCAAAATATAGAACCGGAAGAAAGATTAAAGAGGCGTTGTATATTGTCACGAATGACAACTGATGAGGCGGTGATAACAAAAGAAACTAAACGTTTAATGGGGCGAACTTGTGCCCAAAAGTAAAAAGGAAACAGAAGATAATAACAGAGCGTCGCGGGCGTCGAAAGCGGCGGAGCAGCAGGATCGAACGCTGAGGCGAAACTGACTCGGCGTGCCAGGCGGGGAGCCCCTTTTGTACACGCGTGGGCTTCCGGAACATTCGGCGTAGAAGGTTCGGTTCGTAGAACATTCTAACCTCGAATTAACAAGGCGGCTCTCGAATTTACTAGAACATCACATCACAGCGTCAACAAAAATGTGTAAGCGCGGCCAGGAATCGAACCCTGGCCTTCTGCGTGGAAGACAAGCGCGATAACCGTTATGCCACGGGCGCGCTGCCTACTTGGTCAGCTGCACCCGCGGCATTATTCCCCCTTTAAAAAAGTGCATCGTCCCGATGCAGCACAACACGAAAAAAACAAACAAATCCACAACTAAAGGACAGCAGACTCGCGAGCCACAAGTTCACAGTTCACAGTTCACAGTTCACAGTTCACAGTTCACAGTTCACAGTTCACAGTTCACAGTTCACAGTTCACTCGTCGACGACGGTGGATAGTGCTATCGTTCGTAATACGGCTTCAGCCGGACGACGTGCACCACCTCGGGTCGCGGCTGACGTCTGGTTGATGGTCGTGTTCCATCGGGAAGAACTTCGTAGTTCACATCTCCGAGGCGTCGGATGACCTTGTAAGACCCAAAGTAGCGCTTCAGCAGTTTCTCGCTGAGACCGCGACGACGAATCGGCGTCCATACCCACACTCTGTCTCCGGGCTGGAAGTGGACGGCGCGGCGACGAAGATTGTACCGACGAGCGTCGACACGCTGTTGATCGTGGATTCGAAGGCGGGCGAGTTGGCGTGCTTCTTCTGCTCTCTGACTGACCGCATGGGCATCGTCGCATCCGTCATCCACAGGCTCATGGGGCAGCATCGCGTCCAACATGGTCGTCACTTTTCGACCATGCACCAGCTCGAATGGCGTAAACCTGGTGGTTTCTTGAGCTGCAGTGTTGTAGGCGAACGTGATGTAAGGTAATACCTCGTCCCACGTCTTGTGCTCTACGTCGACGTACATGGAGATCATGTCGGCGTTCGTCTTGTTGAGCCGCTCCGTTAGCCCGTTGGTCTGCGGATGGTACGCGGTGGTCCGACGATGGCTGGTGTGGCTGAGCCGAAGGATCTCTTGCGTGAGCTGGGCCAAGAACGATGACCCTCGGTCGGTTATCAAGACTTCGGGGGCGCCATGTCGAAGGAGAATAGACTCGACGAAAAACTTGGCGACTTCCACAGCTGTTCCCGACGGAAGGGCTTTCGTCTCCGCGTACCGGGTAAGGTAATCCGTGGCCACGATTATCCAGCGGTTCCCCGACGTCGATGGCGGGAAGGGCCCAAGCAAATCCATTCCAATTTGTTGGAAAGGCGTAGTAGGGGTCGATATCGGTTGCAGGAATCCCGCAGGTCTCGTCGGATGTTTCTTACGCCGTTGGCACTCGTGACATGACCGTGTGTACAGATGGACGGTTTTCGGGAGTCTCGGCCAGTAGTACTTGTCACGAATCCGGGCGAGCGTCCTGCTGTAGACGAGGTGTCCAGCCGTCGGGTCGTCGTGGCATGCTTGAAAGATTTCTTCTCGCAGGCTGGCCGGCACAACCAGCAGCCAGGCAGGGTTGCTGGTTCCGAAGTTCTTCCTGAAGAGCACGCCTCGCCGCAGAACGAAGCTTGACAAGTCTCGGGCGAAGACTCGAGGAACGGAACTTCCTTGTCCTTCGAGGTGGTTGATCACGGCGCGAAGTTCCGGGTCGTCTCGTTGAAGTGCTCCCATGTCGGTATCTGTAACTGCTCTGAGGAAACGGGCGTCATCGTCGTCGTCGTTGCTGTCGAAAGGAGATTCGACTGGGGCCCTAGACAAGCAGTCGGCGTCATTATGCTTGCGGCCAGACTTATGCACAATGGTTACGTCGAATTCTTTCAGTCGAAGACTCCAGCGAGCGAGGCGTCCTGACGGGTCCTTGAGGTTTGCGAGCCAGCAGAGGGCGTGGTGGTCTGTAACCACGCGGAACGGGATCCCGTACAAGTACGGACGGAACTTGGTTATCGCCCAGACGACAGCAAGACATTCTTTGTCGGTCGTTGAATAATTTTGTTCTACCTTAGACAGCGCCCGGCTTGCGTAAGCGATTACTCTCTCGGCGCCTTCTTGTCGCTGAACAAGTACCGCACCGAGACCGGTATTGCTGGCGTCCGTGTGTATTTCCGTCTCCGCCGACTGATCAAAATGTCCGAGGATAGGGGGCGACTGCAGCCTTCGCTTGAGTTCTTCGAACGCTTGTTCTTGCTCCTCTCCCCACTGGAACTGCACGTCGTCCTTCGTCAGATGCGTCAGTGGTGCAGAGATCTGTGCGAAGTCGCGCACGAAACGTCTGTAGTAGGCGCACAGCCCAAGGAATCTTCGGACGGCTTTCTTGTCTGATGGCTTCGGGAATTCGGCGACAGAGGATGTCTTTGTAGGATCAGGGCTTACACCCTGAGCACTCACGACGTGGCCCAAGAATTTCAGCTCACCATAGCCGAACCGACACTTCGAAGGCTTGAGTGTCAGCCCAGCAGCCTTGAAGGCCCGTAGCACGGCTCGCAGTCGTCTGAGGTGCTCGTCGAAGTCGCTTGCGAACACGACAACGTCGTCGAGGTAGACTAGACAGCTCTGCCATTTCAAGCCGGAAAGGACGGTGTCCATAACACGCTGGAAGGTTGCCGGCGCTGTGCACAGCCCGAATGGCATTACTTTAAATTCATACAGTCCGTCCGGTGTGACGAAGGCCGTCTTCTCCCGATCTCGTTGGTCGACCTCAATCTGCCAGTACCCGCTCTTCAAATCCTTCGACGAAAAGTATCGGGCGTGGCGCAGCCGGTCCAGGGTATCGTCGATGCGAGGCAGCGGATAGACGTCCTTTTTTGTTACTGCATTCAGCCGGCGGTAGTCCACGCAGAACCTCAGGGTTCCGTCTTTTTCTTCACTAGGACCACTGGGGAAGCCCACGGACTGTTTGAGGGCTGGACGATGTCGTCATCAAGCATTTCCTGAACTTGCTTCTGGATGACTTCCTTTCTTTCACGGAGACTCGGTACGGTGGCCGATGCACAGGGAGTGCATCGTCATCAGTAATTATCCGATGTTTCGCAACCGTCGTTTGGCGCACCTTTGACGACGTGGAGAAGCACTCAGTGAACTCGGCGAGAAGGTCACTGAGTTGTCGTTGTGGGGCTGGGAGGGACGGGTCGATGTCGAGCTCTGACGGCGTGGTTCTTTTGTGCTGTGTCGGAGAGGCGTCTTCTGAGATCGCGGCGATCGCGGCTGAGTCCTGGATTTTCTCGACGTATCCCACAGCTGTACCCTTTGTAAGGTGCTGCGACTCTTGCCGGAAGTTGGTGACAAGGGCTACGGTACGCCCGTCCTGGAGCTCGGTTACGCCTCTTGCAATGCCAATTCCTCGTCCAAGGAGAAGCTGGACGCTTCCTTCCAAAAGTGCTACACCGCGGGTGGCTTCTTCGGTCCCGACGGGCACAAAGACACTCGACAGCGGCGGCAGGTTTACGTGGCTGGTAAGGACTCGCACTGTAGCTAACGTCGCTTTGGGATTTTCCGCCGATGGGACAGGTTTCCGAAGCGTCAGCTTGTTCTCCGCGAGGTCGATGATGGCGCCGTATTCACACAAGAAGTCCATTCCGAGAATGACATCCCTCGAACAGTCTTGCAGAACGACGAACTTCACAGGGCAGGTTTCACCGTGGATCTCGACGCGAGCGGTGCACCTGCCAACAGGTGTGATGAGATGTCCGCCGGCGGTTCGTATCTGCGGTCCACCCCACGACGTCGTAACTTTCCGAAGGCGGCGAGAGAGCCTCCCACTCAAAACGGAGTAGTCTGCTCCGGTGTCGACGAGTGCCGTCGCGTCTTGGCCGTCGATGATAACATTGAGGTTATTCGAAACTCTTGCGGAAACGTCGTTCCGGGGAGTTGCGGCATTAGAGTGGGAGTGCTCCGACGATCTTGGAGGATCTTGGCATCGTTCGTCTTCGGCAACACCACCTCCCGGCATTGCCGCGCCTAGTTTTCCCGACGGGAAGCGATGGGTGACAGGCTGTCTCGGCGAGACCGGCGGAAGGGTGATGGCGAGCGTCGGGGAGAGGGTGAACGGAATCCTCGGCGGGGAGTTGACTCAGGAGATGAAGAGCGGCGTAGGTAGTCCTCGATGTCCCGAGGTCGCTCTCCGAGACGTGGTCGAGGATCGTTGGGTGCAAACCCTCGTAGGCCCAGCTGGCGGTAGGGGCATCGTCGGTAGATATGGTCCGCTTCACCGCAGTGGTAGCATAGCGGGCGTCGGTCGGCCGTCCTCCAGACGTCGGTCTTTCTTGGCGCAGGTTGGTCTCGGCGGTCGCGCTGATGTCGTTCGGCGTGGCGTCGGGTGTACGCCTCCGTTGGTGAGTCCTGCTGCGGCGCCACCGGGTAACGTTGAGTTGCTGGCGGCGGTCGTCGGGCAACTGCAGCATAGGTCAGGGTGGGCTCCTCGGGTGCTGCTACGTTGACAGGAGCTTCCAGTTGAATTGTCCGCTGAACTTCGTCGCGTACAACCTCGGCTATCGACAGCGAAGCCGGCTGGTTGGCAGCAGGCAGCAGCTTCCTGAGCTCTTCCCGGACGACGTCTCGAATGACCTGGCGGATGTCTGGAATACTGGAGCCAAGGTCGCAGCTAGACGGCGTGAGGGCAGCGAGTCCGGGTGGTCGATGGTAGCGACTGCCTCGGGCTTGCAGTGCACGCTCGATGTTTGTCGCCTCGGTGACAAAATCTTTGACGGTTGTCGGGGGCTACGAACAAGACCGCCGAAGATGTTGTCTCTCACGCCCCGCATGAGGATTCTAACCTTCTTCTCTTCTGTAGCCTCAGGGTCGGCGCGTGCGCTCAGGCGTAGAACGTCCTCCACGAAGCCGGTGATGCTGTCGTTGGGGCCTTGGGTTCTAGCTCGCAGTAGGTCTTCGGCTCTCTCTCGGCGGTGTTGGTTGGCAAATGTCGCCTTCAGCCGACTCTTGAAAACGTCCCAAGTTGTCAAAGACGACTCGTGATTTTCGTACCAGTACCTGGCAGTCCCCTCGAGCAAGAAATACATGTTTTGCAGACGCAGCTCGTCGGTCCAGCCATTGTGGCGGGCGACGCGCTCGTACTGGTCGATCCAATCTTCGACGTCTTCGTGAAGTTCTCCGTGAAATGGAGCAGCCGCCCGTGGTGCGGCGGGCATGTAGATGACGGCAGGAGCGGCCGGGGTTTCCGACTGCTGGTCGTTCATTGTCGGCCTCGTTGGCTGCTTGGTCCTGGGAGGCAGAAGTCCAAATTCCGGGTGAAGGCCTTGGGTGCGACGACTGAACCGGACCTCGGTAGTGCCTTCGTTGGTTCTTGGTGGGCTTGGCGTCGGACTTGCACTGCGGGCCCTTGGAGGGGTACGCGGCAGGGGCATGCGGTACCCCGCACCTCCACCAGAATGTCACGAATGACAACTGATGAGGCGGTGATAACAAAAGAAACTAAACGTTTAATGGGGCGAACTTGTGCCCAAAAGTAAAAAGGAAACAGAAGATAATAACAGAGCGTCGCGGGCGTCGAAAGCGGCGGAGCAGCAGGATCGAACGCTGAGGCGAAACTGACTCGGCGTGCTAGGCGGAGCCCTTTTGTACACGCGTGGGCTTCCGGAACATTCGGCGTAGAAGGTTCGATTCGTAGAACATTCTAACCTCGAATTAACAAGGCGGCTCTCGAATTTACTAGAACATCACATCACAGCGTCAACAAAAATGCGTAGGCGCGGCCAGGAATCGAACCCTGGCCTTCTGCGTGGAAGACAAGCGCGATAACCGTTATGCCACGGGCGCGCTGCCTACTTCGTCAGCTGCGCCCGCGGCGATATCAAAAAGACAGATGGCAAATGCATTAGCGCGCTTACTCTTCATCTACTTCAAAGAGAAATGACTTTTCTGGATTGCTGCATGTAAGAGTGGTGATTGGTTGGGATGCAAGTCGGGCACATGAGTGTGTGTTTATAAATGACGATGGTTTCTAATAAAGTCAGTTTAGAGTAAGAGACTGTCCTGTCATCTTTGTATCTTTATTGTCCTCGTCTTCTTCGCGCTTTTAACCTTTTATGATAACCCCATCGCTGCCCGCAATGTCTACTAATGCGTGTTTTATATTGGTCATATTAAAAAAGTCGATTGGTCAGTAACCACCTCGTCTGTAAACTATGTTACTAATATGGTGTTGCGTTTGCATCAATATTTTTTTCAATATTCTTGCTAAACATTCGTAGGAATGTACCTCTTACTTAGAAGTAACAGTACACAAAGTAGCTTTTTGCGACAGTTTATAAAACAGAGTTCCATAGGTTCCTAGCAGCCATGTTCTCGCTTCCCCGTATAGACTGCCCCACTTTGCGCGTGCACTCCTCCATAGCGACGGCATCGTCTCTACACCGTATTTCTGCATTTTGGTCGGTACTTTACTCTTTAACTGCCACTGTCACGACCGAAGGCAGCTCTGTGAGAGCCATCCAATCACCGAACGCACACGGACCGTGAAGAAGACGTTCTCAGTGTCAAGTAGGAGCAAAACAGCGAATCTTCTTGGACGGCGAAACCCATGTCACGAAACCGGCCGCACGATCGCCGTCGAGCGGCGGATCCGGTGACGAGCGGACGCTCGTCACCAGCTCGTTAGACCTATCCTCGGAGCAGTCCACGTCCACGCACACGCCCGCCCTGTCGAGCGCACGAACGTTAACTATGCACACCAACACGGCAACACGAGGACGGCATACAACACACAGCACACGGCTAAAGCTGCATGTTCGCATCGCGCAAATGAGCGGCTTATAGAATAATATACTAACGTAAAGGGTGGCCACTCCCGTAGGCCCCAGCGGATCACTTGACTGTCAGAGCACCAAGCGGCTGTTGTGAAGTTAATCTCGGCTTCCTGTTTAGGCGATTCCGCTTACATGGCTAGAGACACTTATGGTTGCTATTTGAATGGGTGGATAACTAATAGAATTGATTCCGTTCGTATTTAGTGGTGCTTGCGCCACCTACTCTGCCGTGACTAACTAGAACTTTGAATTTAGTTAGGAATCGATTGCTTAAATGCACGCGTAAATTCTAGATTCCAGAGCAGACCATGTACCATATGCAATATAAAATGAAATCCGCTTCACCCAACAGAGGAAAAAAGAGGACAATCAAACGAGAGAATTGAGCAATGCACAAACATGTATCGACCACAACAAAGATGACTGCCCTCCAGGCGTTCGCAGAAATGTGCACTCCATTTCACTGTAAGGGCGAGCAAAGAAGGAGCTAAGCAGGAGTTACGAGAGCGAGCTTATAGCTTCAAACGAAACTGTAATGCAAGCACGCTCGTGAAGTAAAGGCATCGTTCAAGACAACACGTTCGTGTTTGTAGCGTCAGCTTTCTCGAATATATGGGAAACAGAAAAAAGCTTTTCGGCGGCGCAGCTGACGCCCAAGAGACTCTCGAAACTTTCTTTAACCGCCTCACCATCGTCACTAAGAAAGAACGTCGAGAACTCTATCTACACGATGAGAGCAACATCACGCCGCATCCACCCCCGCCAACTTGGTTGACGTTATGGCGGTTATGGCGGCTGCCAAGTCGTGCGTCTTGCCAAAGCCCGAGTCGCAGTCGTTGTAATATTTTTTTAAAACGTTCGAAGCAACCAATAGTTTTAGAAATATGTAAATCAAAGTAAAGCTTGGTCTTAATATTATAAATATAATGAATGTACAAATAATTAGGCACAACTGCGCCAGCTAGCGGGTGTTGTGAATCCTAACAGCTGGGCCGCGATTGGGCTTCAGTGGCCACTTTTTACGTTTACTCTATTACTCTATGAGTGTCTCGCGAAATCCGACTGGTTCCAACCTGCATGTCGTACTATGTTTCCAAACGTCTCTTGCGAAAGAGAAACATATATTTTAAGAATAAAGAAACAAAATGAACCTTTCTTGTGTTTAGAAACGATTTTAGCGCGTGCTACGTGGCTGTTTTAATCCCAGTTAAAACCAAAATGAAAATATAAGCACTTCCAAAAAAATCCAAACGGGAAGGAAAGTCAGAAGCCGCATTGCCTTGCATCGAAAATGGCTGCGCTGGCGGCAGTGGTGGCTTCACTGATCTCTATTGTAGTAGGCTGGATCGCGGATCGGGAGCACGTCGGTGTCGCCACGGGCGGCCATTGCTTGACAACACCAGGCAATACACGCAAGTCTCTGGGAGAAACGCGCAAAAATAAAAATATTGAAGCATGCACGCTGTGCTCGGAGGCGAGTATTTTATGGTGTGCTGCGATCCTTATGTCGGGTGTTTGGAGATCGAATCGGTATTTGTCAAATATTCGAACGCCGACTAAAAAATGAAACGTACCGGAGCACCTACGGCTTAGCCCGCCATAGATATATTATAATGTACGTACACTAGAGGTCCAACTGGCGCTAGTGTCTATGCGACTTCTTTGACGCAAATTGAAGCAGACAGCAACCAGTCTACTTTTGCGGTGCTCCTGTGCATTCCTATGGGAAAACGCGCGTGCATTTTGCCTCTTCACCGAAAATAACACGAAAAACTTTGGTTATTTGGGTCGTACCGAATATTATGTACCTTGATTAACACTGTGAAAGTGTAATTGCTTTAGTTAGCGCATTTTTCTTCATCAGTGAACGATGTTTAACTTCGCTACATTTCAGTCCCAAACGTGTGTTCCGCAGCAGGTGTGTGAAAACAAGCGACGATTCGAAGCAAAATTACAATCGGAAGGAATATAGAGTGTGTTCAAGGCTCGCCAGCATTCCGGTGACGCTTATATATTGATAATATGCCAGTCCTGTCACTATATGAAAACGGCCCCGTCGTGCATGAGCGGATAAAAACATTCAAAACGTAGAGAATAGAGTCCGTGGGCTATGAAAGGTGTCTCTTCGTATTGTTTCCTCTGCCGGGAAGCTTTTATCGGGCACTTGTTCTCAAAGATTTCGAGCGTGCGGGTGATATTTTGAACGTAGAACAAGCAGCTTCGCTCAGAGCAGAAAGAATAAAGCGGTACTTATTTAAAATCAGAACAGACTACGTGGCCTTCAATTTATTTTGATCCTACATGCACGTGTAGATAGTGATCCAGTGTTACTGCGTAGTTCTTGTCGTCTTTCTTAATTTCCAGATGTTCTTCGTTCGTTTGGCACGTATATCCCCCACGCTGAAAAGCGCCAACGTCGTGTTCGCGCTAACAGTGTCCGACAGTGCACAAAAATACACGTACGGAGCCGTTTTAGCACCGTTTTTAATGCGATGAATTTGAAAAAAGAAAAAAACGCCGTAACTGACCAATTATTTCGTCGGCCTTACTGAGAAATGTTCTAAGCTAGTACGTACAAATTCTTTGGGATATTTGCTCTTATGATCGAGCGCAGGAAGAAAATGCACTCACTTTTTCCCATAGAAATGCATTACCAGAAGTCATTTCAGAAAATCAGAAAATTTTCGGGCTGGTTGCTGTCTGCTTCAGTTTGCGTCAGCATGCACACTAGCGCCAGTTGAACCTCTAGCGTACATTATAATAACTCTGTGGAGCCGGCAAGCTTGCTCTCGTAGTGAAGTAAACAAAGCAACTTGCCGTCAATGAGACCGTTTTCGGAGGAAGCCCAGAAGTTGATGCATGACAAAGAAGTTCCATCTCGACAGCGGCTTTCCGGGAGTGAGCGAATTCCGCGTAACAAAGCCTTCGAGCTTGTCGTCTGCTAAACCCAACTCAACAAAACCGCCACCGACTCCGCGGTAACTCTAGGTAACTCTCGCCTCATTGAGCTGCACTACATTGTTCGACCAGCGGAGTCACTCTCTACCACAAAATATTTATTTATAAGAGCTGCGAGGCGGTCAGTTTTAATTTTTGTGCACAAGCTACTTGACTGGCTTATCGAAAAGCAGCCAAAAGTTTCAGTGACGACAACAGCTTAGAAACGGGGGAAACCGCACTTTTCTCGTTTTTCTCATAGAGTCCCATGCATTAGGTGGTGTCAATCAATGGCCGCCGGTGGCGACACTAGGCTTCAGCTGCCGAGGCCGCGGTTCGCGATCCAGCCTACTACAATAGAGATCAGTGGCTGGCTTCCATAACGTGCTGGAACGGAGGCTGCGATCATTATAAAGTCAACTCGAAAACTTTGACATGCCCCTCCAACAGTATTTCATGCTACGATTTAGTGTGGATACCTTCCCTGCCTTTTGAATCTGTAAGTGCTTCGCAAACGCTGGCCATCGCGGCGATGCAGCAGACGCCGCCATCTTGTGCGTTCGTTCGGGGTAGTAAATATTTTAAGTAAAAAGGTAACAGCGGCAAAACAAAAGTTGTATAGTAACTCCTGAATTTATCATCTTTCGACTACCAATCACGCATTTGAGGTAGTAAATAGTTAGTGAAATGTAGTAATGGTCAGAAAAGGTAGTAACCACTGCAGTTAACAGCTTTCTACTAGTTTTTTTAGGAATGTATAATTCATGTGTATTTTTACTTCTGAAACTCAGCCACGAGTGAGCTCCTTGCTGAATTTTGAACGAGAAGAAATACTTTTATAAATAAGTACGTCTTTACCGTTTACGTTAATGCCCAGATAGGTCCTAAGAGGCACAGCTGGGCCGCATTTTTGTTCAAATATCCGGTCCCTAGAAAGACCCCAACTCCTTCGCGAAGAAGAATGCGCTCTGAGATGGAAAATAAAGCCCTTTCCTTCCTTCGGGAAAGGGGACGGGCTGGGGAGGGGTTTAAGATACGAAGAGGGAATCGATCGGGCGCCGGCAAGCAGAGATTACGTGTCGTGGGCGGCGATTTGTGGAGGGCAATTGAAAGGCAGCTGGAAGAGGAACACGACTCCACTCACTCAAGAAGCTTGGTTCTGCCGTAGCCCTCTCGCTCCCACCGTCTCTTAACCCTTTCCCGTGTCTCTTTGTTCTCCGGAGTCGGACCCGGAGCCGGGAGACTTCAAATATATTGGAACTTGATTGTGGCAGATTGAAAGATGATCCCGGGGAGCCGTTCCTGCGAGCCATCATAAATCGTCCACTAAAGATTGTTCCAAGGGATATGCTCGGTACTCTCTTCCGCTCTTTCTCTTTTGTTTTTACATGCTCCCTTCTAGTGGTTTGTCTCTCTTTCGTTGTACGAGTGTGTCAGCGTCTCATCCTGTTTGTCTGAGCTTTGTCTTTCAGGTGCCCTACCATTGTTTTTTTCGCCAGGAATCAGAAATGAACGAAGACTATTTGCTAGACATTCGATCGCGCAATCACGCACGCAATACATACCTTCCATACATGTCTATATTTTATTACGTGGTGGTCCCGGAAACGGATACAACTCTGCAGGTTTTGTGGGGAATTACTCCATAAACGTTTTTGGTCTTTTCGCATAAAAAATTTGCAGCTCTATTTCTATCTATAGATCCAAGAGTCATATGCAGAATTGCATTTTACGAGGAACGCAGCCGACGCTCTAGTTCAGTATTCGACTTCCTGAAATGGGCCACCAGCAGCTCTTCGAAACGTCGTCTCGTCGTCCTTCCGTTCCTTCTCTTTCTTGCGACGCCACCGCGAATGTACAGACTGAGGCAAGTGGAGCATCCTGTTGGGCGATTCTTAACGTGTCGAAATGCGGCGCGTGCGAAAATACGTGGTTGGTTTGCGGCGCGGATGTTTGCAAGGCGTCCAACTGTTCACTCTTCAACTCTGCCGCGCCACAAGCCCACGCAATGCCCGCGACATTTGAATCTGCTGTCGCCAGAATGCAATTCTGCAGTAATGTTATGAGATAACATATTCTCTCCAAAGCTCCACCATGTTTTATATACCGCAGAGTACTCAGAACGCAAATACTGATCTTTCTCCCATCAGATTGGGTAATGTGAATTGCAATCAATATCTCGCCCCAAGGGGAACACTGCCGTAGTGAAAAAATCGGTGGAAATCATTTGGTCACTGAGACGTCATGACCATTAAAGCATGTCATCAAGAGACCTCATACATGGCGGAATTGATAAAAAAATAAGTTGTGGTCTAAGTGCATCGCGAGGAGATGATATTAATAGGGTGTAGGAAAACGTTTATTTGGCTTGTGCTCGAAATGCTTCTTGCTGATTTCTTCTTTAACTCCTTAACCGTTTTGAACGAGCCTAGCTTGTCCACCTAGAGCCGTCCGCACTCACTTGCTCGCTCCCTAAAGTTCTGTTTTTTTTTTTTAAATGATTACCGGTGGCAGAGGCACCCGTGGTCCGTGGCACGTGCATTAAAAATTAAAAAAACGATGTAAAATAAAAAGTTGGCAAACAATAATATGAACAAATGGCAAAGGTGTTTACTTTTTTCATGAGTGCGCCCTCTCTTTATGGGCCTCCTGCGTTCATCTTCCTGATCTGGAATTGGTCGAGAATACGAAATCCGACTTTTAGGCCAGCACAAAGAAACTACATGTAGCAGAAAGCTAAAACTCCGTAAGTATGTTAGGCTAGCGGTGGCAATAAAATGCAAAAGTTTGAGCACATGACGTTGTCTGCATCAAAAGATACAAAAGAAAAAACAAAAGTTTAAAAAAGAGCCAACGTCCACCTAAGATATTCATTAAATCAAAATGTGAGATCATGGGCGTTTCTAGCATTTATTATAGTAAAAAAATTGTCTGCAATAAGGAAATAAATACCTTTATTACTGACACGATTTTTCACAAAGATAAACGCCGCACGGGCCCAAATTTAAATGCGGATTGATAAATATTAGGTTTAGATAGACATCGGCTCATATATAATTTTGTTATCATTTTGTATCTTTTAATTAGGGTAACGTTATGTACGCACATTTTCGCAGTTTATCGCCATTGCTATAGCGCAATATTTTCACTATGTTTCAGCTTTCTGCGATGCGTCGTTTATTCATGCCGGACAAAAAACGGATTTTCTCTTTTCGATCAGTACCTTTCATGGAGACCTTTCGATGGAGTGCTGAAATGTAATTCCGTAAAACCTGTTTGTCGATCTCGCGACATTCCGGTGCTGAACCTCTGTGCCATATTTTTTCCTTGTCCTTACTCGACGTGGTTGGGATGAATAGCGTAGCATGCGCTGAATCTTCTTCGTAGTCAGTTTTATCGAGGTTTCGACATGGTTATTTGTCTTATTTTAAACATTAGTTTGCAGATAACGTGCAAATATATTTAACGTTTCTTTGGCTAGGGTCTTCCTGTGTTTGGCCAGCCCATATAGTGGACTTTGTTTTAGCGTTTTTGCATATAAACTTCAAAAGATCGTGTTACAACACTGAGTTCCACTCTTACTAAATGAGTGTCTTGTAGGGAGGAGGGGTGGAGGTGTCGTAGAGATGAGGGAGATGTTCTTGCAGGGATAGCAAATCTGCATCTCCTATCCTGTAGTTCTACGCAGGATTATCTACCAACAGCGTGTACTAAGGCGGAAATCAATCTCCTGCCAGCCTTATCCTGTTATGGGGCGCATGATTAAGCACTAACTGTGGGTAAGGAGGCAGGAGATTGATTTCCGCCGTTTAACTCTGAGAATAAAAGTGGTCTGTTTTCTTTTTCTTTTACTTCGCTGTATGCGCTGAAATGCCCAGATGTATGCACCCCGAAAACGTTTAAAGGTTTTTTTTTCTTTACCGAAAAAAATTAATTAAGCATCGCTAAAAGCTCATTGTCATCTCAAGTGTAGTGCCAGCGGTCCAAACCAGAGGCCAAAGTTTTTAAACTGACCGTTGTCTCAATCAAACAGTTTTATGTGATTTTCTCAAACTTTCAATGCAGAAAATGGGGTACGTTTTTGCCCGTTTTATGTAATTGGTACCATTAAACTTCATGTATTCGAGAGCTCCTTCTGCCGCGGTTTTCTCAATGAAAATTTCAAAATTTCACTTAAAGCTTTTCAGTAAGATAAAGGTTAGTTCTGGAAACCTTGGCATCTGGTTCGTACAACGAGAGCTACATTTGGTTGAAGAATGAGCGTTCGCCAATTAGTAATTCATTTTTGTGGTAAAAAAAATACGGAATGTTTTCGTGGACACCTTGGAGGTGGTATTGCAGTCGAACAAAATGTCGCCACCCAGTGAGCTCTTAGTGAAATATGGTCTATACTTGGTAGATATATTTAGATCATGTACAATATTAGTGTACAGGTAGTACATTCTAAGAATACTTACACTTTTTAAGAACACTGATAGGAATAATGGCGCACTTAGGAATGACTTAAGGGTGCAATTATGATTATTAAGGATTATACATACTGGTAGTGTCTCCATCATCAAAAATGTTTTTTGGTCAAAATATTAGCTTCCAAAGGCCACAACACTTACATTTGATGCGAGCAAGAATTATAGTAAAGAAACACAATGGGACGAGACGTCCAGGTAAAGTTTAGCGATCAAAAGTAAGGCACAGAATTGACAAAACACGTCCCTTCCGCGCCTCAATTTTGCCGTCATCAAGCACCCCGCCGCGGTGGAGAATAAGTGCTTGACGATGTCCTTTGTACCCGCAGCACAAAAGTTAGCAACGTACAGGAGAGAGTCGCATAACGCTGGCAGATATTGCCGGGAAAGGGGGGGGGGTCTTCTCAGCGTGACGGATGGCATCTCCACTTGTGTTCGTACGCTGGGGCCTTCGTAATGAGACCCGCATCAGGCAGCGGGACTCCAGCGACGGCGGGGTTCAACTTTTTTCCGTTCGTTGTCGTCGAGTATGCTCATCCTACACATCCTCCCCCGACCCAAAAGCACACACAAACTCGTCGCACATCGTCATCTCGGTTCCCTAAATTACCAGAGCGCACGAGCGAGCCAGCGAAGGTTCAGTTCGCAGCTTTGAGTTGAATGTACCGTGTGTGTCTGCGTCCGTCGGGAAGGGTTACGAGGAGGATATATAGCTAGACCACACTAATTGCTCTCGCTAACTTCTGCTTCTTGGCAGTTCTTATTTCTATTCTTTTAAACTAGAGGTGCACTTGGGATTTGCTGGATTCGCTGGAGCATTTTTGCCTGCCTTGCGAAATGCGTGCCTTTGAGGGACCTTGCAGAACTTTGTTCTTGTTGATGCTTTTTTTTTGTTCTTGTTTTTGTTGTTAATTATGTACGAGCGGAAAGTAAGCACATAACCACAGTTTCTGAAATATCAATTGTGCCTCTTTCTCTCGTTTAAGTTTCAGTTAGAGCACCTTCGATATCCGTTTTAATTAATGTACAAGGCGGTTCAGTTTTATTATGAGTGAAAACTATTCTATTTATAGACGCACTAGTTCAATCGCAACATTC